>JAVSCE010006103.1:0-95635 GCA_032199065.1 Smutsia gigantea
TTACAAACTAGGATGTGTGCTTCTCCATCCAGGTCCTTTCAATTGGAAAGAAGCATACCTTTATGTTTCTGCTTCCCTTGTAGTTTGAAGGGTTTAATTCATATGCATATAATTGGGGGCCAGAACAAGGGGCTGCTGTCTAAAATTTTGTTCCCTGGTATGGGAACCTAAGAGGATAAAAGCTTCCAGGAATTAGGTTCATAAGACTGCCCTCCTAAATAACTCGGTGCCTGCATTTCATTGTCACTTACTTTTGATATCACAGTGTGTTCTACGTGTTTTTCCAGTTTATGTAAAAGATACATGTGGCATGTTCACTGCCCCAAGAGCAGTACTAGCTCATTACATTTTGGAGGCTGGATCCTTTATGGATCCTACAGAAATTCCTCTGTCAGCCCACTAAAGTAGTTCTGGAGAAGAGGCAGGTTATTTGTTTTACATTCTTCAGTGTAATGTGCTTTAGTTTCTCAGTGTGTAAAATTGCAATTTAAAGAAAAAACACTCTTAAGTTAGTGTGGAGTATACAGTATAAACCAATGGTGATAACTTAAGAGCTGCTTTTAGCAAGTGTTTGTTCTCAGACAGCTCCTAGACAGTTGGTGTAACACTCCTTTAATTTGAAACATTTGTTTTGAAATAATATTTTTACTACTTTAAACAGATTGATTTAATCTCTTCAGTGCTATTTCTATATTCATTTTTAGTGTTATTTTTTAAGAGCATATCTTTCTGACTTATTTTGTTGTAATCAACGACATAAGCATACTTCTTTTCACACATTAAATAGTAAATTATTGCTCCAACTTTGGCAGACTTGCTAATATCACCCTGACTTTGCCAGTGTTGTTGACACTTAGGAAAGTTTGTCGATGATAATGCCCCTGTGGGGTCACCCTCAAGTATAGTCTAATACGGGGCCCAGCCCCGCTAGTTCTTCATGGAGGAAATGCTAGCTCTTGAAGTTGAAAGTTAAGTGTTCCCATTTTTCCACAAGTTGAGTCATTTAGTTTTTGACTTCATCAAAACTGTACCCTTTGATAGTGCTGATAAAGTCTTGCAAATACTAGAGACACTAAAGTGGGAACTCAAGTATTCTTCTTTATACCTGAAACAATCATATGGTAAAGAAAAATACATAATGTTCCGACACCACATTTTGCATTGAGAATATTTCACAAGAAGTGAACAGGATGCACATTGTAAGAAGAAACTTTTGTCTCTCCCCCTAATTACTTTGGTTTAGTACCACTACAAATTAGATTGCTACCGTATCACCTAATACCAGGCCCATTTAAGGCATAATTATATTCTTAACAGCCATTCTTATCCTGCTCAAAGCTTTTGTGACACTAAAAAAAAATCTTCCTGTTGCCTCCTGTGCCTAAGTATCTGGTAAACCCTTAGCAGTTCCTGTCAAGTAAAACAATTCTGACTGCTTTCTAATATTTTAGCTTTGCTTTCTGCATAAGAGGCTTCACTAGTTAAATTATAAAAACTTGGAGCTCCATAATAAAATTCTTGTGTTCTGCCATCAACACTTTCTCCATTGTTTCATCCAGTTGTGTATTGGAGACTGTATTATGTGGTGTTGTGAAGATACGCCAAGGCTAGATAGGAGACATACTAGTTTAAACAAAAAACTAACTGACCTCCTCCTAAAAACCTAGCATTGGATTTTTCTCTGTAATCTTATTTTTATATTTCTGTCTAGGGATATATCTTGTGCATGTTGCCCAAGGAGGTTTGATGCCTTGATTAAAGAACTTTGTCATTGACTCTTATTTGTTATTTATATTTCCTCACCTGCATGACTTTACAAATAGCCACCCATAAGCTAAGCTAGTTTGGTTTATCTAATTCCGTAAAACTACATAGGAAACTATAGTGAACAAATGCTTAATACCTGCCACCAAAGGGCTCTCAGAGGATCTTTTTCTTTGGATCTAGTAACTCGTTTCTGTCAAAACATTCTACCTCCATTAAAAGTCAATATTCCTGCCCCTTCTTATAGTGGTTCTGTGGTTCCCTTAAGATTGGGATCCCACTGTAAGTCTTAAGCAGCTCTTTTAATTACGTGCTTTTGAAATTTTTGTGTCTTGGTTAATGTCTTTGTAGCAGGGCAGTTTGACATATTCATTATGTATGTAAGTCATTAGAATAATGTGTTTAAGAAGTAACTTCAACTTAAACAATCACAGTGTGTAGATCTGTAGCATGTTTTAAGGTAATACCAGTAGACTCTCTGATACATCTAAAAAACGAGCATTACCTGAACAAATGAGCTTCTTTTTTTCTTCAAAAGTATTTTCAGAGAGTGCTTTAACAAAACCAGTGATCTCATTTCATTTGTCAGAACTTTGTATTTGCTCTCCACATAATTGGAAGAGTTTTAAAGAAGTTTTGGAGTCATTTTTAACAAATTCAGTCATAACTGGGACCTAATAACAGTATTTTTAAACAAGGTTTCTGTATGATGTGAAGCAGCAGTTATACTTGAATTAAGAATTAGTACTGAAGAGTATATATAAGGAGCTGATAGAGTACAGTTCTGAAGAGTACAGCTTATTAGGACAGAATGCCTGGATTCAAGTCTCTGACATGGTGATAGCTAAGCTTGGGCAGGTACACTCAAAAGTCGGAAAGCCTCAGTTTCCTTCTGTGTGTGATAAAGCTTATATACCTCTTTGTATGGTTGTGAGAAACCACATAGACACAGCTTGCAGATAGTATTTAATTAATACCACCTATAAGTAGCATTACAGAGTGTAATTATTGTTTATCTCCTTTGTCTTCACCAGAAATGTGGATTTTGCTAAACCCTGATAATCTTTAATACTAGCATTTCTGTTAACCTGTAACTCTAAACCATGGCATGGGGTTGCTAATATTTTCTGTAAAGGACCAGAAGTTGATGTTTTAGGTTTTATACAGGCTTTTTTGGAACTGTTCGACTCTATCATGACAGCAGCTACAGATAATAGGTAAAAGAATGAGTTTGGCTATGTTTTAATAAAATTTTATTTGCAGAACAATGTGCTGGACTGAATTTGGCCTGTGGGCCAGTTTGCTGACTCCTGTTGTAAACCAAACCTTAATCTATGAATTTTTTTAAAATCCCAGTGAGATGATTTAAAAAAATAATTAACTGTGAAGAAAAGCATTATGAAAAAGAACTGGTGGCTAATGTATTAGCATCTCTCTTTTCATAAAAACTTTGCAAACTCCTATGTTATCCATGTACCTCTTTTAACAATAATGACAAAAATACTCCTCTTGACTTGCAGTCTGTCTTATCTGTCAAGTATTCAGGGTTGAAGGTATTGTGGATAATACCATGCCAAAACTCATTGTCTATGTTTAAAGTGCTTTAGGACTCAGCAGACACTGAGAGGAGGAACAGTAAAACTGCTAGTTTTACAGACATGGAGTTTCATCTCCTGGTCAGATTCATAATGAAATTGATCTCTGTTTGCTTATTAGATTGAATGATTGATCAGGTTAGATTCTATGTAGTAGGATTCTTCTTCATGTGAACTGCTTATTCCACACTTGTTTGTCATTTTTATTGCCCAGTCTTCTGTATGTCAGTGCTTTGCAGTTATCTGTTAGTTGTAATGTATGTCTTCAGTATTTTGTCTTAGATATATGAGTATTATCTTTGCACACGCTTGAAATTAAAGAAAACAGATAAATGGTTGCATGGAGACCATAGTGCAGGAATGAGGCAGACTGAAGAAGGCACACAAATGAAACATTCCCCCCAAGTGTCAGTTTCGCTTTCTGTTATGTTTGTGACTGGTTGCCCACCACTGAATATCACAAAGTTTCGTCTGTGTTATCTTCATAGACTTCTGGTAGAGGAGTTCAGGACAAGACTAATTTAGTTTCAAAGCCTTGAGGAATCTGTCAAAACCATGTATGAATGAAATGCAAAGGTGGTATTTTTATGCTTGCTGAATATTTAAGATTGTTGAGCCATCCTTTTGTTTATAAAAGTTCAAAATAACAGCTGCCCATTGATGGGCACACAAGTAATTGCTGTCATTGTAGTCTGTAAACCTCTTGCCTTTTCTTTGTTGAGATAAACTAGCCATAATGAATTTGTTCCTCTCCTAACCCTCAAGTTTTTTTTTCCTTCTCTTTTTTTCCTGCTTTTTTTCCCCTTTTGAAGCCTCTAGTTCTGTTGCAGGGGCTGTGGGCATGACCACCTCCGGGGAGAGTGAATCAGATGATTCCGAGATGGGACGATTACAAGGTAAAGATAGTTAATTGAACTTATAAGAAATGATTACCACGGACTGCCTGTTACTACTACCGTTTGTTGAAACTAATTCATATAAACTCATTTGAACATAATCTAGCAATGCCTTTACCTCCAAAAAGGCTTCTTATTTAGTGGTGATTGGATGATTTGGAATTGGAAGATGATCTGTGTGGCTCTTCATTTTTACTGTTTAGACAAAATCTTTTATGTTTCAACATTTTTTTCATTATGTATGTATAGCTGGTAATAAATTAAGGAAACTCTTAAAAAGAGGGTAGTTTAATATATCATTCTGTGATACCTGATAACATAGTGCATCTAGTTGGGTCCTTTTTTGCCATTTTCTTTTGTGTTCTTGATCACTTCAAAATGAATGTAAAATGTACATATAAACTCCAGGTATTTTAATGTAAGTGCTTTTTAAAAAGCAGTTTTATATTCTGTATGTGCTCTTTACAAATGGATGGGTATGTATTTTTATCTTCAGATGGTTGATTTATATAATAGATCCCCAATGTGATACTTAACAAGAAATCGTATTTCTGATTGCTTTTAAGTTCCTAAGGAGCTTACCATCTCATTTTGACTAGAACTCTCATGAACATGGTTTTTCTCACTTTTCAGCACTGATAAAAATACTTTTTCATATGTTTTTAGAGTATCTCATGACTAATATCTGATTGGGAAATATCAGAGGGAAAAACTGCATGGGTGCTTAATGTGTAATTTCTTCAAAGTAAATACTTTGGATTTTTCTTGGACTACTTACACATTTTCCACTGGCATTATTATTCTTAATATCTCCATAAAACCTTAAAATGGCTTGGAGCTGCACATGGATATTATATTAATATATGAGTGGTCTTAAAAGTTTAATACAGATTCTCAAAGTTCAAATTGGAAAGTGACTTCTCTAAATCAATTATGTGAGATGAATCATTTGCTTGAAATTTTTAGATAAGATCAGACAGCTTAACAACTGCTCCTCCTGTCCTTCTTTTTTCCTCAGCTTTGTTAGAGGCCAGGGGTCTTCCTCCTCACCTGTTTGGCCCTCTTGGTCCTCGGATGTCACAACTTTTCCATAGAACAATTGGAAGCGGAGCTAGTAAGTGTGGATACTTTTAAATTTTGTCCTCTCCCCCTTCCCCCCAGAATCCTTAATAATTAGTTGGGTGATGTTTTTACTGTTTACCTATTAACATAATAAGCTTTCATGAACTTTAACCTGTTTTAAGAAAATAGGGCTTGTGCACATTCCTGCCTTAAATAGAGCAACTCTTAAGATTTTCTTATGTACTTTTATTCTTGATTATTGAACTGGAGTCAGTAGAAATCAAAGTTTATAGCCAGATTGACTCTGTTTTGTTTTATTGAACTATAGAAGGGTAAAGAACCTTTATTATCATAACATCTGATTGCATGATTTGCACATATATGAACTTTTCATAGTATAAAAAACTTTAACCCATAAGACAGTCAATTGTAATACGAGCCTGAGAGGAAAGATTTCTCAGCAGAATTACCAGTCATTGAACTCATTTAATCAGATTAATTTATTATAATGTAGAGACCTTTTATGTGGTAGACACAACTTCAAGTCTCAATTTGTAACTAAGTAAATCTTTTGCATAATTACAAATGCAGTTAAATTCTTCATGGTATTAAATAGTATCTTTAGCTTCTTTAAAATTATATTTAAATAGTTTATAATATCTCTATCCTAATGTTTCTTTAGAACCAGTAGGCTAGTTATTAACTTCAATCTTGATGAATTTCCAAGTTTCTAGTGTTACTGAAGGCTGTTAACTCTGAGTTTACTAATACATGCTTATATAATGTTCCAGCAATGGTTCAAAAAAATTTTTTAAGTAATTCAGCATGTGTACATGTGCTCACATATATGTACTTGAGGCTTTTTCATTTGACAGGAAAGTTAAGAAACAGCTGGTATTTTTGGTTTTGGTTTACTTTTGCTGCCCTGACATTCAGCTCTCCAATAACATAACCCTGTTTCAAAGTTCTTATGAGCCCTTGAATGTGGATTTTTATTCAATCTCATTTATTAGGTGCTGGAATTGTACTGAGTCATAAGCAGAGTTGTTTCCCACATGGACCTTCCATGCTAGAGGGTGACCTTGGCAATAAATAAGACCTTTGTTATGTGGAAAAGTTCCAGGTAGTGTCAGGGCACTGAAGGGAAACAAAGCAAAGTGAGAATATGGGTTGGCTGGTTGAAGGATGCAGATGGTAGGTAAACTTTCTGGGAGGCATGGTGATTTTATGGACACTAAGCTTCCTAAGTGAAGTGAGGAAATGAGCTATGCAGTGGTCCAAGGGAAAGGGGGGAAGTACGTACAGTGTTGGAGGGGGGAGGGAGCTTGGCATGCTTGCAAAAGGGACAGCAAGACGGCCTGTGGCGAGAGTGAAGGGAAAGTGGTAGAAGATGAAATCTGAGGGGTTTAGACACTCACTGGGTCACATAGGGCTTGGGTAGGCCAAGCAGTGAGTGTGGGGTTCAACCGAAAGGAATGATTGAAGGTTTTCAAAATAGGGATTGACGTGATCTCCATAGGAAAATGACCAAGCGTACGTGAAAGTCGAGCATGTAGTGGTGCGACCACCGTGAAACCATTAGGAGTTCTTGGTCCACAGCAACAGTTTTGTCTCATTCATGTCCTCAGCCATTTCCCGCACTCCTAGATCGATTAAGACAGTCCTAGGCATCATTCCATCTGCATATATTCGAATTTGTAACTATAAAATGACACAAAGTTTTTAGTCCGTATTGTGGTTATATTAAGAAAATCCTTACTATTAATAAATATCTGTTCAGAGTTCAAATGTTTAGTCCTTTCATACATCCATTTAAAATTTTTATTTGAATCAGGATCAAAATGTGATATCTACATTGCCATCAGTTAATATTTCTTAAGTTTTTTTTTTTTTTTAGAGATATTTTATTCCATTTATTTTACCACTTCCTATATTTCTGGGGAGAAGGTTGGGGAGAAAAATTGTTGCAGGACTTCCTTAAGGGTATCAACATTAAAAAACTCAGCCATATAAAGGGTTGACCAGTGCACATGAAATTAATGCAAACCATAGACTAGAACCAGCATAGAAAACAGTGCTACACCCCTCCGTGCCCATGACCCAGCTTTAACAATGCCTGCTTCATGGACAGTCTTTATCTTTACCCTCGCCCACATTCCTCCTTCCATATTGTTTGAAAAGAATCCTAGACATTATATCACCTATAAGCATTTCGAGCTGAAGATAATGCCCCTTAATGCGCACAAATTATACCTGAAAAAAACAGTAACATATCCAATCAACCTCAGATTCCCATTGTCTCACATGTCATTTGAAATGTATTTCTTATAAACTGACAGTTAGATCTAGGCTTTTTCAGATTTGCACTTGATTATTTTCTTCTCCTGGTGAGGAAAGATTAGGTAAACATGGTAGTATGTTCTAATGTTAGGAAACACATAAAGCCATCAAAACTCAGTGCTTAGATAACAGGGATTACAAAATAATAGTCCTTCAAATATAATGATCAGTCTTCATTTATTCAAAGTAAAAGTAATTTAGTGGGGCTATATAAAGAATATTCATCCTTTCTGTTTGGTTACCCAGGCCAAATCTGGCTTTCTGCTTATTTTTATACAGCCTGGGAACTGAAGATGATTTTTACGTTTTTAAATGGCTAAAGAAATTTAAAAATAATTGTGACACATGAAAATTAAATGAAAATAAAATTTGTGTCTGTAAATAAAGTTTTACCAGAATACAGCCATGCTTATCTGTTTATGTATTGTCTGTGTCTGCTTTCATGCCACAGTCCCAGAGTTGAATAGTTGTAACAGATATATGGCTTATAAAGCCCAAAATACTTAACTTTCTGGCCCTTTATAGAAATGTTGCCTACCAACCCCTGATCTGATTGTGGTTCTCAAAGTGTGCTCCATAGGCTCCTTGGGGGTTCTTGAAACCCTTCCATTGACTCCATAAGGTCAAAACTCGTAATAATAATGTTTTTACTTTCCATTTTGTTGATGTTTGAATTGCTGGTGCCAAAGCTGTGGCATGTAAAACTGCTGGTACCTTAAGAATCAAATCAGTACCAAACTGTACTATAAGTCATTGTATTATTATTCAATGCCACATGTTCTTGTAAAAATAATTTCATTTGATATAAAGGATGCCCTCGCTAACTAAAGCTATTAATTTTATGGAATTAACCAACAAGTGCAGTATTTATTTATAATAATCTTTGTGACAAAGTAGGGCCCATCTTTTCAAATACGTCATCTCAAATAACATTTTACTGTAGATTGAGCAGAGGCATAAGTGACTATATAGCTGTCTTTTATTATGTCTGGCAGTAAAAGATATGCATTACAAAAATATTACTGGATGTTTTTTTTAGTAACAGTTGCTTTTGCACAGATTTTGTTTATATTAATATGTAATGATTTAATCAGTTATTAAAAAATTTTTCACTTTTAATTAGAAGCACATAGTATCACTAGATGTAAACCATATAAACAAAAGTCCTTTCGGGCTCCTCCAGTGATTCTTAAGAGTATAAAAACAGTCCTAAAAACAGAATCAACTCATCAGGGTAGTTGTTTCTCTTCATAAGCCTGAGGATGATAAATTATGGCTTTCGCTTTTTGTTGTCATTTTCTTTTTTTTTTATTAAGGTATTATTGATATACACTCTTGTGAAGGTTTCACATGAAAAAACAATGTAGTTACTACATTTACCCATATTATTAAGTCCCCACTCATACCCCAGTTCAGTCACTGTCCATCAGTGTAATAAGATGACACAGATTGGCATGAGGTCTTTTTTAGGAACATCCCAAAAGTTCAGTATTATTGATGATTTTGATCATGGTAAAACGAACCATGTCCTTAGAATTAGCAGCCTCAATGTTTATAAGACAGACAAAATAAATTTTGAAAGAACACCTGATGTCCCTTTGAAAGGATTATGTCTTCCAGGAAGATCACTGAAGGCCAACTGAAATAAAAAACTTTGGTTTTCATATGAATTCCACATTCATTGACATTTTTCAAACAGAACACTTCAATACTTAATGATAATGGGAGTACAAAAATCCAATACACAAAGAATAACCTGAAAGGTGTAAGAAGCGAAAGTGCTTGAAAGTAACATCACGTATAAAATTGGTAAGCAATAATTGAGTTAATCATGGTTATAAGTAGGAAGGTGTTAGTGAAAATTTGAAACACATTTGTAGACTTTATTTTTGAGCATCTTGCCCAGCTTACTGACAACTTTATTTCCCTGTGGTAATTGAGTCTTGGCATTCTTCAGTTGTTTGGGCGATGGGATTGAGCATTAAAAATAGAACTCCAGAGTACTCTGGTAGCAGCATCATCTGCACATGAAATGAGAGAAGGTGAAAAGGCCAGTCACTGGCTGTTTCTTAGAAAATACTTTATTCTTTCCATTGGCCTTGTTAGATGATTGCTCTGTTTGTCTTTATTTCCTTGCCCTTTTACTGTTACTTGGATTCCATTTATTCTGATGCAGATGTTGAGAGGCATAGAACATTTTCTTTGAAGTCTGAGCATCATTGTTCATTAGGTTTTTATTATTGCAGAAAGGTTTTACTCACCATGTATTTATTTATGTAAATAAGCAGGTATGTTACAGGTAACAGTTCATGTTAGTCTTATGGGTGTCATTTTTTGTTTTAGCTTTTAAAAACCAATCTACTTGGCTCATTTAAAAAGATAAAAAGTCAAAAGAAAAATACATAAATAACTGAGATCACTTTAAGGCAGCATAAATCTAGCTGATTTAATTTTCTTGAACTGGCAGCCTGTCTTAACCTTAGTATAGACCTAGCCTTTAATTGATATCCAAAAAAGATAAGCAGCCAGCTGCCATGAAGAGTCACACCTTACACCTAGTAATAATTTTCTTAAATGTTTATAGAGTAATGATTTTTTTTCCCTTTGAAGGCTCTAAGGCCCAGCAGCTTCTGCAAGGACTGCAAGCAAGTGATGAAAGTCAGCAACTCCAGGCAGTTATTGAAATGTGTCAGTTACTGGTCATGGGAAATGAGGAGACGTTAGGAGGGTTTCCTGTCAAGAGTGTTGTTCCAGCTTTGGTAAGAGAATTTTCCCCTTGTTTACCTCTGACTGCTGCTGCTGTTCTCTGAGTGCTGCCAGTATTTTTACTGAAAGCAGATTATTGTCATCTGAATTTTAAAACATGATAGAAGTAAGAGAGAGTAGAATGTGGATTTCATTTCATATTTACCACTGTTGTGAATGATTGTTAGTGATGAATTTGTAAATTTTCTAAACCATGTTTTGATGACGAGTTACCCCATCTTTGATAACTTTTAAATAACTGTTTTTAAATTTTAAGTTGTTAGCCCCATCAGGTAGTAGTATCTTGCCAGACTTCATACACATATGCAGTCTCTTTTAAACCCACAAGCAGCTCAATTGTGGGTTGTCTTTGTGAGCCATAAAGATTTTCATGTTTGATAATTTTATGCGTGGCAGAGTAGTCAGATCAGAACACCACATGGATGCTTGCAGCCTAAAAGGTTTTTTGTTATGCAAAAACACAAAATAACAATACCCACTTAAAAAATCTTTTAGTGATTTTTCAACAGAGTGGTGAGTTGATATTTAGAATTTATTAACATTTTAATTGTGTTAGCATTTTAATGTGAAAACAACAGGGAGAGAAATTGCTATTACTGAATATAGGCTCTTCAGCATAATAATGTCTTTTAAATAGTAAATTGGTAATTTGTATGATGAAAGAAATTGGCTATGAAAGACTAACATAAACATCATGATTACATTCATAGCATACTTTACCTAGGAGGTTAAATAAATGCCATGTAAGTCTTTGTTCACATACACAATAAAGTTGACAAAAATGAAATTATATTTGGTATATCAGATTGTCTGTTTTTTTCACATTATCACATACGGAGAGAGTGAAGTGTTCAGGAGAGCTGAATTCAAGTTCAGTCAATTAAAAAAAGATAATGTAGTCCTTATTCTGCCTGTTCTCGTTGGATGGCTCAGCTGTGGCGGTGAGTGGGGGGGAGGCAGGTGGTAAATGATAGATCAGTTTCTTTACCTTCTGCCACTCTACCTCCGGATAATGAAAACTAGCCTTCGCATTTTACCAGTTCCACTCTAATCAAGGCTTGAATGTTCATTTCTGAGTGTTTTAGGAAAGCAATACTAGCCTTTTGTACGTTTACATTTTGCCTATGTTAATATTCATGCTCAAATTACTGATTTCTTCAGTAGCTGGCTTCACTTACCTGAATTAAACTTTTTTTGATTATTCATTAAAAAATAAATAGGAACAAAAAACTAGGATTATCTTACACTGTCTAAAATGCAGCCTTTATTAGTTAAATAAGGAAGCTTATTAAATCTAGGCAGAATATTGACACAATCCAGTTTACTTAATTTGCTGGTTGTTGATTAGATTTAAGTACTTAATAGACCTGTACAAGTCAGTTCATGCTGTTAATACTGAACAGTTGTTAATGAGTTGACCAGATTTATCTTATCACAATTGGATATTGTGAATATGTATCTGTCAGTCACCATTCACTTATGTGACCACAGTCATTTTTGATGAAAAGGAATCTGTATAGCAGTTCTCTCCATACATGATCTTAAAAAGTTCATTCTACCTTAAGAATTGGAGAACTTGTTACTTTTCCTGTTAACATGACAACCCCTTTCAATTTAGAGTGAGTGTTTTAACCAATTGTAGGTGATTTGAGACATTGAGGGCTGTTTAACCTTGAAATGGGGGTGTGTGTGTGTGTGTGTGTGTGTGTGTGTTTTAACAAAAATAATTATTACAACTTAGGACTTGCGGTGTATAGGTACGCTTTATCCAGCATAATTCAGAGCTTAGAGGACGGACACTCATATTAAACAAGTATGTATTAGAATACCTGATGTCTGTTATTGTAGTTAAACATTTAATTGAAGGGTACTTTATTGAATTCAGTGCATTTAAAATTTTCGATTGAAGTAGAAGACAGTGAATGATTGTCTGCTTCCCCAAGTAGGAAATTTCTTTGGGAGGATGAAGTGTATACCCCTAGCAGTTTTTCGTTCCCTCTTTTGAAAAACATGGTCAAAATCTGCTTAAGGTTTTTTCCACAAAAAAAACTGAAATAAAATCAGATATTTAGACTCACTGATGTGTTTGTAGAACAATTGCATTAAGTTGGTTTTTAATTACTGCATAATATGTTTCTAATATCAATATTGTGTTTAAATTATATACTGTGTATTTTACAGCTGAGTTAAATGGAACTTAGCTTTCACTAGAGTTTAAGCTGTGGTGTTGAATCTGTACTGACAGTTTTAAATTTAACAAATGTCAGTGCATCTCTGGTCTGTTCATTTATGTATCACATATTTATTGACACTGGTTAAGTCCTCAATGACATGTTAATGGGCTTTTGGAAGGGACTTAGAGGTACCCTAAGGGTTAATTGTAAGTAACAGGAAGGCTTTGGTTTTGACCTGGATCATGAGGTGGTGATTATCTAGCTGAGTTCTCAGGTAGCACTACAGTGTGTTGAGTAATGCCATCCTGAATAAGATCATTCTGTGTATGTGTGTTAGGTTTAACTTGATATTATTTTGCATGGGAAAAGTCTTGAATAATACTTCCCATTTCAGTTGAAGTAGAGGAAGAAATATAAGGATACAGATAGCTTCTAATACTTTGTTATAATCTTTTTTTTTAACAGATAACATTACTGCAGATGGAGCACAATTTTGATATTGTAAGTATGTGTTGTATTTTTTAAAATACTCTAAATTTTTTAGTTTTTATTGAGTAAAAGTGCCTCCTTGTTTTCTAGATGAACCATGCTTGTCGAGCCTTAACATACATGATGGAAGCACTTCCTCGATCATCTGCCGTTGTAGTAGACGCAATTCCTGTCTTTTTAGAAAAGGTGATTGTACTTTTGCCCAACTTGTTCAAAAGTGGGCAGGCATAGGGAAATCAAGTTGAGAACCCTTGACTAATGAATTCTAAAGTAGTATATCAAATTGTAAGGTCACCTTACAAGACATTTTTTAGCATTTATTATCTAACAAAAAAGTATATTTTTCTCCAAGATATACAGAAAGATACTTAATGCTTAGCAGACCAGTAAAGTTGATGCTAATGGAACATTTATAAAGTCAATTCAGTTTTATAAATTTTTAGTAATATTACCACATTAATATAAAATCTTCTGGAGAAGAACTTAAGGCAGTTGAATAAAAATAATCTAATTATTTCTAGAAAATATTCTAATGAGTTTGATGGCTACTTATACCCTTATTTTGTATAGCCGATGAGATTGAGACAAAGTGCATTGCTCAGGGTTATAAAATGAGTCAGTGGAGAAAGGAAATTTTTCATAATGGTCTGTGGTAGGTCATGTTTTTAGTCTGTCTGAAGGGTCTTTTTTTTAATGCACAATAAAAATTATCTGACAGCCATGGAATACGGTATAAAGTTTAAAACCTGATTTTTTTAAATCAGTTATAAAAATAACCTACTTTAAATATGAAGATTTAAAGTTATATAATTGGATTGGTGTTTTTCTCAATATACGACGTTTTTCAGTATCTTAAAAGAGAGCAAAATAGTTGGAAAATATATTGGCTGTATGTTAATAGCTTAAGCTCATAAATCACTGGTTTCCTGTGGTGGATGTCATGTTAGTGGCAGTATAGATCGATTGAAATTAGAAAATACTGTGTTTATTCATGTAGAAGATAAGCAACTAAAAAAGAACTTGAACAATAACCTAAAGTCACCATTTATATGTTCCCAGCTGCAAGTTATTCAGTGTATAGATGTGGCAGAGCAGGCCTTGACTGCCTTGGAGATGTTATCACGTAGACACAGTAAAGCCATTCTACAGGCGGTAAGTGTTGGAACTAAAGGATTATATTTAATTTAGTGTTGAGTCGATTTTAGATCCACATTTGTATTAGCTCCTGGATTGCCATCTCTGTAAGGTACAAATGGTGTTTCCCAAGTGAAGTGCTAGACTCTTTACTATTTTTTTCCCTTTTAAATTGCTGTTAAAAGGGCATTTCTTCACTTTAACAGTTTTCTGTATTTTAGGGTGGTTTGGCAGACTGCTTGCTGTATCTGGAGTTCTTCAGCATAAATGCCCAAAGAAATGCACTAGCGATTGCAGCCAATTGCTGTCAGAGTATCACACCAGATGAATTTCACTTTGTGGCAGATTCCCTCCCATTGCTTACCCAAAGGCTTACCCATCAGGTAAAAGATGAACCTATTTCATGTGTAATAAAATTTTTTATTACATTTTTTTAAATGCCAGTTTCAACTAGGGTTTTAAATCTTCCAACTGGATATATAAATTGGAAATATTCTGATCCATGTTGTTTCCTGTGTTAACCAGTCATGTACTGAAGGGTGTCTTTATAAAATTTTGGTGGGTTCACCCACACAACCAACCATATTTCATGTTTGATATCTTCAATTGTTTTGACTCTAAGGGATGAATTTGTTATTTCAGCAAACATAGAGTGTTTACTATGTGATATGACCAGAGTTTCCTTTTGGAAAGATGACCCTGTCTTTAAATGGTTAGGCAGACAAGACTAGGAGGATAATAATTAAGATAAGAGGTGAGATTGTATCTCAGATAGAAATAAAATGAAAAATGTAGACTGTGGCTCTCTGGGGTTGGAGTAGAGGAGGAGCAATTATTTAGGAGATTGAATCAGTGGGCCTGGTGATACAGTATGAGCAGCAGGGTTTGCAGAGGCTGGCGTGGAGGACACGTCATGAGTTAAGCCTTAAGCTTATAGAGAAATTTAATTTTCTTTCAGTATAAGCCAATGTTTTAAAGTGTTGTTACTGCTAAAGAGATATTCAGAAGTCCAACTTTGTAAATCACATTTACAAAGTGTTCTTAAAGTCTTGGGAAAATTAGGTACATGGAGTATATTAAGGGATTTATATAAGATAAAATAGTAATTATTGAGTCACTTTGAAGTGTTGTGCTTCTAAGATGATTAAGATACAAGTGGTGCCATTCATTGTTTACTTATTTTTTTAAAACTTAGCTTAGATGACCTGTGCTTTGTGGGGACCGCACATATGTCCTGTGTTAGCTGTGATTTCAGTACCTTATTTTGGAAATAAGTCATGAGAGAGAAGTTAAGTAGTTGGCCACTGTTATTTGTAGCACTGTGTCTGTACTAAGTGACAGAGCAAGTGTAGGGCTTTTATAATATCAGAATTACCCTCATTTTTATGCAAGTCTAGTTTTTACATCTTAAAAGGAGAAAACAAACTCTGTCAAAACACTCGATAAATCATTAAATTGTTCTTTCCACTTTTACAAGGATTATTTCCAATGTTTTCTCAGTGAGGCTACTCTCATGTTCTTTCTTGATTATTTTCATAGTGAATAAAACAAATCTACACCTAGTTTCTCACGTTATCAGGAAACTCTGGTTAGCACACGTATACTTAAACATTGTTTCCAGTGTTTTAGTATATGAATGTTTTAAACATTTTTACTAGGAATGCTGTTTAGAATGATGTGATGTCTTTTTTTTGTTTTAGTTTTTGTTTATTGAAATTGTCAAAGCACAAAAGTTGGTCCTTTTCTATGTAATTGCTTTTATCTGTTGGGCCTTAATGGAGGAGAGAGACAGGGATAATATCAGTATGATTCTCTTCGCTTTGCAACCATATTACTGTTATACTTTGCTTAGGCTCATTACATTTTCAAAGCTCACATCTAACTGAGCCAGCCTTGAAGAATTTGGGGTTAGGAAGATGATTAAGGTAATGACGTTAATACAGTGAAAATGTTTTACATTAATAAGCTTTATTTTCTTTTATTTAAAAAAATAGGATAAAAAGTCAGTAGAAAGCACTTGCCTTTGTTTTGCACGTCTAGTGGATAACTTCCAACATGAGGAGGTAAGCATTTAGTCTTGGTGGTGGTTTCATGAAGTTGTTAAATTGCTGAATCACCATGTAACAATTCCTTTTTTTCTTGTGTTGTAAAGAATTTACTCCAGCAGGTTGCCTCCAAAGATCTGCTTACAAATGTTCAACAACTGTTGGTAGTGACTCCACCAATATTGAGTTCTGGAATGTTTATAATGGTGGTTCGCATGTTTTCTCTGATGTGTTCCAATTGTCCAACTTTAGCTGTTCAACTTATGAAGCAAAGTAAGTGTTATTTTCCTACTTTAAGCAGAAGTGTCTTCTTTTAAAATGTTCATTAATAGGTAAAGTCATTGTGAGCAGATAGAAGAGATTGTTAATGTAGGCACTGGATAGTAAAGGAAGAAAATGTTAATGTGTAATAAATTTGTGTGGGGACAACATAATTATAGTATAGTTGACCCATGAACAATGTGGGGGTTAGGACTGCTAATCCCCATGCAGTCCAAAATGTAGGTATAATTTTGAGTCTCCAAAAACTTAACTACTAGCAGCCTACTGTTGACCAGAAGACTACCAATAACATAAAACAGTTGATTAACACATACTTTTTATGATACCTGTATTTTCTACCTATTCTAACAATACAGTAAGCTGGAGAAAAGAAAATGGTTTTTCAAATTGTCTCAAATCTCCAAAAACATTTCCAGTATACTTATTGCAAAAAATATGTGTATAACTGAACCCACCCAGTTCAAACCTGTATTGTTCAAGGGTCAACTGTCCATTAAAATTTTACTATTGGTGGTTCTAAGCCTAAAGACCCAAGATCATGGCTTTTATAAAGTCTCACTTATGTAATGATGTTTCCATCAGAATTCTCAGTTTTATGTTACTACCGATAATTGCCTGTCTTCCACCTGTTAGTGGTCCTTTCCGCCCATGTCAGATTTTTTAGCAGTTTATCTGATTCCAAAATGTTCTCTCCCTCAAAAAGTTGGAACTTACACCGATGAATGTCTCTCATCTTTGCTAATTTAGTATTTCTAAGCCTTTCCCAACCTTACTGCATATGCAGGAAAAAAAGTTCTGTTGTACTGCCATATTGCTATCACATTTCCTCTCTTAAACCTTAGGTTTCACAAGTTAGTGTCTGAAGACAGTGGTTTAAGAAAGCAACTGTGTATTAATATTATTGCTAGCAAAGTATAGCTTGCTTTTGTATGGAATATCTGTAATTGTGGGTAATTGTGTGTCCGTAATTCTGATCTCTGAGCATGTTACCTTGGGAGTCTGTGATGATACTCACTGCCAGAACAGCCTTTGGTCTTAATGCCTTAGAATAGTAAGTAGCATAATACTACTTTTTTGGGGGAAACTCAGTTTTATCTTTAGTTGCATTTCTTGTGAATTAGCACACTGGCAGAGAATTTTGGAGAAAAATAATACTGCTGAGGTGATTTATTGAAAAGAACGTACCATTGCTGTGTATTAACGTTTCTTAGGCAAGTTGGCAAAACCATAATTTTTCAAGAAAATAAAAATTTTCATCATTGTTGGGGCAGTTTCTGTGAAGCAGAGATTTAACTATTCACACCTCTTTACCCAAATCAGTGATGAATACTTTGCTTGATAACAGGACTTACTGATTATTGGCAGTATTTTTCAGTGCAGTGTTTCCATTTTGCATATATGTAGTACTTAGAGAAACATATACAACCAAATCCAGCAAAGCCCCGGCCCTGTCTAGCTTAGCTGTTTGAGTGGCAACTTGTATGGAGGCTGGGAGCTTCTTCCACTGACAGTGTCTATACATCAGGCTGTTTTCATGCAAATTCCTCCATATGCTGATGTCTTCTGGGAATAGAAACTTCTGGCAGATGATATTTTAATGATTGTATTAGATTGGCATGCTACATGTATGTAAGGTAAATGGCTTTCCTGATCACAATATGATAATGTTCAGGTGCTTTTAATTGGTATGTTTTATCCTTTGCCAGATTTTTGGTATCTTTGAGTAGAAGACAAATACTTGAATATACTTGAATTGATGATTAAAATGTATGTTGAATGCACTTTTGTACAAAGCCCTGTACTCCTCAAGGAGAGTTAATAAAAGATTCTTGAAATCTCTGGGGATAGATTTGTGAGTAGTTGTCCAGCCTAGAAGATCAGGAGTCCTTAGAAAGAAATTGTTAAAATTTTCATAAACTTTTTAAAAGGTTTTTATTATAACTCATTTTTATTTTTAATTTTTATAGTGTATTGCTTTACAAAAAAATAATTCTGATTGTTTTCCCCTCTAAGGAATGATTATCTCTTAAATTAGGTAATAGAAGTAGTCTCATGGGCTTTTGTTTGTTACTGGTTTTACAGACATTGCGGAAACGCTTCACTTCCTCCTGTGTGGTGCCTCCAATGGAAGTTGTCAGGAACAGATTGACCTTGTTCCACGAAGTCCTCAAGAACTGTATGAATTGACATCTCTGATTTGGTAAAGATGGGGCTAATAGTAACTGGTTTATGAAAGGGTTTTTTTTACCTTGGAGACCTGTCATTTTCTGAACGTTCAGGAGACTGCTTTGTAAAATAATTGTACTTTTTCTTTTCAGTGAGCTTATGCCATGTTTACCAAAAGAAGGCATTTTTGCAGTTGATACCATGCTGAAGAAGGGAAATGCACAGAACACAGATGGTGCGATATGGCAGTGGCGTGATGACCGTGGCCTTTGGCATCCCTATAACAGGATAGACAGCCGGATCATTGAGGTAGTAGTTTCATCGCACCGTTTAAATATGTCTATTTTGGTGGAGAGTGGGTGTAGGGATGGAGCGGGAGGGTGTCTGCGTGTACTTAAATGTGCTGAGTTTTAAATTAACTCAAGATTCTCTCATTTTGTCTCCTGAGAACAAGGTCCTCATTTCTGTTCAGGTCAGAAAACATGATGCTCTAGTCCTGCTTCTGCTGATAACTACCTGATTGACATGGAGCGAGTAATTTAAGTTCTTTGTTCTATTGTTTCCTCATCTGGAAGGAAACAATGGAGGAGTTAGGCTATTTGTTTCTAAAAGTTCCCTCTATCTCCTATCCAGAAGAATCTCTCAAAAGCAAAGATTTACATAAAATAGTTGCTTCTGCATATTTTTTCAGAGCAAAAACATAGGAACGATTTATACACCTTTATCTAGTGAATGATGAAGTAAATTGTGATACAGTCATAGGTTTGCTTATAATGCAGTCATTAATAGGATAAAAGTTTTAATGGCATAAAATGGGATCTGATAAATGAAAACACAATATTCAGAATTAATGTGGCTCTTTTGGGAATTTGGCAAAATAAAAGAGGGACAATAACAAAGGAAAGAAATACACCAAAGTCTTTACAGTGCTTTTCTGTGAAAGTTTTATATGTATGATTTTATTCTTATTTCCATACTTCTGTGTAAACTTTGCAGTGAAATAATTTTAAAAATTTTTCAGGTCAGGAAAAATACTTGTCCCAGATGAGGTAGCAGACAGTGTTGGTTACTGCATTTTTGAGATAGCATGCTTCCTTTACTGATACTTTCAATATATTACATACCTTTAAGCCCCTATTTTCTGATTTTAACCTGTGGTGTTTGACCTTTTTAGAACATAACAGTTAAACAGACATTCTTTAAAGATGTCATCTACCAGTTTCTAAAAATGCATTTTTGAAAAACTTTGAAATCACTGACTTACGTTATAAAACCATAAGTCTTTATAAAAATACCTAAATTCTGAGGCAGCAGCATTTATGAGGAGTGAACTGACAGGCCTTCTGTGCAGTCAGCTTCAGTGTCTCTGCAGGTTGTGGTCTCTTAACTCTGTGTGTTTGTTGTTCTTAGCATTTTCCTGAGACTGCCTTTTCACTGGTAGCTCACTGTCTTGTATTTCTTGAGAGTGCTGTCTTTCAACCTGGGAATGCCAGAGGTTGCACTGTAATAAGATGAAATATTCTGTCACTTCACTGGACTGTCTAAAATCAACCAAACTGTTGATTAAACAGTCTCAGTTTAGATGTATCCCATGCAGCACACTGAGCCTCTAGTGATTACTCTCTTATTTCCAGTCATGTCTCTTTCAGTCTTAGAGCACCATTTAAATGTAAAGGCGCTTTCATTTCATAGGACATTTTATTTAAAGGGGGATTTTGGTGGATTGCTAAGAATCTATAATGTCAATAATGCTTTAACATAAGACAATTAGATACTAAGATTTATGGATAACAATTTTTTTTTCCTATCAGCAATGTCTTAAAAGCCTTCATAATACAAATGATGTTTTCTTCGTGTCAATGATTCTACATGACTGGATCATTCAACAGGATTTTACCTGTATTTATGTCTTGGGGGACCTGATAGGACCTTCGGTGTATATTTCTGTTCACTTAAACACGATTTGTTGAATGGATGAGTTTTGTTACATCCACACTATTAAATATTCCATATTCTATTACTTCACCGTCTAAAACCTGATGAAATAAATCTGTAAGTCAGCGTTTGTGGAGGGTCCCCACTGTGTCTTAAGTTGATAAATTTCTCCATGTTTATATTCAAGGTTTCTCTCTCTTTGCTCTCAGGCAGCCCATCAGGTCGGTGAGGATGAGATAAGCTTGTCCACTCTGGGACGAGTTTACACTATTGATTTTAATTCTATGCAGCAAATCAATGAGGACACGGGAACAGCACGTGCCATTCAGAGAAAACCTAACCCCTTAGCCAATACTAACACTAGTAAGTACCTTTTGTATTCAGAGTAGTACTATATGGTCATGTGAATAATACTTGTAATAATGTTTGAGAGTCTTTATTAAGTTTAAGACAGTTGCATAGGAGTAATTTTTTGTTATTTTGTGTGTGTGTGTGTGTGTGTGCTTTGATTGGCAAATGAGCCAGTGTTACTTAACTACCTGGTGGTAATCCGCCATATAATTTACATTATTTGCAGTGTCTTGGACTCCAGTCAGAATTGGCCTGTGTGATTGTTTTTATCCTATTACCCCTTAAGAATCAGCCATATCCATCAGATTAGTTTTTTCCAACCATTTATTTTATACTTTCCTATCAAAATTCTCTTTTTCACTATTGAAGAATAGAAGATTGTGATTCCCTCCCCCCAGGTTTCTGGCATCTATCCCCCTCCTTGAAGATTTAGATCGATGCATTTGCAGCTTTAGTTTAGAGTGCTGGGGTCAGCCTTTTTTTTTTTTTTTTTTTTTGAAAAGGGCCAACAGATAGTAAATATTTAGTTTTGTGGGTCAGGCTCTGTACTCAACACTGCTATTATAGCCCCCAAACAGCCATATCCAGGATGTAAAAAATGTATGTGGTTGTGTTCCAATATACTTGTATTGACAAAAATAGATGGTTGGCTGGACCGGGCATTCTGCTATACCTTGCCAAACCCAGATCTTGGAGCTTACCTTTCATCACTCACCTTTCCCTACACCTTAATCTCTCCAAGCAGAATGACAGCTCACCTTGTTTTTTCCATAGCTTCTAGCTAAATACTTACAATCCATTTCTTGAACTCTGTTTCTTTCTTTCCAGTGCTTTTGCTGATTAATAAATAAATATCTCCACTATCTGTTGAACCTTTGTTAGTGAAATAAGAGGTGCAGTGGTTGGTGGTGCCTTCCTCTTTTCAGCTGGCCAGAATGGTCAATGATTTTTCTAGCTGGCTAAGTTCTGTCTGAATGCTGCCTTTAGCATCTTTATAGACCTTAGTTGATCACATTAGGTAGGTTAATTTGTTTTATAACCAAAAATTTTTATGGCATTCCAAATAATTATATTGGTCTTAACGTTTTATTTTTACTTTATTGTGTTTCTGAAGGCTGTAACTTTAAGATTGTACATTTTTGTAACAGGTGGATATTCAGAGTTAAAGAAGGATGATGCTCGAGCACAGCTTATGAAAGAGGATCCAGAACTGGCTAAGTCTTTCATTAAGACATTGTTTGGCGTTCTTTATGAAGTGTATAGCTCCTCAGCAGGGCCTGCGGTCAGACATAAGTGCCTTAGAGCAATCCTTAGGATAATTTATTTTGCCGATGCCGAACTTCTGAAGGACGTCCTGAAAAACCATGCTGTTTCAAGGTGTGTATGTGAAAATAGTGAAAACATTTTAGAAATTCATGTCTCTGCAAGTAATTTGAGAAATCTTCAATAATACAGGGAAACAGGCTTAAAACAGTTTATTTGTAGTATCTTGAGCCCTTCGTTGTCTTTTGTGTTTGTGCACACCCTTGATAAAAAGTGAAATAAATGCAAAAGTTAAACATTGAAGAAAAATTTTGTTTTAGTGGAGTGGTTTCACAATTATTTTGCTCTCAAATTTATAGTATGCCCAAAAATAATTATCAAACTGAGATGAATGTTTTATATATAAATGCTTTCTTTTTTTAGTCACATTGCTTCCATGCTATCAAGCCAAGACTTGAAGATAGTAGTTGGAGCACTTCAGATGGCAGAAATTTTAATGCAGAAGTTACCTGATATTTTTAGTGTTTACTTCAGAAGAGAAGGTAATGTAATTCATAATTAACTAATTAATCTTTTAGTCTAAATAGTATTTCATTAGAAGTTTAATTTTAATCTGTGGAACAGAAGTTAAACTATTACCTTTTAATGTAAGATATATGTATGCTTATTGCTCGAGTACATATAGTGTCTTCTATAAATCCATTAATACAGGTTGTGTGAGATTCACTGTCGGTTAATGAACACTAGTAAGTTGCAGTGACTTGAGAGTTGCTGGTGCAAAAGCAATTATTGACTTCTCTTTTTATATCAGTAATACATAGCTGCTCATAAAGATTCCTTGAAAAATCAGAGGATGTTCTCCCCCAGTGGATCGTATTAGATCAGAATGGTTGTACAGATGATTATTTTATATTTCATTGTGTAGCTAATGCAGTATTTTAAGGCTTGGAATGCTCTTCAAGTACAGTGTGTCTAGTCCTCTAATTTGAGGAATTGATGTAGAAATCATCCTTGGAGATATGGTACTTTTCCATTCAATTCTTGGAGACTTCAAGATCAAGTTGTATCATTCATTCAGGTTTGATTCCTTTTGAAACCTGCTAAGATACTAAAAGAAGTTGTTTCTCTTCAACAGAAATCCCCCCCTTTTTTTGGTCTTTTAGGATACTTTGGTGTTATGCGGATACAGGAAATAGTAGTGTTTTCCCCTCAAGTAATCCCTACCTTTATCTTCCATCTTATCAGCAATCCTAGTATTTTCTGCATATGATCGTATGTGTTCCTATTTTTAGCCTTAGCTTATCTTGTATTTTGCATTTTGTGCATTGTTTTGGTATCTATTTCTTGTTGTTTTTTGCTTTTACTTGTTCCAAATTTTGGATTTGGAAGTATGTTAAAATCAATCTTTTTTTCTTCATGGTGACTTTTTTTTTTACTTTGAATTCATTAAGAATTTTTATTTTTTAGGAGTTTGAGTTTTGTTGTTGTTGTTTGGTTTTTCTTTAAGAATCTGATGGAAAGCCCTGGACTCTTCCCTAGAAAAATGTTGAGTTTGTGAACATTCATCACATACATTCAGACACACAGACCTGCATGGAGTTTACAGAGGCTGGCGTCCTTGACTCGCGCTTGCATACAGTCTGGTAGTTCTTCAACCTGTCCACCTCCACCCACCCTGCACATCTTTTCATGTTCCTGGCTCAGATTTGAACCCCTGCCTTATAAGTTACTATTGGCTTTAGTTATACATGTCCAAGGATGTGGAAATCACCACCCTTTGATAGCTGGTGTTCTTGGTAGTAGTATTGTGATCTTGTTTCATTATGGCATTTCAAGTTAACTAATGATTGTGAGTCTTTTTCTCCTCTCTGGCAATGATGTTTCTGTAATTGATTATCGTTTTATAATGGTTATTTTGAATTTCCAGTTATATTTCACATGTGATCCTATTAAATTTCCTATTACTAGGTTTTGAATATCAGAAGATATTCAGTATAAATATCTTTAATTTTTAATTTGCCCTCTACTTTTCTGAATGGAGTCAAATTGAATACCCTGGCATCTAAATTTTGTTGCCTATTTTCCAGGTACTTTTTATTAATTCCCTGTAAACTGGTGTTAGCATTTAAGAATTTTGCAATGGCCAGGAGGCAATTCTGACTAAAATTGACTCTGTTAAATCTCTGTTATTATATAGGTGTAATGCATCAAGTAAAACACTTAGCAGAGTCTGAGTCTTTGTTGACAAGTCCACCAAAGGCATGTACGAATGGGTCAGGATCCTTGGGGTCCACAATGTCTGTCACTAGTGGAACAGCCACCGCTGCCACTAATGCCTCGGCTGACTTGGGATCCCCCAGCTTGCAGCACAGCAGAGATGATTCCTTAGATCTGAGCCCTCAAGGGTAAGTTAGAGTTTTGTGGTGATTTTTGTGCTCTTTGCCTGAGGCTCACACAGGGAATAAAATGCTAAAAACATTAGTGAAAGTGTACATTTTCTGTTTTCCTATCTGTATTTTGTTAGCTGTTTAATGAGAATGGGGAGAAAACTGAACATTCATTGGAAACCTGCTGTTTTGAGCCATGTTTAGGGGCCATAAAAGATACATGGTATTTCCATTGACATACAAGGGAATCAAGGCTCAGAGAAGTTAAATGACTTGCAGTGTGTTACACTTATTTTTACAGATACAGAATTTGAGCTCTCATCTCTGATTCCATGATCTTGTGATTATTTACTATTTTTCAGATACATACCCGCTTCAAGACATCCAGATACAGATATAGTAAAAAATGTTAAAAATTAGAATTTTTAAAATCTAAGAGAAAAACCTGTTTTCCCATTTAATTGTCAAATGGGAATTTACTTTGCTGTTAATAAAGGAAAACCAGAATTCTTAGTTAAAGACAGTTCTCTACTTCCACCTCTATCTGTTTATAATCCTTTTGTTGTACTGTGCTACAGAGAACATTACCAAATCCTCTTACTGGTTTTCATTTTGTTGTGTTGAAGCAAGTCCTACTCTAAATGTTTTTCCTTCTGATACTAGAAACTTAGTATTGTTATATAAATGGTGCATGATGAATCAAATTCAGTTCTGAAGTTCAGAATGTACTCAATGCAATACTCCTTTTATAACCTTAAAGGCAAAGTGGATCTTGGTAAGACATATATAATACTTAAGTGGGGTCAAAAAAGTTTTAATCTTGTGAATGGCAATGTAGTATTGTCCTATGAATCTAGCCAGCTCAGGATTCTAGCTGCTTTTGGTGCCACCTGGTGGCAGTTACCGCTTTAGCTTTAATATGAATTTTGGCAATTCTGAGACCCAGGGCAACAGACTGGGACTTCTCATGCAGTTGCTGTTAATTTAGGAAGCTGCTGAGTTTAGCTGGTACCCATGTCATAGGCACAGTCCAAGGAAACTGGGCCTTGACAATACTGGGAACTCTCCACCTTCCCTGTTAGAAGTTGGATTTGTGTGCTATTTTCCTCCCAGCCTTGCCTGCCTCTCTACTTCCTCCCCTAAGTGCGGTTTTACTGTTGAGAATAGGGCCTGAGATATCATACATGCTTGGTGAAATGTGAGGCAGCATATTTTTGGGCCACTTCAGGTTAAGGACTTAGACTTAATTACAGGTGCTAACAGTTAATGATTCCAAAAAAAAAAAAGAATCTTTAACTTAAAATACTTAAGAGAGTTTTAAATGGTTCCATTCCATTCTAATATGGTTTCAAATGATAAGTTTGTATAAATTTTTAAAGGAATTGTTCAGTCACATTTAAGTTTATCCTTTGAATATTCACTTCTCCTAATTGTCAAGAGTACTTGAATACATTATTATTTTCAAGAGACATAGCAGGTATTAGGAGACTTAAAACATTTTTTTCTTCAATTTCTTTTTCCTAATCTCATTTGGGTCACAGACCAACTAAAACCAGAACATTTTTTTCATCTTTTCCATCTTACATAGTTTTGTTATTCTGAGAATCTGTTTCTGTCTCTAGTGTTCTTAACAGTAGTGAAACTAACACAGAAAGGCTTTGTATGTTCTATTTTATAAATTCTAATTCAAGATGGGTTATTTAAACTCTGACTAGCTAGATTAGTTCATAGGTAATTTTGGGTTTTAAAAAAATACATCACTAATATCAACTATACATCAAATAAATAAATAAATAAAACAAAAAATACATCACTAAATTGTAAGTGCACTGATTTCGGACGGCACTGCCATTGTGTTTCATGAAATCACTTTGGGTAGTATTGGAAAGTATTTTGATAATAATACTAACTCTCAATACCATGTATATTTTATTTGTCATTTAAGTTAGTGAAGAAATATGGTATGCAGATATAGAATATTCTTTTTTCTAATTTGTGGTCACACAGTTCTTTTTAATGTTGGTTCTTTGGGTTGTATAATTTGTTTTATGTACTACATTTTATAATAGTTTAACACAGGCTTAAGCAGATACTCTCTGATTTTACTTTCAGTAGTTCAGTATAGTGGAACAGCCATTTTCTGAATTAGTCATTTTCTCTGCACACATCTAGCAGAACATTACAGGTACACAGTAGGCATTAAATAATCACTAAATGAAAAATACCATGTTACAGCAATATTTTATAACTCATTGTTTCTGCCATTTTAGCTTATTTTTCAATGATGATGATAGTAAATCATGCTAATTGCTAAACTTACCCATATTTTCCCATGTGATAGTCGATTAAGTGATGTTCTAAAGAGAAAACGACTGCCAAAACGAGGGCCAAGAAGGCCAAAGTATTCACCTCCAAGAGATGATGACAAAGTAGACAATCAAGGTAATTCTTCTGATGGTACTGGGGGGAGGTAAATGGAAAGATGAAAGCAGGTAAAAATATGTACTTCATTAAAACGGCTGATGCCTTTGAAGTAGTACTCCTGAGTTTCCTGAATAACCCAGCATTCCTAGTTCTTTCAGCTAATTAATCTATTGAGAATGGGAATCTTAAAATTTATTTGGTTTTCATCAGTTACGCTAAAATGAATTTAACTGTCACTCTCTTCTTATAGCTAAAAGCCCCACCACTACTCAGTCGCCTAAATCTTCTTTCCTGGCAAGCTTGAATCCCAAAACGTGGGGAAGGCTGAGTGCACAGTCCAATAGCAACAACATTGAACCGGCACGAACTGCAGGAGTCAGTGGTCTTGCCAGGGCTGCCTCCAAGGACACCATCTCCAATAACAGGTACAGTGGGGCATTTCTGTATTACTTACTTTCTCAGATTAGAAAAGCTTGACTTGGTTTCAGTCAGCACATTTTTCATACGGAGGTGAAACGTGAACACAGAGCTTTATGCTCGGAAGTGGCATTGCTCAAGGTTGGAGTAGATCGTCAGTTCTTAAACTCTGTGTTCAGCTTTATCCTAAATTCCAGTCTTAAACTTGAAAATTCCTTTTGGCTTCATTAACTCGGAATTGTGTATATTCAAAACCAAACAAGTTAATGTTCACCGTGGACGTGTACCTCAGTTTTGTTCTAGACAAGAGAAAGCTGGTATCTTCTCTGTCTGCCTACCCACTCACCCTACTCACTCTCAATGATACCCTTCCTCTATCTCTATAACTGAACTTAAAGATCTTAGAGTAGAGCCTTTGCATTTTTTAAGAAACATGGCTAAAGTGTTTCACACCAGTTAATGGTTTTTAAACATAATTTCTGCAAAATGTTTAAATTGTGTTTTTAGGCTCTGGGTATAGCATATCAGCAAGGGTTACTTTGTTTTCAAATAAGATTTTTTTAAAATGCCATTGGGAAAACAGACTCTTTTTGCTTGGTTGATTGGTTTGGTTGTTGGTGGTTTTTCCGAATTTAAATTAAAAATAATTAAGCGATTGTATTTCTGAAACCATCAGAATTTGTCATTTAAATAGCTGGCTTTCAGTTGTAGGGGTCCTGCACCTAGCAGGTGCATGTTTCTGGTCTGTGATTCTTTACTTCGGCTCTTCTGGGAGCACAAGTAAAGGATAATACAGATAATAATTGCTTTCAGGTAGACTGGTAGGAAACTGTTATATTGTAGAGCTCCAAGAAGTTAGACTTGATGTTTTACTCTTCATGTAATGAATGACCTGAAATGATTTTAAGTAGCTGTGCATATCTGTAGGTGCATCTTACCCCATTTTCAAAATGAAACTTAATTTGATTAATGTGGAATCTGAATTTATTATAAAAAGCATAAGCCAGAAAGGGTTTTTAATATATCAGCTGTTTGCCTTTGTTCAGAACTTAAAATTTAAATTCTTTCCAGGTACATTGAGACTTTACTATCTCCTTTTTCCTTCTTTCAGAGAAAAAATTAAAGGTTGGATTAAGGAGCAGGCGCATAAATTTGTAGAGCGTTATTTCAGTTCTGAGAACATGGATGGAAGCAACCCTGCACTGAATGTCCTTCAGAGACTTTGTGCTGCAACTGAACAACTCAACCTCCAGGTACTGTGTCCCATGCAGCCTGCTGGTCCTTTCCAGTTTCTTCGGGAATCTCTTACTGTTCCATCATCTTGCTGTTCCTTTCTTTGGTGACTCTCTGGCTTTCTGTGGACTTAGCTATCATAGGTCAACTTTTTAGTCAGACAGGCACCCTAGGCATTGACATTTCAACTGTCCCTTGACTTTGATGCTTCCCCATTTTATCACTAAATGAACTAGAGCTCTCATCTTTGACTTTGTTTCCTTCACATCCGGTTTTTCTTAACAAAGAGAGACATCAGAAATGTCCCTCAGCACATCTCCTCTTTAACTACAGGTACTAGAGTTGATAGGATCCTCCTTAATCCCTCTCCTCCTGGGGTCTGAGAGTAAGTGGAGAGGTGGAAGTTTGTTAAGCCTTCTGTATTTCATTTGATTCCTAGTCTTTCTATATTTTTTATGTACATTGACCAATTTGAGTAATACATGTTTTCTAAGAAATTGTCCATTTCACTCAGATTTTAAATGTATTAATATATAGCCATACCTGATACTCTTGTATATCTTTTCATTTTGGTATTACAGCACTTTATTCTTGAATTTGTGTTGTCTTTTGTCTTTTTTTTTAAATACATTTGTCAATTATGAAATTTTTCTTTTTTATGTTAGTATGGACTTTGGTTTTCTGTCATGAAACATTAACATTTTGTGAGAGAGAGAGGGGGAGAGAGAGAGAGTGTGTGTGTGTATGTGTGTGTGTGTGTAAGATCACAATTTCCAAGAAACTGTCAAGAATGTATCACCCCTTCCTCCTGCCCCCCACAGGCTACCTGCCTTCTATTTTTAAAAGATGTTGAAAGTGTATTCATTTCCTTTCAGGGAAATGGGATTGTACATTTAGTAAGGACTGTGTAAATCAATACAGAAATACTGTTCCTAACTCTTTCAGGTGGATGGTGGAGCCGAGTGCCTTGTAGAACTCCGTAGCATAGTGTCCGAGTCAGATGTCTCATCATTTGAAATCCAGCATAGTGGGTTTGTGAGGCAGCTATTGCTTTATTTGACATCTAAAAGTGAAAAGGATGCTGTGAGCAGAGAGATCAGACTAAAGAGATTCCTTCATGTATTTTTTTCTTCTCCAGTAAGTTATCCAATGCTTGAATATCTTACTATAAGAATCATTGCTTGCTAATGTGTGTATTTTCATCCCAGTAGTAATTTCCAGTAGGTGTGAAGATAGCAAGCTAGAAACTTCACCTTAGTAATAAACAAATTGGATTCCTTCATCTTTTCTATTTCAAGTAAAAAGTAAAACAACAACATGGTGATTTAATGAAGCAGATGCCACAGTTTCTGTGATCTGTTAGCTTGAGTCTTTGTGTTCTCCCTATGACAAGCCATTAGTAGAGTCTCTTGTGAATGTATCTTATACTCAATATGCTTTTATACACATAGTGCTGTTTGCAATACATTTCTTAAGGGAAATATGGTTGACATAATGTAGCTAATGACATAAGGTAGAGTAAACATACATTTCCTTTTTGTATATAAAACATAGTGCTAACAGTTCCATTTAAGAGAACTCAGTCACCATTTACAGTGTGGATTACAAGACCAGAACCACAGAATGGCTCCCCTTCCTTTGCCCTTAGTAGGTGAGGGCAAGAAAGTAACTAACTAGTCCTGGACATACTGATTCAACACCGTCATACTTGTTTCCAGCTGTTGAAGAAATGGCATCCTTAGGGAAGCTTCTCTCTGGATCATCAGTGTAATTAGAGATTCATTAGATGGGCAGCAGTATTGGCTATAGTTTTATACAATGTTTAAGATAAAGTATAGGCCTGTAATCCCTTATTTGAAATTCCATAGGGCTGGATGGGTTTCAAGAGTTCCACAGTACAGTACATATACCATATATGACCTGATATCCCCAGTGGATTCTAAATAGCATTCCATACATATGAAATGTTTTTGCTGCAAAATATATGAATATGCCTACCAAATATAGGTAGATAAAGACTGCACATAGCCTCATGTCTGAGTCAGATTTTGCCACCAAATGAGCTGTGTTTCATTTATGAATATGGGATTGTAGGCCTGTAAAAAAAAAACGAGTGTCTTTATTGAAATAATTTATTTGGAAACCTTGTTCCAACAAATCCATTGAAAAGAGAAAAGAAATAGATGAACGATTCTGTTGTAAAACTGCCTATTAAATTTTCTTGTTGAAGAGTGTTCCATTTTTAAGAGGCCTTACTTAACCTGTTGGTTTATTTATAACTTTAGCTTCCTGGAGAAGAGCCTTTTGGAAGAGTAGAACCAGTGGGTAATGCACCTTTGTTGGCATTAGTTCACAAGATGAACAACTGCCTCAGCCAGATGGAACAATTTCCAGTCAAAGTGCATGACTTCCCTAGCGGAAATGGGACAGGAGGCAGGTAAGGACCATTGCCTGGGTATGCCCTTGCTATTAGACCTGGTGCTTGCTTTTGTTGAGAGTGGAAAGAGGTCTGGTAACATTGTCATGTGCCTGAAGAACGTTTCAGCTATAATGAGTGAAGAAATTGAATACTCTAAAGAGTGAATAATATACTTTGTGTCTTTTTAATCATCATATCTCTTAAACATGATGTTTTGGAAATAACCCATTGACTCTGTTGGCAACTTCTAATAGGATTAGTTTTCCTTAAATTGACAAACTTTTAATATATAAAGCTTTTCTTCAAAATGTTTGCATTCTGTGAAATAAGGTGATTTCATATGTGATGTAAGTGGTTATAACACTTTATATTTTGATGGGTTTTAAGAAACGCTTATTTTGGAGTTTTACTATTTCAATAAAACTTTTTTTTCCATAATATAGTAGTTTTAAAAACATTTAAAATTTTGATTGAATTAAAAATAAGCATTATTGGCAAGATAAAGCAATTGGTATGGACTAGGATTTTTTCTGCTTTGAAATTTAATATAGAATGCGGTATTCAGTTTTGACCATTATACCGTCCTGGAAGTTTTTCTGAAATAAGGGGTCATTTTCAGCTGTGCTTGAGAAAACCATGAAGTTTTTTCACTTTCATTGAAATTTGTATAAAGTATGTGTTTACTTTTGTATATATCAGTATAACGGAATATTCTTTACCATTTCCCTATTTCCCTTTGGAACCTTACAGATTATCTGTGTTTGGAGCTTGTTTTTATCTTACTCTCCAGCCCTTCTCAGACATGAGCAATTAAATATTACTAGATTTAGACTGGTGTAGCTGTTAAACTGCTTCATTCAAAAGAATATAGTAAAGTAAATTTTTAAGGTTAGTTTTATAGTAGATTTGTAGCTGAAATCTTTTAAAGCAAAAAAAAAAGCTTTTTGTTTTAAAAATAATTTAGGCAATGGCAAAACATTGTAGAAGTAAGCATGCCCTAATAGTTGAGGAATTTTTATTTCAGGGAAATAATTAAATCTCAATGGTGAAGTATCTGTTCAGATGGATTCATGGTGGGAGATTGAATGTTGGTTTATTGTTTTTCATATGGGTGTGTTCACACCCTCTTTATTTCCTGTTTAAGTAAACTTTTATCCTATTTTAGATAACTTTTACTAAATACCTTGAATTGTTGTCTTACATGTCACCACTAACTGCATGCTTGCTTTGTGCCTTAAGTGCAGTTTGTATTCTCTTGCTTTTTGAATTAATTGTGTTGATTTTGAAAATAATAGAATAACTTTTTTTCACAAATTATCTTGAGCTTTTCTCTCAACAGAGGATCACAGGCTTTAAAATTTTTCAACACACATCAGTTAAAATGCCAGTTACAAAGACATCCAGACTGTGCAAATGTGAAGCAGTGGAAGGGAGGACCTGTCAAGATTGATCCCTTAGCTTTGGTACAAGCTATTGAGAGATACCTTGTGGTTAGAGGTACTTTACATATATGAATATTGTGTATTTTTGTGTGCATTTGGGGTGAAATTAGTATTAAGAGCTATGTAAATTACCTACCATTGCCACTTCTGTTAAGACCTAGCTAGCATCATCAGTACCTTGTGTTGCCGTCATTATTTTATTAGTAGCATGTAGAAATATGTTAAACTTTGTAGGGGTTGACTGCTTACTTGGGTGGGAGTGTAGCAGAAATGACATTTTGTGTTTGACAATTTTCTTAGATCTTTCTGCTTCATAGATCAAAGTGTAATTATTTATGTGTTTCTAGGAATATGCTGGTTTAGCCAGTATATGCAGGCTTTTCTTTGCCATGTGGAATTGCTAGGAGTTTAACAGCCTTCTTGGGTCCTTAGGGTATGGAAGAGTAAGAGAAGATGATGAAGACAGTGATGATGATGGCTCCGATGAAGAAATAGACGAGTCTCTGGTAAGGTGCTATTCCCACCATGTTGTAATGGAGGAAGTTCAGGACTTAAAGCTTAAATGGGTTTTGTTCTCCTTTATTCAGGCCGCTCAGTTCTTAAATTCAGGAAATGTAAGACACAGGCTACAGTTTTACATTGGAGAACATTTGCTGCCATATAACATGACTGTGTACCAGGCGGTGCGGCAGTTCAGTATACAGGCTGAAGATGAAAGGGAGTCCACGGATGATGAGAGCAATCCTCTAGGAAGAGCTGGTATTTGGACGAAGACTCATACAATATGGCAAGTCTGAAAATGATTTTGTTTGGTTTTTCATCAACTTCAATACTGTTTGCGTGTTCTGGAATTATGTTAATGGCTGACTCGCATAAGGAGAGGGGACCCTAAACCGTAAAAAAAATGTCTCCATAATATGATGTTCTTTTAGGTAACAGGAAGTTTTTAATCTCTCAGCCCTTAGAGGCATTTGGATGCAGCTTCCTGCAGTGTTTGTGAATGTCTGCTTAGATTGAAGGAAGAGAACTGACCTTCTCAGAACCTCCCCTGGAGTTTCAGGTGGCCCCCTCCCAGGACGGTGGTCTCCCTGCATTCTCTTATAGGAAGCAGTGCTATTGGTAATCTCCAAATCTATATGTAGGGAGAGAGGACAGACTTCATAGAGCTCTTCTGGTAATTTCGTGGTGTCTGTGGCTTGCACTTTGGTGTCATAGAATAATTTGCAGTTTTAAAATCTAACTTTGGTTTACATACTCTCCTATTGCTTTAGGTACAAACCTGTGAGAGAGGATGAAGAAAGTAATAAAGATTGTGTTGGTGGTAAAAGAGGAAGGGCCCAAACAGCTCCAACAAAAACTTCTCCTAGAAATGCAAAAAAGCATGATGAGTTATGGCATGGTAAGTTGACCCATGAGGGGAAAACAGATTGCCATGGGGCAGTATTCTTTATCCTCAAGGTTTTAAAGGAGTGGTTTGTATCTAGTAGTAAAATCTTTCAATGTAATTTAAAAAAATGAAATTGCTACAGATGATGATTGCTTTTAATCAAACTCTTCACTTTAGTGTCTGAAAATGAAAGATTAAGTATCTGTAAAGTTAAATTTGGGGAGAAAGTTGGGGAAAATGCTTAGATTCTTTTCCATGAAAAATTCATATTTTTCATGAAGGCTAAAACAAATTTTATTAATAGAACACATTCACTAAAGAAGAACCTTGTTAGTGAGTTGACCCTTAATTTTTATTGTTTTCATTAATAATAATATAATTTAATAATTATAGGAGGAATCAAAAGTTTGCCAGGTGATATAATGACTACAGAATATAGTAGTGCCTCCCACCTGACCTGTTTTCCTTTGTTAGTATCCTTCCAGTGTGATTTTGTTCATTTCCTCCTGTCTTTTTCCTAATGTACTAGTAACAATGCTTGGCATTAGGCTACAGCATCATTCCATACAGAACTGGGAACTACCCCCATCAGGGATTTCCAAACACTGATGTCAGTTGAAGGAATTTTCCCTGGTCCACAGAAAGAAGGGCATTATGGCAATTTTTTTTCCATAAAGCTAAATTTATTCTATTTAAAAGGGTCCTTATTGGGATTTTCTGTTTTTGGTGTTAATTGCCCTTTTATGCAGTAATAGTGCTGTGATTTTCAGTTGTTTTTCTTGTTAAAAGTAAATGGTAATAGTTTTCAGTCCCTCACTTAAAAAAAAAAAAGAAATGCTATTAGGAAAATCTGAGAGCAAAGGAACCACAGATCCTACTTGGAAACATCAACAGTCTATGCTGCCCTAAGCCTTGGAATATATAATCTAATCTCTCTTAAATTTATAATTTGGGAGTATTTGTCATTTTATATGAGCATTTTAGGCTGGATATAAAAAAAATCAGGAAATTTCTGTAAGAGTGAATTTAAATGTTTTGTCTTTATTCTTCTCTAACCATTTTGTTAGCTGTTGTTTTTGTTTTAAAGGAGAAATGCAAATGAGTTAGTTTTTATCCTTTATAATAGTTAATTGGGTAGAGGAGGAAAATTGAAAATTTCATAAGCTTAAATGACTTATGTATAAGATAAAAAGATGTTCAAGCTGTCAATACTCTACTAATAAGTTACCAAGCATTAAGTCTTAACTTGTGGTTACTATTTTAGCCTTGATGATATGACACTTCGCTGGCTTTGTTCAAAATTTATCTTTGATCTTTGCTTTCTAGATGGAGTGTGTCCCTCAGTGTCAAATCCTTTAGAGGTTTACCTCATACCTACACCACCTGAAAATATAACTTTTGAAGACCCATCATTAGATGTGATTCTTCTTTTAAGAGTTTTACATGCCATCAGTCGATACTGGTATTACTTGTATGATGTGAGTAATATTCCCTACTTGTGAGGTTTTCCATTATGTGTTATGACATATATTATAGTTTATATCTTGGGATTGATGAATTTCCTGTTTTCCTAGAAACAGAAACAATGATTCAGTGAAATGCAGGGACCCTAGCCCAGTGAAGTACAATGTGTTAGTGGGAACTTCTCACCCACTTTTTTTCTTGACCTACATTCTTGAATTAGTTTTCTTTGGCAGGCTTGTAAAATGTTCTCAATCTGAAAATTTATTAAATGAATATTGAATGTGAATTTAAAAGTTAAAAATTTTGAGGTATATTTAATCAAAAGTTCATTTATCTAAGTTACAATACAAAATAACAAGTTGGGTGAAAGGTGAATGCTGCCTTTGATGTTTATGTAATGTAGTGAAGAATGGAGAAATTGGAGTTGGCCTTACGGAAAACCAGCTGCCACATCAATGATCCATATGGTACCTGTGGCCCCATGGGGGTTGGGGTGTCCTACTCTCCATCACACAGATTATCATTTAGGTTGGGAGGCACCAGTGGGAGCTATGCTTTTATGTTGGAAACCAGGGGAAATCGTCACTCTGCATACATATCTGGGAATAAAGGAAGAGATAGTGAATATAAACCTGATGTTTTACTACATGTAGACTTCTATTTTTTTCCTTTTTAAAAAATACTTTACAGAATGCAGTGTGCAAGGAGATTATTCCGACTGGTGAATTTATTAACAGTAAGTTGACAGCAAAAGCAAATAGGCAGCTTCAAGATCCATTGGTAATCATGACAGGAAACATCCCAACATGGCTTACCGAGCTGGGAAAAACCTGGTAAGACAGTTACTTCTGTAGTGCTGGCCTTGGAAGCATGAGCACTGTGATAATCTTTATTATTTTGTTACAATAATCTAGTCTCCAGTGAATCTGTTAAAAATGTGTATGGTAACATTGCCATGTTCGAAAACAGTTTGCTTAATGGTGTAGCTTTATCATGCAAACAGACTGGGCAGATGGGCTGGTACTGGCTCTACTTGACAGCGTATATTATACACATGAAACAGGAACATGCACAAGAATATTTGAGGAGATTAAAATCCTCTGCCTTCACAAAGTTGAACTCTGGAAGTGTAGCTGGTTAATTCTCTGAGCCTTTGGGGTCCAGATCTACATTCTCAGAGACTGTAGGAGTGCACAGTCAATATAGTAGTCAGTGTCACATGCGGCTATTTACATTTACATCAATTAAGACTAAATAAAATTAGCAATGGAGTGTTAGGTTTACCTCAGTCTCACATGGCTGCCTGTGCTCTGTGGAATAGACGTCGGACATTCGTATCAACACAGGACACGATTTTGGCAGCTCTGTGTCAAGAGCTACCAAAATGGGGCCTCCAGAGGCAGTAGGACCTGTGCTGCTGGCCTGCAGGGTTCATTTTTTGAAATCAGCAGCTGCCTTTTGTCAGGTTTAAGTGACTTTTAGAAGTCCCAAAGCTGGCAGGAAAAATCATGAACCAGTAAAGCCATTATTACTTGTGTTATTATGAAGGGTGGTGATTGTACTTTAAAATTTAGCCTTTGCTAATCATGTTATACTTCCTAAAGGTCTTTTGGTAGATTAAAAATGATCTTGGATGGTTTTAATAGTTGAATTTCATATTTCACAATGGGAAACTACTTAATGCATTATAACTTGATCACTTAGAGTTTTCATACACAAATTATGGAAATTCCTCAAAATTAGTTTGCCTAGACCATTTTTATTGGTTACATTTGTAATTACTATTCTGTATCATATCAAAGGTCGTTTCTAATACAGGGTTTTTATAGTTTGCGATTCTAACTCAGGTAATGAATTTGTATCACATCTTTTTACAGCCCATTTTTCTTCCCCTTTGATACTCGGCAAATGCTTTTCTATGTAACTGCATTTGATCGGGACCGAGCAATGCAAAGATTACTTGATACCAACCCAGAAATCAACCAGTCTGATTCTCAAGATAGCAGAGTTGCACCTAGATTGGATAGAAAAAAAGTAAGTTTCTCCCAAAAATATTTAAAGATAAACTGAGCTTTTCAAAATAATGGAAAAACTAGAAATGTGGTGCATCTTGGTATGCCAACTGGTTTAGAGTCCTATCTTAGTTATAGCCACCTCTTTGCTCTTTTTTTTTTTATCGTCTGTGTCAGCCATATTTTCCTGTTAATCTCTTGGGACTGGGCTGTCTGTGATTTCTTGTTCTTCCTCCAGAAAGAGTCCTTTTTCTCAGTTTTTGAAATAATTTCTACAATCCTTTTTTTTTTTTTGCCATAACTCTTGTGCTAGGAAAATCTTGTCTTATCGAGGCTTTTCTTTCTAAATTAGGGTCTCAAAAACTGTAGCCTCACTTTTATAATTGATCCCTTAAGCAGTAGGTAGAATTAATCAGATCCACTTTATTCCCTTAGCAAATCACTCCAGTCAATATGACTGAAACAAAATCCTTGATGTGTTTCATGTCGCTAGACCAGTCAGCCCCTGCTGCTGACTTACCCTCTGTGCTTTGAACTCATGCCCCCACATTCACAGCTCAGCCACACTGCCCAGACTGAGTCTCTGTCCTATCCTTCTGACACTGCACTGCTTTTTACTTAGGCCTTCTCTTTTTATCTTCCCCTTTCTTGCTGAGGATTCTTACTTCTTCCTGCCATCCTGAAACCTTTATCTCCAAGTCTCTTCAGAGCTATTAATGACATAAAAAGGGGTAGAAGGAATGAGAAGTAAAACAACAACACTGTACTTGAGAAAAAAGGAATAAAGGAAGCCTTGTTAGTCTTACCTTTATTTGTATCATTAAGATTCCATAGACGGAGATAACAGAGGTGTTGGTAGAATTGAAAATATAACAGGACCTTTCTCATCCCCATGAATCTCATTAGAGACCTTTGTTGTAGTGCTCGTAGGGTCTCTGCAGCTCAGAATCCGTAGGTTTCAGCTCACCTCTCTCACCCACTACCCCCAAATCTATTTCTCCACCATTTAACTCTTAGGTGTACCCAGGGAGATTTCAGGAAGACAGCCCTGAATTTCATTAATGTTTGTCAAAGTTACAGAGATTCATTCTTCTCCATCTTGAATTTTCTGAATTTGCCATGGGCTCAAGATAAAAGTTACACTTAAATCTAGCCTTTAACCGTGTATGCCAGGATGCTCTCGGTATTTGTCAAAATGCAGCTATTTATTAACCTTTTCTGAGGTATTCTTTTAAAGAAGTACCTTTTTGACAGTTGAATTTTTATTTCTTTTGCACTTGGAAATGCCACCTATTTATTAAAGTGTCATGTGAGCATAGTTTCCTCACGGTTGTGCTTTCTCTTGTAGCGTACTGTGAACAGAGAGGAGCTGCTCAAACAAGCGGAGTCTGTGATGCAGGATCTTGGCAGCTCTCGGGCCATGTTAGAAATCCAGTATGAAAATGAGGTGAGCTGCTGAGTCTGTTGATGGTTTTTAGCTTGGCGTGTGCCTTTGGTAAGATGTCAGTAGAATTTATTCTGCCTATGAAATTCTAAACGACAACTAACTGGGAAGTTTATCTAAAAATTTGAGATACGCTCTGTTTTCCTTTGAATGATTTGTTCTAAGTTCTTCGTTTTTCAAGGTTAAACTGTATGACAAAAGACAATTTTCCTTTTCTGGCATAAGAGCAAATGTTTGTGTAATCTTTAGGTTGGTAAAGTGAAAGGATGTTTTAAGCATAACTTTCAAAATGTTTGAACTGCTTTTTAAAAAAATCAGGCTTACTGATTACATAATAAACGCACACTTTTAAGATGTACAGTTCTAAGAATTGACAAATGTATGCAGTCTGTAATCACTGCCACATGAAAATGAAGAAAAACATCCCATCGCCCCAAAACATTCTCTTAGAACTTGGAGTCAGTCTCCACCTTCCACCCCCAGTCCCTGGTGGTCATTGGTCTGTTTTCTGTCCCTATAGTTTTATTCTTTGTACAATATTATAATAAATGGGATCATACAGTATAGAGCCATTTGTGTTACTCCATCACTTAGTATAATGCTTTTGAGATAAATGTATCATTTCATTACTTTTATTTTTATTACTGAATAATAGAGTATTACTGAATAACAAAGGCTATAGCATGGTAGGTTTATCTCACCACCAGTTAATGCATACTTGAGTTACTCTCCAGTTTTTGAGTGTTATGAATAGTGCTGTAGTGAACGTTAGTGAGCAAGTCTTTGTGTAAATGTGTTTTTATTTTCTGGGGTAAATACTTTAGGGTTGAATTGCTAAATCATTTAACTATATTTTAACATTACATGGAATACCAAATGGGTTCCAAAGTCACTGTCCCATTTTACATTCCCATTAGTGATGCAGTAGTTTCATATGCTCACCAATACTTAGTTATTATCAGTCTTTTTTAGTTTTTTCTAGTGGATTTATAGTGGTATCTCATTGATTCTCTTTTCCCTGTCAGGGAAATACAAGTAAACACAGAAGAACATCATAATTATAGACCATTCATGTATCTTCTTTGGAGACCTGTCCAAGGATTCTTCTCCTTCATTGGGGTTATCATTGAATTGTTAACAGTTCTTCACATAGTCTGGATAGAAGTCCTTTATGAGATAAATAAGTGTTTTTCAAGTATTTTCTTCCATTCTGATTTATCTTTTCATTACCTTATAAAATGTCTTTTGAATAGAAGTTTTAAATTTTTGTAAAATCCAATTAAGTTTTTCTTGTTTGTGATTTCTGTATCTCAATTTTTTTCTAACACAAAAGTCTCAAGATTTTCTCCTGTGTGTTTTTCTAGAAGTTTTATAGTTTTAGCTCTTATATTTAGACCTATGATCCGTTTTGAGTTAATTTTTACATATGGTGTAAAAGTAAGGGTAAAGGTCCTTTTTTTCCCAAACATGAACTATTCAGTTATTTGAAAAGACCATACTTTCCCCATTGAAGTGAAGTATCTTGTTAACCTTTGTTGAAAATCATGTGATAATGACTATTAGGATCTCTTTCTGGATTTTCTGTTCTTTTTTGTTAATTACACTATCTTGAAAACTGTATATTTATAGTTAGTCTTAAAATCAGTGTATGAGTCCCTCCAACTTGGTTTTTCTTTTTCTGAGTTGTTTTGGTTATTCTCAATCCTATTTCCGTGTAAATTTTAGAATCAGCTTATGAGTACAAGAAGTCCTCACAGCGTATTGATTAGGATTGTGTTGAATCTTGACCAGTTTGGGAGAAAGTTGACATTTACAGTATTGAGTCTTCCAATTCATGAACACAGTGTAGCCTTCCATTTATTGAGGTCTTTTATTTCTCTCAGTATTGCTTCATAATTTTAGTCTAAAGGTCTTTCACATACATATTTTGTTAAATTTCTGCCCAAATATTTCATGTTTTTTGATCGTGTTGAAAATGATACTGTTCTCTCATTTTAATTTCTATTTGCTTTTATAGAAATACAGTTGATTTTGGTATACTGATCTTATTTTCTATGACCTTGGTAAAGTTAATTAGTTCTAATAACTTTTTAACAGATTATTCAGGATTATTGGAGAATGAGGGCTTGGGAAACCTTTCGGTAAATATTTCAGGCTTTGTGGGCCAGAGCTATACAGTCTCCATCACAACTACTCCGTTTCACCTTTGTGCAAGCGTGACAGTGGCTGTAGACAGTATGTATATGAATGAACATGACTGTTCCTTTAGAACTTGATCGTCACTGAAATTAGAGGTTCATATAATTTTCTCACATTGTAAAATATTTTTTCAGCCATTAAAATTGTAAAGATGATTCTTAACTTACAGACCATATGAAAATGGAGAAGGCTAGGGCTGTAGCTTGTCAACCCATGTTGTAGGCTGTCATGTCATCTGTGATAAAAGGCAGCTTAGTTTTATATTCTTTCTAATCTTCATCTTATATTTCTTTTGAGAAGCTTTTACACAGCTGGGATAGTACACCAGAAGATTCAGATAATGATTTCTGTGTGTGTTAACTCTTAAGTTTTGAGTCTCTTGGGGATACTTTCCTTCCTCCTGCCCCTAATTTATTTTAAAACAAAACTTTTGAGTGTATCCGAAATCTGAGCTGTAGTTATCCAAGTAATCTTAATCGACTGATTTTTCATCATTTCTTAAGCATTTTCTCATCATTAAGACTTGTAAAGTTAACAGAATTAAGAGTCAACTTTAATTCAGTCATCAAAATTAAATTTTTAAGTAGGTGTGTACTGAGGAGTATATGGCATGCCAGGGATCCAGGTTATGGAAGAGTTCCTGCATTCAAAGGATTGCAACACAGCTGGGAAGACAGGACAAAGGTGCAAACAGGTGTTGCAAATGGGTGGCATAGGTACCAAGTGAATGAGGCTTTCAGACAAGGACGACTGTCCCAGGAGTGTTGTAGGGAGGCCATGAGAAGAAGTAAGCCCTTAAGTTATCCCTTTATGGAAGACAAAAGATTAAAGGGACCAACAGATGTGGCTTGAGCAAAGGATTGGGCTTGGTGGTGAGTGGCAGAGTGAATGGCTGCCCTGGAAGTGATGAGAGGGAGGGGAGGTGGAGGGAAGGCTTTGACTGCTGGGATAAGAAGTTTGAGTCTTATTTTAAATCTACCCTGATCATGCCCTGTTGCCCAGAGGATACAGTTCTTACATTTTATATGCCCAAATTTTATTCATAAAATGGCAAGAACTTTGCTCTACCCAGTTTACCCTGCTTAATTTGTTTAAACATGCTTTCTTCTTTTTTACTCCTCATTTTTTTTTTTTTGGCCAAGAATGTCTTTCTCTCTTACCCTCATTAGTCTGTTCAAACACATCTTACACGAAACCTGAACAAGTTCAGAATAGCATCACACTGATTGTTCTAAGGATCAGGATTGACTTGCTGATACAGAAATCATGATTTTATGATCTTCATCGGTGGGTCTTACCTATTGACTCTGGAAAGGAGTCTAGGAGCCGACTTCATTGGGGAAAAGGGGTTTGGCGGAGTGCTTGCTTTATATATGCACAGAGCCTCACATAGTAAATCATAACTCAACCACACAAGTCAGCTGGTGGTCATCAGGAAGACTTCTAACTAGCTCTGGAGTCCTAACCCTAATGTCAAATCAAAAATGGGCTCCATCTTGAGTAGGGATGATATTGGTAAGCCAGGGAAGAACCAAAGCTGTCTCTGGGCTCAGAAAGTCACCCAAGCCAGGGATTGGGGCTTCCATTGACTCAGCCTCTGGGATGGTGACAGGTTAAGAACATGGAATGTGGTACCTGGTGCCACCACTTACTAGCTGTGTAAAGATAGCAAGTTACGTAAACTCCTTACTGAGATCTCAATAAGGAGCATAAGAAATATACCTGCCTCATTGTTTGTTACAGTGGTTAAATGAGCTAAAATGGGTAAAACACTTAGAATGTTGTCTGTCACATGGTGAGTGCTAGTATATATAAATGTTATCATTTGAAAGGAAAGGACTTTCAAAGTTTTAAGTTAGACAAGTTGTTAGACTTTTTAGTGTTTCTGTGATTTTGTTCCTGGAGCTTTATGCTTTCCTTTAAAAACAAGAAGCAAACCAAAGTACCTACCTTTTCTGTGGAGTGACTGGGTAGAGCAAAGATTCCTGAAAAGGTCAGATTGATCTGCAGGACTGCTGGGTCAGCCCAAGGTAGGGGTGAATTGCCAGAGCAGACACAACCTGGTCCTTCCACTCTCACAGACCCTTGGTGTCACAGAGACAGCAATAGCCATGTCATTCAGTATTGTGAGTTAAGGCTGTTTTACCTTTAGAAATGACAGTATTTGGACAAAGGCAGTAGACTGATCTGACCTGTGATTTCTTCTTACGTTGAAGGGAGAGAATTAACTGGTTTTCGAGCACCATCTGGTGGATACTGAATGTACTGCAGTATTTGTCTTTTCCCTGCTGCTGTCTTTCCTCTTTCTCCTCCAGGGTCTGGGATTCAGTAGAGAACAGAATCTACAAAGTCCCTGCTGTCACTGATATTTATTTTAGTTTGGGGAGGTCAGTACACATACACTTATGCACATATATGTGTTAGGCTACACGATGAAGAAAAAAACGAAGCAGAATAAGAAGATGGAGCATGATGTGGGGAGGTGCCGATGGGGTAGTCTAAGGTGGTGGTTGAATAGAGGTAGTCCTTCCTCTAGGGAAAGAGTGTCTCTACCAGAGAAGTGGAAGCCCTTAGGCAGCATTCCTGGCCTGTTGCAGATGACTGTGGCCAGAAGCAGTAGACACACAGGCCATGCTAAGAACTTGAGCTTTTGCTCTGAGTCCTGGGATGCTGTTGGAGGGTGCAGAGGAGTGTTCACGTACTTACTCTGTAAGGGTCACTCTTAGGAAAGCATGAGAAGAGGATCTGAGGTTCTGAGAAAGTGCAGAGACCATTTAGGAGGCTGTGGCAGGAGGCCAAATAAGAGGATGGGGCTGATCAGCTTAGAATGTATTTGGAGATGGGCCTTACAGTGTTTAATGATGGGTTAGAATGTGGGAGTAAGAGGAGAAGAGCCGTGGGTGGTGCCAGGGGTTTAGTTGCACATGGGGTGGATGCTGATGCCATCGATGGCTGTCGAGCATCAGCAAAGCGGCCCCAGCTCCAAGCAGATAGATCACTGGCAAAGGTAGAGGTAACATTAGGTGGACTACGTCTATCCTTTAGTGGGGTGCTTTTCAAAGTAACTGATAATGGTAAAATAATACCCATTGTTTGCAAATAATCTATAAATGGAATAGAACCTTCTTGATAGGACTCTGGTTAGATTTAACCTATCAACTGTGGTCTTAACTTGTCATTAGCTCCTGGTCTGGGCTGGTTGGATTTTGGTGGAATATGAAAGGCTACAGATCCTGCCCCAGGATTATGTGTCTCACAGAGGAGGGGTTTTCATTCAAGGCTCTACAGTCACCTTTCGAGCTTGTCTTAAAATACCAAGTGCCCAGGCTTTAAACCAAATCTAACAAATCAGAATCTTCAGGCGACTCAGCACTTACATCCTGTCCAACCAAATTAGCCCTATGGGTGTTGGTGTGGGTTCAGACCTTCAAGTTTTATTCAACAAGCCCCTGTAAGTGACTCATGTGTGCCCAGGCACTGTAGAAGGGTACAACAGTGATTTAAAGTTGCCCAAGTTAAGACGTATAAAGTGTGTAATGAAATCATGGCATGTAATGGTAAGTACTTAAGTAGCTAAATATGAGTCCTAGAAAAAGGAACAAAGTAGCTGGGCAGATAAGGAGGCTTCTCCTGAGGAGGTGACATTTGAGCTGGTGTCAGGGTACCAATTTGTTAGAGAATGGGCAGAAGGAGCCACATGCAGACAATGCCATCTTACTCACTGAGAGATGGCTACTGCGGCCCTTCCATCAGTTATATGGGCTCAAACGGTGCCATTAAAATGTTGGGGCCATAGGGAGTAAGAAATGATAAAGGATTGCTAGTTCTGTTCCACATGACTGGGGCTGAAGGAATATAATCGGGACAGCTTGGGAAATAATCTGTAACACATCCTGATAAACAGTTGCTATTAGTATCCACATTGCCAAGATACTGGTACATTAAAAAACCCCACAGATTCTCTTAAGTTGAAATTGTTCTACTTCTGTCCTTCTGTAGGTTGGTACAGGTCTTGGGCCTACACTGGAGTTTTATGCACTTGTATCTCAGGAACTACAGAGAGCTGACTTGGGTCTCTGGAGAGGAGAAGAAGTAACTCTTAGCAATCCAAAAGGTAATGTTAATCTCTAAGTTAGTCCATTTGTGTTAATTCGTGTCAGGTAAAGGGTCCTTACAGTTCATTAAATATATTTAACTTCTGGCAGAGGACCGTGCTTTCTGACCTTTATTTCTTTAGCCTTTGTTTTGTTTTTTCTTTCATCAAATAAGGGAGGCCCTCCCAGCACTAGAGGGTTTCACTTAGTGATCTGTTACCTGATTTTGAAAATACCCAATTTCTTAAATGTTCTTAGTTACTAATCTTGCCTTGTTTTATCTGGGGAAATAGCCTCTAATGTTTGTTGACTTGCTTATTTTACAGGAAGCCAAGAAGGGACCAAGTATATTCAAAACCTCCAGGGCCTGTTTGCGCTTCCCTTTGGTAGGACAGCTAAGCCAGCTCATATCGCAAAGGTTAAGATGAAGTTTCGCTTCTTAGGAAAATTAATGGCTAAAGCTATCATGGATTTCCGATTGGTAAGTTTTTTTTTTCTAGGGTTTTTTTGTACCTATGTTCTGTGGCATTACCTTAATCCCCTGCACTTTCTGCTATATTTTTAAAATAGTGTGCATGTGAATTACTTGGGGATTTCGTTTAAAAAGCCAATTCTGACTAATTGATGAGTGGGGCCCAATTTTCCACATTTTCATACCAGCTCCCAGGTGATGCCCAAGTGCTGGTTAGTGGCCCATTCTTTTGGTAGCATGGGTTCAGAGAATCAGGCAACATTAGAGGTGGTTTTAATTACATATTTTTAGTGTTTAACGTTATATTTTTAATTAAGAAAGAAAACATCAGCTTTCTGCAGCTAAACTGCGGTCAATTGCCATTAGAGTGCTGGAATGCAGATAGCCCAAGAAATCAATATTGATTGAGGCTTGATTATTTGTGGACTTCCCTTTTCCTCTCCACATCTTCCAAGATACTTTATCAGTATGTGTAAGACATTTTCATCTGGTGTTGAATTCACAACCTTTCAATTTTAACTGTAATTTATTGGTTTTTCCTTTTAACCTGTCTTGCTTCCGAATATGCAGTAGTAATACAGACTACAGTGGAATTAAATTTATTTTCCCCAAAATAGAGTAAGATTCTGCTAAACATCCCTTAATGCTGGCTCTTAGGGAGAATATATGTCCATGGAAAAATTTCTTTTTAGCGTCAGTGTTTAAATGGGATTCTTCAGTATTCTAAATTTTTCACAATATCTGGGCCTCACACTGAGTTTAAATGGGAAAGAATTTCATGTACTTTTGAAACAGTGCCTAAGTATGGGTGCCCGCTTTTAACCCTTAGGGATTACCTGACCTCTTGAAGTGTCAGTTACAGAACTGAGGCAATTCTAGAAGCTTAGTGTGACTGTTAAAATATTTTTCATGTCCCTTACAGGTGGATCTCCCCCTTGGCTTACCCTTTTACAAGTGGATGCTACGGCAAGAAACTTCACTAACATCGCATGATTTGTTTGATATTGACCCAGTTGTGGCCAGATCAGTGTATCACTTAGAAGACATTGTCAGACAGAAGAAGAGACTTGAAGAAGATAAATCTCAGGTAGGCTTAGAAGATGAGGAAAGGGTAGCTCAGTTTCTTACTGCAGAAAGATGAGGTCTTTGTTAAGTGGCTTGTGTTTGGCTTGGTTATTATTTCACATTAATGTTTTATTTTAGAAGAGTTTGATTTTTTTTATTATACTGCCTAAAAAATACTGCAGTGGGTAAGATAGTAACAGATGACAAATAAATAACTTGATTAACAAAGTATGCTCCTAACTGAAACCATAGGTCTCTTCATTCAATTTTAGGTGGGTATTCTGTATCTGGGCAGATACTATATCATACTGAATTTTTTTAGTAAGCACTTGAATCAGTGAAATTATTCTCAGGACAGATTGATTTTCCGGAAGAGGTCTTAACTAGGAATAATCCATTTGCTTCTAGAGAGATCTCAGAAAGAATTTTAAAGGTCCTAATGGGTCTCCACTATTTCTTGGTAATGTTGAACTGTCTCTGTTAGATTTCATGAGTGAATCTGAGCTTTACATCATTAATGTTTATTCTTTAAATATATATATACATACTTATATATAGTACACCCCCTCTAGTACAGTTACTCTCTATCAACATAGTAAGATATTACAGAATCAGTGACTATTCTCCATGCTGTACTACAGTCTGTCATCAACTTAATACTGTGACTGTGAGTTGTGCCCCTTTAACCCCTTCACCCTCCCCTCTCCTCTCCCTTGGTAACCACTAGTCCCTTCTAGGTGTCTATGAGTCTACTGCTATTTGTTCCTTCTGTTTTGCTGTTTTTACACTCCACAAATAAGTGAAATCATTTGGTATTTGTCTTTCTCTGCCTGGCTTATTTCACTGAGCAAAATGCCCTCTAGATCCATCCATGTTGTAATTGGGAGGATTTCCTTTCTTTTTATGACTGAATAATATTCCATTGTGTATATGTACCACATCTTCTTTATCCATTCATCTACTGATGGACACTTAGGTTGCTTCCATATCTTGGCTATTGCACATAATGCTGCAATAAACATAGGGATGCACATGTCTTTTCGAATCAGGGATCTTAGGAGTGGAATTCCTGGGTCAAATGGTAGTTCTATTTTAGGTTTTTGAGGAACCTCCACATTGCTTTCCACAGTGGCTGCACCAAGTTACATTTCCACCAACAGTGTAGGAGGGTTTCCTTTTCTCCACACTGTCGCCAGCATTTGTTATTTCTTGTCTTTTGGATAGTGGCCAATCTAACTGGTGTGAGGTGATACCTCATGTGGTTTTAATTTGCATTTCCCTGATTAACACGGAGCATTTTTTCATGTGCCTGTTGGCCATTTGTATTTCTTCGTTGGAGAAGTGTCTGTTCAGGTCCTCTGCCCATTTTTTACTCAGGTTATTTGGTTTTTAGGTGTTGAGACTTATGAGTTCTTTATATATTTTGGATGTTAACTCTTTATCAGATGAGTCATTTACAAATATATATATTCTCCCATACTCTGGGATACCTTTTTGTTCTGCTAATGGTGTCCTTTGCTGTATAGAAGCTTTTTAGTTTGATGTAGTCCCTCCCACTTGTTCATTTTTTATTTTGTTTCCTTTGCCTGAGGAGATGTGTCCAGGAAAAAGTTGCTCATGCTTATATTCAGGAGATTTTTGCCTGTGTTTTCTTCTGAGAGTTTTATGGCTTTATGACTTACATTCAGGTCTTTGATCCATTTCAAGTTTACTTTTGTGTGTGGAGCTAGTAATCTAGTTTCATTCTTTTACAGGTAGTTGTCCAGTTTTCCCAACACCAGTTGTTGAAGAGGCTGTTTTTTCCCCATTTTATATTCATGGTTCCTTTATTGTATATTAATTGGCCATATGTGCAGGGGTTTATATCTGAGCTCTCTGTTCTGTTCCCTTGATCTGTGGGTCTGTTCTTGTGCCACTACCAAATTGTTTTGATGACTAGTTTTGTAGTTGAACTTGAAGTCAGGGAACGTAATCCCCCTAGCTTGTTCTTCCTTCTCAGGATTGCTTTGGCTATTTGGGGTCTTTGTGGTTCCATATGAATTTTAGAACTGTGTTCTAGTTCATTGAAGAATGCTGTTGGTATTTTGATAAAGATTGCTTTGAATCTGTAAATTGCTTGGGCAGGATGGCCATTTTGACTATTTATTTTTCTGTCCATGAGCACAGATGGATGTATTTCCATTTATTGGTGTCTTCTTTAATTTCTCTCATGAGTGTCTTAGAGTTTTCAGAGTAAAGATCTTTTATGTCCTTGGTTAGGTTTATTCCTAGTTATTTTATTCTTTTTGATGCAATTGTAAATGGAGCTGTTTTCCTTATTTCTCTTTCTACTAGTTTGTTGTTAGTATATAAGAATGTGACATTTCTGTGTATTAATTTTGTATCTTACAACTTTGCTGAATTCAATTATTAGTTCTAATAGTTTTTTGGTGGATTCTTTAGGGTTTTCTATGTATAATATCATGTCACCTGCAAATAGTGATGGTTTAATTTCTTCCTCACCAGTTTGGATGCCTTTTATCTCTTTGTGTTGCCTTATTGCCATGGTTAGGACCTCCAGTATTATGTTCGAGTGGTGAGCATCCTGTCTTCTTCCTTATCTTAGAGGAAAAGCTTTCAGCTTTTTGCTATTAAGTGTGATCTTGGCTCTGGGTTTGTTATACATGGTCTTTTATGTTGGGGTATGTACCCTCTATACCCATTTTGTTAACAGTTTTTGTCATGAATGGATGTTGAATTTTGTTAAGTGCTTTTTCAGCATCTGTTGAGATGCTCGTGTGATTTTTATCCTCCTTTTCGTTAATGTGATATATGATATTGATTGATTGATTGATGAATATTGTACCAAACCTGCATCCCTGGAATAAATCCCACTTGCTCATATTGTTCTTTATATATTTAACAATAGATTAAAAATCATTTGACTCAGTCTGATATTAATAATGGGTCTGTATCTGATACTAGAAGACAAAGTTATATTTTTTAAAACATATTTGGGCGGGTAACATGGACTGACGTTAAGTCAATTCCCATTTTATAAATTACATAAAATTAGATAAATACATAAAGTTGAGAATCTAGTGACAGTGTCACATCTGTTGATAAGATGGAGGAGAGTTTACAGTAGACAGCGAGGGCAGGGCTTAGAATGCTTTTTTTTAATCAGGCAAGATGATATGTAGGAGAATGAATTTTATCCCCCATTTTTAATTGGTAATTATTGGTGATTTTTGGGAAAATGTTTATTACCAGAAATTAGCATTTAAAGAGGCCAGTTGCATCTTTGCCATATAAGGGCTTAAGGATTTTTTAATGCTTACCAACTTTGTAAGTTTTTAATTACTACAATCCTTTTATGATCATCTTTTAGATAAATAATGGGCCCAAAAAAAGAGGAAAGAAAGTTAAACCCATGACACTGTTGTGAGTGCCTTACATACATCAATTCTTTAACCCCCGACCACCCTGTGAGATTTAAGATACTAGAAATATATTGGGTTACACATGAGGAACCCAAGGCACATTGAGTCACATACCTAGGATGTGGGAGAGCTCGATTTAGACCCAGGCTGTTTGCTCTGGAGCCAGAACTTACACACTTTGCAAGTTTGTTGTGTCTCCTTGGCTACAGTGCAGTATGCCACCACAGTTCTCTTCCCCAAATCCTTAAGAGATTTGTTCTTCTAATCTTTATTATCCCTGATGTTGTCACCTTAAAAGTATAAAATATTTGGCACAGAAACCACACTCCAGAGCTGATTACTGTGTTAACCAACATCCAACCAGAGCATGAGGAATGGCAGTATTCTGAAACACACATCTCGTTATCTTACATACTACTGAGATGCAACAAGCTGTCCTGGCTAAGATTCTACTTGGTAGTTTCAATTTTTGAAAGATACATGAAAAATGGACTGCTGACTAATTTAAGAAGTGATAGGAGAAGAGACTTCCCATTAGCAGTGACTTGTGACAAGGTGGGGGGACAGTATTGAGAGCTTCCCAGTGGGAGAACATTAAAATGGAGAGTGTTTTTTTTTATTACTACTTTTAAAATCTTTCTGCTGAAGAATATTTCAAAAGTAAAATGAAAGTCTTCTGTTTGAGTGTCATCAAATAATGCACCTGAGACTGAGACAGACTTTCAACAAGAATTTTTACAGAGAAGTGAAAGTGGACATAATCCTCAACAACTGTATTTTGCTGCAATCTTAAATAATGCTACCACCTTCTCTGCATTTTGAATTATCTGGAATCCTGAGTAGCTTTCAGTTTCCTTTTAAAAAAAATAATTTATTTATCGGTACTTCCCAGCTTTAGTTTGAATGACAGTTTCCTGCACCTTGACTGTTTTGCTTCTAGAAATTTCATACTCGGAGGCATCTCCAATTTAGAAAGCCATTCGCCTTCTTTCACTTATCCTTGGAATCGATTTTCTGATAGAATTTGCAGTTTAGCATATTGGTCTTTGATCTTGAATCTAAAAAATTTTTATATAAGCTTTCCATAATCTTAAGCATTTAAAAAGTGAGTGAAATAAACTGCTTTTAACATTTGTCTGTTTATAGCATTTGTCTTTAGAGGATGACTGGACTTTTCTTAGGGCTTTGTTGGAAACTTTTTCCATCAGAGTGTTGCTGTACGAATACAAATGTGTTATGTTAGGCCTGGAATGATTCAACAAAGAATCCCAGAGTATTCTTCAGACTTAAACTTTGTACAGAAAAAGGGTTAATCACCATTACCAGGTAGTGATTATTTGTATTTACAGTTTTCTTAACATGGTGTATTAGTATTTGCTATATACATATATTAGATTCATTAAGATTAGCCTAGAAATTTATGTAAAGTTTGTTTGCCTCTAGAAGAGTGCATACTATAAATAGGCCGTAACAATTTGAATAATGGTCATTCTGTGAACTCTGATTTGAATATGGTCAAATTGAGTAGCAAGCATCTCATTATGGAGGAACACTCAAGTGATTTTTGTTTTCCTGTATAAAAGTAGTTAGAATCCGAAAGTGTTTATTTCCTTTGTGATCTCAGTGGCTTGTTCCTGTATAGATAATGACAAAAAAAAAAAGAAAAATGCTAAGAGGTAAAGGAACCCATTAAATTTATTAGCATCTTTTTTTCTTAAAAACACAAAAGCATAACTGAGTGAATAATTGTTTGACGATGTTTCTCCCTGCCACCTGCCTCTTTTTTTTTTTTTTTAAAGACCAAAGAGAGTCTACAGTATGCATTGGAAACCCTGACTATGAATGGCTGCTCAGTTGAAGATCTAGGATTGGATTTCACTCTTCCAGGGTTTCCCAACATCGAACTGAAGAAAGGAGGAAAGGATATCCCAGTCACGATCCACAATTTAGAGGAATATCTAAGAGTATGTAATTGCAGTGTGTGTCGGGCAGAAGGCAGCTGTGGTGATGCATGGCTTTGCCTGTGTGTACTACCACCCACCCTTGGACAACATAGGCTCAAACTGCAGGTCTACTTAACACGCAGGGGGTTTTTTTCCCGATAAATATATTGGACAAATTTTTGAGATTTGTGACAATGTGAAAACTTTTCTCTGGCTTACTTTATTGTAAGGTCATTTCCTCTAGCTTACTTTATTGTAAGAATATAGTATATAACACATACGACATCCAAAGATGTGTTGATCGACTTTTATTGGTCAAGAGTTGGCTGTCATTAAGCTTTTGGGGAATTAAAAATTATATGTGGATTTTCAATTGCATGGGGCATGGTAGCCCCTAACCCCCATCGTTGTTCAGGGGTCAGCTGTACCTTGAAGGAGAGGGAAGGGACCTGAGCGGTGAAGCACAGGATTGGATTCCATCCACTGCCTGCACAGTCTGGTTTGAGACCTTTGACATCCAGGATCACTGCATGAAGTCCACTTTCTCAGGCCTTAGCTTCTATTTGCTTTTGAGAGAACATGTCAGCTATTTCACTCTGCCTTGAATTCTCTATCATCAAGCTGGAGTACTATCTATAGCATCACATTTTCTTTGTTAAGAAGTAATTGGTGAAAAGGAGCCATCACTGGTGTTTCTCACCAGACTGCATTTCTGCCTTTCAATCAAGCCAGCTAACATGACAGAATTTTCTCAGCACACACGTTTGATGGGTTGGTGGAGCCTTTCAAATTACTGATTCGTGATCCTTGACTATATTTGCTAAATTAAGGAAAACCGGTTTTCTATTGAATACACATTACTATTTTAAATTACTATGTATATTTTTTTGTTATTTCTTGAAATGTTTCTTTTGGTTTATTCCTGACATTGACTGGAAAGAGCCTTGGGTTCAAGATAAAATACCACCTACACCTAGACTGACTTTTCCATTAATTAACTGTGTGATTTCAGGTGGAACCTCTGAAAAGTCTTGGCTATGGTTTTGGGAGAGAAGACAGCAGAGGAACCCAGATATTTTTTAGTCTACCTAACAGTTCTATGTTTCTTATGTAATTTTTTAAATAGTGCATAAGACTGTCTTCTCATTCTACCTGCTTCTTTCTAACTTTGAGAAAGCCAGTTTTTTGGCTTACTAGTAAATGATGACTTAATGTCCTGATTAAGGTCTCTGAAAATAATTTGCAATGATGCTTGTATTTTTCTGTTACCAAAACACTGTACTTTTCCACTCTGAATTTGTCCTCTTTTACTGAAGCAAGTGGGTTAACCGGAGTCATTGATGACTAGATAATCTTGACTAGATAACAGATGCTTTCAGTTACCCTTCAGTTTCATGTGGCTGCATTTCCAGATTTTTCTTTTTTCTAAGTGGAGGAACATACTGCAGAAAGGTTGGGTTCTAAGAATTAAACAGGATTTAGAACTGAAAATTTCACATTAAAAATTAAAAATCCTTAATAGTTGATAATTTTGAATCTTGAAACATTACTTACCCTCTTGGGAAATTCTCAGCTGCTTCTCATCTGGTTAAGGTAGTGTATCCACTACCATAGGGATTTTAACGTAAACAAATTTTCAAAACACTAATTATGTAAATGCACGTGGTATTTTTTTTTTATGTTTTCCTATTGGCTAGGTCCCAAATCAGAAGTTGACCTGACTGATCTTTTACTTATGCAGTTTTCTGAAAGATAATTTAAAGAACATAATAACTTTTTTTTAAGTAATCAGGATGTTTCACTGTACTTTACCATGTATTAAATGGGAAGGAGATTTGAAGTCTTGGCATGGTTTTTAAAGACTTTTCTTCTTGCAGCTGGTTATATTCTGGGCACTAAATGAAGGTGTTTCCAGGCAATTTGATTCTTTCAGAGATGGATTTGAATCTGTCTTCCCACTCAGTCATCTTCAGTACTTCTACCCAGAAGAAGTGAGTATTTAAAATGATCATTTCTAGTTTGGTTCCTGTAGTTGCCTTTATTGGGCTGTTATCTACATGCTATTCAAAGTCCCCATTTTTACAAACAAAAAATAATGGGGTTTGGGAGCAGGGAATGAAAGTTTTGGAAAAATAAGATCATTTCTGGACAAGGTGGAATATTAAATATAACTTAAGTATGACCTATTTTCTATTGTAAATATATAAGTGGTAAAAATACTACATACTGGAGGGGGCATAGGGTCCGTGTGTGATTGAGTGGGCACTGTTGTCACCCGAGCCACCATGCTGCCCAGTGGGGACTGGGACTTAGATCCCTGTACTGCTGTGGCAGACAGGCAGAGCCATGGGTCAGAGGAGAGAAAGTACTTGTTTGTTTTAGTTTGACAAAACTTCCTGGTTTAGGTGAGACATTGTTTCATGATTTGTCCTTGAAGTTCTAAGGAGGTGTTGCAAATCATCTAATTGCCAGATTCAGAGGATATTTGTGAGAATGGAAAAAATGAGTTTATGTGCATGATTTTTTCTGAACCATTTTTAAACTGCAACAAGAATCTCAAAGAATTCATCACTGGTAGTGAGATGGCATAAAAAGGGCCTAGAAGGTTTTAGGTTTCCCCAATTTGGAAACCTTTTGGTTTATTTTTTTGAATACTAGCTTTAGAATACACTGATTCTGAGTCTGGAAATTTTTGAAAGACTTAGAATTTTCATCTCCATTACTACTTTTATATCCTCTTTAATTTACTATTTATGAAGCATATGGTGTACTGGGCACATGCAGGCAGTGAGTGAGACTGAAAGTAGCAAGTGTTGTTCCTGGGGTTAAATCCTGGTCCCCACTACTTAGTAGCTGTATGACCTTATCTGAGGTTGTATCCGACTGCATCCATCAAATTGGGATAACCTCTGTCTTTACTAGATAGGATACCTAAGCTACCTGGCAGTGAATGACACATAATAGATTTCATAGGGCCTGCATTTTGAATTTTCACAAAGTATATAGTCATTCCACAAATGGGCAGTTAGCCAGAGAAAAGTTGGTTCACATTTTTTTTTGGATCATATTTTTTTTATTCTAGCATCATTGTTATACAATCTTATATTGGTTTGAAGTATATAACAGTGGTTCAGCAGTTGCACATATTATTAAATCCTCACCCCCACTACTTCATTTACCAGCTGTCAACATAGGAAGATGTTACAGAATCATTGGCTGTATTCTCCACACTATACTACTATCCCCGTGACCAACTTACATTGTGATTGAGAATTTTTGTGCCCTTTATCCCCCTCACAATTTCCACCCACCCCCCGCAACCCAGCCCTTACCCCATGTTAACCACAAGTCACTTCTCAGTGTCTGAGTCTACTGCTGTTTTATTCATTCTGTTTTGCTTTGTTTTATATTCCACAAATAAGTGAAATCATAACCGTATTTTGTCTTTTTCTGTCTGGGTTATTTCACTTAGCATAATACCCTCTAGGTCCATCCATATTGTGGCAAATGTCAGGATTTCTTTCTTTTTTAATGGCTGGATAATATTCCATTGTGTATATGTGCCACATCTTTATCCAGTCATCTGTTGATGGGCACTTTGGTTGCTTCCATATCTTGGCTGTTGTAAATAATGTGGCAGTAAACATAAGGGGGCATATATATATATGGTTTTGAATCAGATTTGTTTTCTTTGGGTAAATTATTGTAAGTGGAATTACTGGGTCATATGGTATTTCTATTTTTAGTTTTTTGAGGGCTGCACCAGCTTACATTCCCACCAACAGTGTAGGAGGTGCTCATTTCTCCACATCGTCACCAACACTTGTTATTTCTTGTCTTTTGGATAGTGGCCATGCTAACTGGTGTGAGGTGATAATCTCTTTGTGTTTTTGATTTGGATTTCCCTGATGATTAATGATGTGAAGCAAAAAGATGGTTTAATTTGAAACTGATGTTAGATTTTCTAAGGAGGTGCAGGCATTTCTTGCTTTCACTGTAATGGCTAGCTTAGTCCCCATACATCCCCAAAACCATATGGCATAGGTGCACCTCTCTTTACAAAATATGAAAACCTATTCATTTGCTCTGTCTGTCAGTTAAGCTTTGATCTCCCACTTCTCTCTCCAGTCCAGTATTCTGTCTCTTGGCTTCCATCCTTTTGTATCCTTGAGTGTCTAAAAGATGGGATTTATAAAATCTCTCTGGTTAAAAATAGATTATCAAGTTAAAGCCTCTGAAGAAAGGAGAAGAGTTAGGAAAACTCAAATTGGGTTTGTTTTAGGTCTTTTTTTTTTTTTTTTTTTTTTGCTATTAAAGGCTTCTCTAGAATCTAGACCCTGCAAATGGACAGTGTACCTATCAGTGTGTAACCAAAGAAGAGATTGAAACTGTAGACATTTCAGGAGAGCACTTTTTATGAAGGAGTCCTAAGAAGATATTTTTAATATTGAAAATGATCTTATTTGGTACATGGCAACCTTTATATGGGCATTCTATGAGACAGAATCATGTTGTATACATTTTCTCTGAATTAGGCAGCTATGTCTTTACTAATGTGTTACCTTGTGTAAACACACAGCTGGATCAACTCCTGTGTGGCAGTAAAGCAGACACTTGGGATGCAAAGACACTGATGGAATGCTGCAGGCCAGATCACGGTTATACTCATGATAGGCAAGTACTCGGAGCTGCCAGCTTCTCCGGTTGTAGTTTTTGAATTTGGTGGTGGTGGTGGTGTGTGTGTGTGTAATAAACAACAGTGGGGCTGGGGAGGAATGTCCTTTTAAAATTGGTCTACCTTTTCTTTCAAGACTGCACCATTAGGACCCAAGGGTTCTTTTCCAAGTATTTCTGTGAAAATGGGCAGGGAGGGAAAAAGTGGGGGATACAGATAGAACCCCATTACCCTTTTTTATATATATAGTAAAATGGAGATACCTGTACAATAAGACAAGTCTTACTTCAATAGCAATTACTGTATTTGAATTCTAACTCTAATAAGCAACAGAAGAAACAAATTAGATTTTAGAGTACATTGTAATGTGAACCCATATGTAATCATATTTAACTTTGATAGTCTCTAGCTGATGGTGAGAGGTCAATAGTGTTGTGTAAGTCAAAGCTGTATTTTAATATAATGAAATAATTTTGGTGTATGTATTTCTCTTGTAGTCGGGCTGTGAAGTTCTTGTTTGAGATTCTCAGTAGTTTTGATAATGAGCAGCAGAGGCTGTTTCTCCAGTTCGTGACAGGCAGCCCAAGATTACCTGTTGGAGGTGGGTATGCTTTTGACGCTTGGCACTTGTTCTGGTTGTGAGTGAGTGTGTGTGTGTGTGTGTGAGAGAGAAAGGTGTGCACCAGCCAGGGAGGGAGGAATGGGGGCAGGGGAAAGAAACTTCAGAGCCAGTAGCAGGACATTCTTTTTGTGATTCACTGTGCCTCTTAGTTATTCTAGTAGCATGTTTCTACGTTTATTTGTTTTGCAACGTAGCGAAAGACATCACTGGCAGGGAGGTCCATAGGGGTCACTGATACGCCTGGAATGTCGCCTTTCTGGGTAGAGTCCACGTTCTCAGGCATTCACACATTGCCGACTCTTAAGATGACGTGGGTGAGAAGGCATTCAGCAAAGCCTGGTTTCTCAGAAATGAGAGCTGATCTGAGTTGGATTAGTGCTCAGAGTCAGAAAGCATGAAGAACTGATTGCCTCCATGTCATACGATGGCTGTGTGATGAATAAAGCAGATCCCAGGTTCCATGTACCACATGAATATGGAACATGTAGATTGCCAAGCAAGACAGAATATACCTCGTGTGTGGTGGAAGTGCACAGCAAAGCATGTGTAATGTTCTGTGATAATAGTAGCATGAACAAAGTGGGTACTTGTGATTTCAGCCTGATTCTTCTCATGGATGAGAAAATGGTTTTCTCTGAGCTAGCTGGAGTGCGTCTTGTGAACTTACTGAGCTCCTTGGTCTGTCTTCCTTCCCTCTGAATCAGGCTTCCGGAGTTTGAATCCACCTTTGACAATTGTTCGGAAGACATTCGAATCAACAGAAAACCCAGATGACTTCTTGCCCTCTGTAATGACTTGTGTGAACTATCTTAAGTTGCCGGACTATTCAAGCATTGAGATAATGCGTGACAAACTGTTGACAGCAGCGAGAGAGGGGCAGCAGTCATTCCATCTTTCTTGATCAAAACGAGAGATGCAGGGTCTGCCTGTTACAGCAAAGGAAAAAATCATGATTTCTTTTCTAAATGTATCACCTGAGTCAAGGAAACATGTTACGCCTTCTTGTTGTAGGAAAAACGGCTTGCAGATTAAAAGAGACACTTGATTGATGTTCATTAATGGCCCCATGGACTTAAAGTGATCAGGCCCTGAAACGTCATTGTGATGAGGTTTCTTTAGCAAGTTCTTGTTTAAGTTATCATTTATTTGATGAGTGAAGTTTTTAACTTGCTTTGCTGTGTGAAATTCAAAAAAGGGATGTTTTTCCAGGCTGAAACAATAAATGTCGCTGTGCAGTTTAATTCTGGGCTGTGTGTATCCATCTAGCTAAGTCTGCAGTTTTCTTTCCTCCAAAGACCACTCTTGTACATAAGTACAGAAATGAGAGCCCACATGTATTTTGACAGTACAGTTCCGTAGGTTGGCTCTCTGTGCTTCTCACCCTCCTGACCTCCCTCCCTGACTCATGTATTGTCTGTGCAGTTCACACAGGTTTTTGTATGCGATACTCACGGTTTGTTACATTTTCGTTAGCCATGGGGTTTTGTTGTTCATGTTCTCTCAAATTAAGATATAATTTAAAATTCTTTGAATTGAAATATATTGTCAATATAATTCAGCCTTTGTAACTAGGTAGACTTTTCTTATAGCTTAGTTTTAATAGAGTTGTAGGTCTTACTGGCCTTTTACCAGTGATACACTAGGACTGTTTACAAGGCGATTCCAGCAAAACAGCTTCTGGAATGGAGGCTGCAAAGAGCATTCATTTCTTCTATGTAGGTTAAAAAGTCTACAGCTTGGGTTGGCCGGTATTTATAATGCTGTGGCCAGAGCATTTTGCATTGATGTAAAGTTTTAAACAGAATTAGCAGTTTTCATTCTTTGTTGGAGTAAAAGACTTTTTTTCTCCCTTGTTCTTGTTTTAAGTTTTGTTCGGTCTTCTTTCTTTCTTCACTCCCCTCCCCTCCCAGTGCTCACGGGGCCGAACAGTTCAGTCCTCGTCTCGACACAGATCAAAGCACCTGTAAGCAATGCTCTGTCCAGTCATTTTATGTGCTGATTTCTCAAATCTGCAATAATCCATCAGGTTAATGTTTTTGCCTGAAAATAAATAAAGATTGCTTCACCTTTTTGTTTATAGTTCTGTGCTGTATGCATAAACTTCCAGTTGTGCAGATGTATTTCAATGTAAGTAAATCACATCTCCATGATTCAAATCATGGCTGATTTTGCTATTCAAAGAACTTATAATAGCAACATGAAGAATGTAAAATGTGGAAAGAAAATGGGAGGAGATTCATTCCCTCCTAAGGTTCAAAATTAAGCCTGTTGCATAAATTTGAATTTCCATGATTGATCTTTTTGTTCATGAGAGATGAGCTAATTCTTTTTTATTGAACTTTTGAGAAATCAATTTTATTTTACTGTTTCAAAGTCTTACTGAATTGGTGTAGAAGCCCCTTTGTTTCCTATCCCTTCACCACCAAAAAGAAACTTAGTGGCTTGTTTTATTCAGATTACTTTGTCACTTTGTACTTAAACGGCCTTATATGGAGCACCCCTCTCCACAGTGAATTTGGGCAGCGGCCCCATTAAGTGTGACGGAGCTGTAAACACCGGGCCCGTGTCTCCTGGTCCTTGCAGAGGCTCTGCCAAGTGTGCATCTTTACCTTGGAATTGAAGAGGAGAGTTGTTTTTCTGCAGTTCTAACATTGACAGCATAGGAACTGAGCAGTTTAATCTAGTGAAATTAGTGTTAAGGAATGAGCCAATTTGTTTTAAACTGTTGTTACCTTTTTATAAACTTAAGCACAAAGACTTTGACATGAACATAGCATTTTGTTCCTCATTTTTTAAAGGGTTCTATTGTACATGTAAAAACTAATGTTTCCTATTAACATATCTATATTTGCCATTTTATCCGTACTGTGGCCCTAGCAGATTGGGCCTCACTGATTTGAGCATCTAACAAGTACCTTAGATGTTTTTGAATCAAATTCTGGAGCTTGATTGTTTCAAAGTCAGTAATTAACCTTTTTAAATGCTTCCAGTCTTTAGCTTACTCCATAATGTGCGGACCCTTTAATTAGGGACAGGAAGCCTCTTCCCGTTTTAAAAGCAATCTGTTGTGGCAGAGGCCTTAATTACTGCATTGTAGGGAAAAAGTATACTTTATTTGCTATTACTCCAGTTATGCCTTAAATTTATTTGCTCAGTAATCCTATCGACAGGTACTAATTTTATGCGTTACACATATAGACAGTTGGGTAGTGACTGAGGATTTGTTCTTTCGTTTTTGCTGCGGTGCGTCAGATGTTAGTCACACCTGGCTCAAACTGTGCTGTGGTGCCATGTAGACAGTTACTGATTCGTCTACTTTGTAGATGAGAACATCTTTTTAACTGTTGTACTTTGAGGAGGAAGAAGTAGTTTAATGCAGGTCCCCTCCTCCTAGGCGCCCAGCCCCCAAAGAGTGACTAGGAAGTCCAGGGAGTGTAAGTGGGACAGACAGGTCTGCAGGCCTTGGCCAAACCCAGCGAAAACCTGTCGCGCGACTCCTCACTGAGGATACCCACTCCCTGCCTGAGCTGCAGGTCTGGTTGCCTGTGTTCACAGTGGTAGAGAACTTTCCTTCACCCCGGCATTTGCTAAAGAAGGTAGTATCCTACTAAAGTCCCTATTTACCCCATCTGGCTGTTCTGGTAAGTTCGGTAGGTAGCACCAAGAGGAGCGGTGTAGCTGCCTGCCTGCAACCAGTCACTTCCTGTTCTGGAACCACTGCCCTCTGGCATCCTGGGCTAAGAACCTTGAGGCCGAGGGACAAAGCCCCAGCTTCTGCGTCCAAGAAGTGAGATCCAACCCTGGATTGTCCACAGTTAGGATAATCGCCAACAAACTGTAAGGTTGTCTTCCCTCTTAGTTACCAGGTGTTGAGGCTGTGTCCAGATTCCTGGCAGTGCATTTGAACTCAGGAAATGGGAATGTCGACCAAGAAAGCAGTGTGTTTAAGAAAGGAGACTTGCTGGGGAAAGACAGAGCAGCGCCTTCTGAAGCTGTTCCTTCCCCATGAGCAGAGATGACCAAGCCTTTACTTACTTGATTGATTTATCTTAGGTGTTTTATTTTTTCCCCCACCATTTTATTTTCCCTACTGTAATGAGAACATTGTTTGGAAATGTCATGCTCTGTTCTTCTGATTCTCTGAGAACTGCATTTGTATGAGTCTTACTTAGGCTTGACGTTGCAGTAGTTGGCATGCACGGTAAAGGATGGCCTAGTTATAAATCGCTGAAAATGCTTCCTTTGTTACCTCAAAAGAAAAAAAATTTCAGACGAAATATACATTTATATTTATAGGAAACGGAGGATTGGCTGTTTTCCAAGAACTTCAAGTTAATTCTTACGCAAGAAAAAGTTCTTAATTCTCAAGACTTGTTCTGCATAAAGGAGACATTCTTTAATAATGGAAGAGGTGGTTTTATTTTTACAGCAAGCCTACTCATATTACCAAACCTATAACCAAATTGCTGATCTCCTGTGTAAAGCATTTTTTTCTCTTATCTGAAACAGTGATTTATATGAACTGTTGGAATAATGGAACCTCAAACTACAGATGTGTATGTAAAATTGCATAAATGCACTGACTTCCTTCTCCCTGAATATATTTTTAATAAACAGCATTATCCTACATGGTCAGTTTTATTAACTTATGCACAAGTAGGGGGCTTTTCTGAGAAACGGTATGCTACATTGAATGCATGGCTTTTGGAAAGCTTCCTGTTGTGGGAAGAGTAATCAGCCTTTTTTGGAGGCAGAGAGCGGAGAATGTCACAGGAGACAAACACATTCAGAGGGATAATCCTAGTGCTTTCTTGGTCGTGAAGAGTGTTACCTGCTTCGTAAGATGCTCCTGTGCACTGGGAAGTGGTGCCTTGGGAACCGGCAGCCACTGACTGCACAGAGGAGAGCCTCCAGGTGGGAACCTCATGAAGCCGCTTCCTTGGCTTTCGAGATGGCTGCTGCGCTCTCAACAGATGTCTCAACCAGGCTATGCCCGTGCAACGGAATAAGTAAAGTAGAACTGACTGACAGCAAACGAGAGCTTTTTTTTATTGAGGAGTAATTGAATTTAGGAGTTTTTCCTGCTATCCTTAAGAGGACACGTGAATGAAATATATACACATCTGTACAACACATGTATATGCGCACACATCACTGGTGTAGCTGTCCAAGGATAAAACCACACTTCCCTTGATGAGTCTTGTGGTAAAGTTATTTTAATTCACACATAAATGGTGCTACTAAATACAAGCCAACTGTGTGAAGTTTGTAACCAACGCAGAGCGCTCTGACCAATTCTGGGGCGGCGGAGGGCTGCAATGCTGGGTAGCAATTACATTTTTGGTTGATGTAATTTTAATGGTTATATAATCAATTTCATGTAATGGCAGTTGGTGGGCCAGTGTTCCAACAGGAAGTACACAGTGTCCCTTCAGACCTGCTTGGGATCAGTGTGTTCGGGAGGAGTGGGGACATTTCATTAAAATTAAACTTGTCAAATTGTACATGCTTACTGAAGCTTAAACCGTTCCTTCCTCTCAGCCAGGTTAGTGACCTCTGGGTTACCTGGTCTGTGTTCCTGCCCCTCCCACTTTACACAGAAGAGGGGCCATCCCAGTACCTGAGATGATGCGGCCCTGTCCAAGGAACTGCAGGGTGAATGGGCCCAGACTCCCAGATGCATGTTTGGCCCCCAAGAATGTCCTTGGGACTTGAGGAAACCTTGATGAACAGCTGAGGTGTCTGTACCTAACCCATTGTGGCTTCAGCCCAAGCACACATGGATGGTGACACTCCTTGGGAATTCAGGTTTCAGGTTTTAATGTCCTCTGTGTAAGGTACGTCGATACACTCATAAGAGACCCTCTTAATGTCTTAAGAATTTAAGAAAATTGTGCTAAGAAATATGAGATCAGAAAACATTGTTGAGATTGCTAAGGGGACAGGTGCTTACACCATTTAATGTTCCGTGAATAGTTGCCATGAAGGAGTGGTTGCTTGAAGTGATTGTCTACAATTAGCAGTGATGCAGGGAAAGCCCAATGTGCTCCGTTTGGTGTTCGCTTCTTAATGAGGGAAGTGGACCTCTGTTAAGCCTGCTTATATGGTCAGTCCTCTTTATTCCCCAAGTGTGACTTCACTGAGTGGAACAAAACGCCACTCCTAGAACCCCAGGCATTGGCCCCGGAATCGTGACGACTTGCTCGGGCTTTGTGGAGTTACAGGTGATGGAGCAGAAAGCACCTGACCGCCTGACACAGCCCTGGCCCCTCTCCCTAGCTAGCGTCATGCCATGACCCCCGACCTCAACAGTCCTTATTCTCCACACTTGTCAAGTCAGTTTAGTCATCTTGACAGTCATGTTTTAATGTTAATATTCTTGCAGTCTTGGGTATGATTCTTTGAGATGTCTTCCAGTGTTTCTCAAGGATGACATCTTAGGCATTTTGCTTGACACAATTCATGGTCAGGGCCATTGCAAAACCTTCAGCTTCCCCAGCTCCAGGCTCAAAATGTCAGCAGCACTCTAGTCACTGTGACAAGTCAGAATGTTCTCTAATACTTTGAAGGATCCCAAATCTCAGGGTTCCATCCCCCCAGTTGAGAAATAGTGATTGTGCGTTGCAGCTTGTGGAAAGCATTCCAATTTTGTATTCAGCCAATAATTGTACTTAATAACAAATCAAAACTTTGCAGAACTTATGAGCAGACACAAGAGAGGGATAAGAAGAGAAATGTAAAAATTACGTGGTCAGAAAAGGCCACAGTTCTGTCCTCCACTCCACTTGCTACATCTCTCTCCCTCCTTGCATGCATCTGGAGAGCAGCATCTTCCTTCCTGCTCTGACATCCCACTTCAGTGAGAACTTCCACTGTAGGAAAGAGAACCTCTTTTCATTTAAAATACTACAAAAGAGAGCTTTCAATTCAGAAAATGTCATTATAATCATCCCTTTTCCCAATTTAAAAACAGCCTTAACTAAATTCATTGAAAAAATTAAGTAGTTCTAACTGATGTTAGAAGATGTTAAGTGTTTTCAGCTTTCTGGAACTATTTAATCAAAAATAAGTTGGTCTTCTTAGCCTTCTGAGCCACTACAGTAGGCAGAATAAGCTTTGTTTCCTTTATGGACAATTCAGTGTTTAATAGATTCATTTGCTCCCATTGTTTGGATATATAACATTGCAGAAAGATGCAGAGAATACGGAATCCATTTCTTCCTAAAGCATTAAATGGTGTTTTGACAAGGTAAAAAGTTGAGATATTTGTGGTTCTCTCCAACATACCATTTTTCTAGCTCATTTCACAACACCCCTTGGGGATGGTGGGGTTGGGATGGGAAACTCATTGACTTGACATTCATTACAAAGTGAATGAATTAAGAGAAAATACAGTTTTTTTCATCTCTAATGTTTTCCAATGGAGATTTTCATTAGGATCATCTCATTGTCAATTCTACAAACATTTTAGTGTGATTTAGTCAGATGCCAAACTTGAGTCTTCTCTCTGCTGCCTAGGACGGCACTCAAATAGCCCCTGCAGGAGTGAAGAGGAGTTCTGCATTTATGCTCTTGCCTCTTTGCCGGTGAGGTATGTAGTCTGTGCTCTTTGACTTCAAGGAGTTAAAGGTCCAGTTAGAAAGCAAAATGGGACCAAAACAATCAGGTATACAGCTAAATACTGAACTATGGGGATTTGTAAAAATCCAAAGGAGAGTTAGAGTCATCGGCAGAATTACACTGCCCCAGAATTACCTCTTCACATCACCCTCACCACCAAGAGCAGTAACAACAAGGTCCGTAACCACAGGCGGTGTTTTATTCTCTGCCAAAAAACGTGCTCTTGACACAGTTCAGTTGTATTTGTTTTGATAATAGTTCACTTGGGCTAGCATACACAAATAAAACCAGAGGTTGTTCAGGGAGAAAACAGATTCATGGCCAAGGATGACGAGCTAGGAATTATTAGGACTCTTAGCATTGGTCAAAATAAAGCATCATTATAACAGAACTAATGAATGAAAAAAACAATAGATGCACCACAGGGGAAGAAAAAATCCACTCAAACCTTTTAAAAAAAATCAGTTTGAAGATGACAAGTAGAAAATCATGATGTATTTCTTAGTATGGGCAGCCCGAGAGAGAGGCAAGTCACCTAAGTGACTTTATACGATTGCCAGTACATTTACAAGGGCTGGTTCTAACTTCAATCGTGTTGGTTTTTTGATGACCAGATCTCTTTAAACTTAAAGCTGCTGTTCTTTTAAATTCAGGGTTTTGCAAATACTGGTAAAGTACTGTAAAAGGTCCATATTCAACCCATTCCCACCATTTATAAAACTTGTTATGAAGATTTCTAATTAATTGCCCATGGTATTTTAGATAGATGGTTGGGCTCTGAATTTTGAGAGCTGGGTTCTTTTTTCAGTTTGGCCTTGGATAAGTTATGTAACTTTCATTGATTATTTTCTTACCTGTAAAATTATGGAGCACATGAGATTAACTCCAGATTCCCTTTCTGCTCTAAAATTCTAAGATGCTAACACCCATCACAGTCCTTAGACTGTCCTTTTCAGATCAGCTCAATTAAGAGTGTTCAGAGGTCCTCTTCTAATCAAGTTGAACAAAATATTGTAACTATTTCCTACATAGTTGTAATTTGCCAAAAGAAAAGTATAGGTTTTTTTTAGAAATAGTTCTTTTGGTCAGTTTCTAACCCCAGGTATTAAAATGGCCCAGGAATTAATATTTTGATTCTATGTCTTGGTCTCCTAAATCATCTCAGTGGTTAGTTTTAGTGGGTTTTCTGTGGGTTTATTCAGTTACCATGTGTCAAGTTAGGGAGTGGAATTAAAAGTAGGACCAGGAGGTCAATAATTATTGCCATTGGTCAGATTCTTCTTACCCCCAAAATTAGAGGTTTGCAGATTCTCAGAGCTGGGAGGGTCATTAAAAAGGCAAACCATCCTCTATTTTAAAAAGTGATTGACTTTATGTACCTCACCCAAGTTCACACACTTGTTATGCTAGCGGTGGAGTGAGATTTATAACCTAAATTCTGTTGCTGGAGAGAGACTTCAAGTATCATTTTTCAATCTTCATTCCTAGTTGAGGAAATCATAGCTCACTGAAATTGTGGGAGGGGAGAAAGGCGAGGCACTGGGGACTAAACGTCCCATCCCAAAGGATTCTCCCAGGGCCCAAAGGGACAGGATCTGATGCAGAGGGGTCTGAGCCAGGTTTGCCCTCCCCTCTCCCTCCATCCCTGCTTTCTGGTTCCCTTTCCTTCCGCAGACACTCATCACTGGTGAGAGCTTTCTCAGTGCACTGAGTCTCAGGAAGGCTGTGGAGAAACTAGAGAATTACTGGACTCTATGTCAAACTCTCTCATGAACAGCAGTCTCATAATTACAGTTTCTCATTGCATCCCCTCCCTCCAGCAAAACAAATCAAAGCAAAATACCAGACTTTTGGGCAGAAGAAATGTGTATGAAACTGATGCTGGGGTTCCTGTTTGCGGAGGCAAAGAATAAACTTCGCAAACACTCAAGGTAGGAAAGCAAGGCAGAGGCTTTTATTTAGAGATAAAGTGAAAGACAGAGTTCCTGGCTCATGCCAGGAGGGGACAAGAGAGCCCCAGGTGTTGTGTTGTCTAGGGGTTTTATAGGTGGTTGAGAGACAAAGGGCTCTAGGGATGTACACCTGCTAAGTGGTCCCAAAATGTTTACCTTTGAAGAAACACAGTTTCTTGTTAGTCTTTCTGATTATTTACAAGAATTTTACTGCTCTGATTTCCTCCCAGGATAGCAGCTTCCTGGTCTGGGACCTTATCACTCAGGGCTGCCTGCTTTGCTAGCAAGGTGGCCTGAGTTATTGTCTGTTCGTTAAGAAACTTACTTTTTAACTAATTGGGTTTTATCTTATTTTCAAGATGAAATCCTTCCTGTTTTTACTACATTGTTTTGGGGTTGCTTGCTACATTGCCCAGGTTGCAAATCCTTTGTTTAGGGCTGGAGGAAGAAAAGCAGCACGTGGGTCAAGTCAGAAAAACAAGCTGGGCCCCCAGCAGGCCAAAGCAAATCCCACAATGGATTATCTTGCTTTGTTTTTTCTGGAGCTCTCTCACCCTACTCTGTCTAAGCCCATGGTCCCTGTCTCAAAACCAACACTGTATGGTTGGGAGGGGATTATCCGGGGATGCAAATACCAGGAGGTGGGGATCCCCAGAGCCCACCTTAGAGCCTGGCTACCACAGAGATCTGAGCCAGAGATGAGGCATTTATTTTAGATTGCAGTATACCTCCAAGGTGGCAGGGGAGGTTAGAAAAGTGATCAAGGTCTCAGCCTGTTTTTCTCCCCCTTGGACAAAATTGTTTGAGCCTCGGTTCTATTTGCAAGGAAAGAAAATGATTCTTAAAAGTTTTTTTATTTGTTTTACTACAAAAAGGGTTTGCTATAGAAAATATAGAAAAGCAAGAAAATAGAAAAATTAAATGCCAGAAATGCAGCACCCAGAGATAACCTTCATTTAAGAAGAAAAAATGAAACGGAATGTACTAGAATAGAAAAGACCAGAGTGTATCACAGGTAATATGGGTATTATTCTGTGAAACTTTTATTTCAATTACAGATACATATGTGTGTGTAATTAGTTACAGTGTCAAATGCATTTCTGACTACAGGTTTTGATAAAATTTTTTTCAAAACCTAAGAGTCTGTCTTTGATTCTATTTTCTGTGTGCACTTTTAAAAAATAAAAATATAGACATATGGTTTGTACTGCTTTACAGATTTCTGAAACAGATTAACTGTAGTATCATGTAAGAGGGCAGGCATTGGCATGCAGACAAACACGGACTTGAATCCAGATGTTACCTTACTGGCTATGTAGCCTTGGGCCAACCACTTATGCCTTGAACATTAGGATTATGTTTCCAAATTACCCAGTGGCAAATGGAAGTGAAGACATGGAGATTCTGAAGTAGACCTGTGATCTAGTCTGGAACAATTGAATGCACCAGAATTGCACTCACAGGCCTGACTCAGGCCCACCCATGGAAGGATGGTTGCTTGAAGTACAGGCAGCACCTTGTTAATTTGTTGATTTTCTCTCCTACAAAAAAATACGCGAAAATAATATCTGTCACAAGAGTTTTGTAAGTCTAAAATGAGAGAATGCATGTAAGGTGCAGAACTTACTAGTTAACACCACCAGTTCATGGCATGAAATAGTCTCCTCTAAGTATGTTAATGTTATATTTTATGACTGTATCCTGGTTTGTTTAACACATTGCATATTGTTGGTCATTTAGTTGGTTCTATTTTTCAAAATTGTAATATTGTAAGCCCACAGATTAATTATCTTGTTACTAATACTGCACGTTTCCTAAAAAGGAGTCATTGAATTAATGGAAATGGTGGACATTTGGTTTTGGTTGCTTTGGGATAGGATAGTTTTGTTTTTATCTGTTATCAACCCAACTTTCTTTCAAGAACAACCTATCCTCTCTTCTAGTCCATGTGGTTTGGAAGTGGTTTAGCCTAGCCCCACACCAAATATGAGCATCTGATCCCAACCAAGCAAATCAGAATACTGCATTTCCTGGGTCCATATGATTAGTTCTGGAGTGTGCGTGTGACCGAGGACAGACCAGAGTCAAGGGACCCAATACCTTTACTTTTATTAGAATTTCTTGGAAAGAGAAACTCTCTTCCCATTGGACTTGTGGCCAATAGGATACCAACCTGGAGATGCCACCACATTAGAAGTGATGAGAATAAAACTGGATAGATGAAAGTGGACTGAGAAATGGAAAGAGAGCAAATCCTGAGGAAAATGGTCTACCTGGCTCCTGCCCTGCCTGCCATCTATAGAACTTCCATTTGGGTGGCCCATAATTTCTATTTCTTGCTTTATCAAACTAGTTTGGGTTGGGTTTTTGTTACTTGCAACCTGAAGAGTTCTGACAGATGGAAGGGTGAGATTGTTCTGTGCAGCAAGGGAAACCATCAGTAAAAGAAAAAGGCAACCTACGGTATGGGAGAATATATTTGTAAATAATCTATCTGAAAAGGGGTTAACATCCAAAATATATAAAGAATTCATACACCTCAGCCTCAAGAAAACAAATAACCCAATTAAAAAATGAGCAGAGGACCTGAATAGACATTTTCCCAAAGCAGACATACAGATGGCCAACAGACACATGGAAAGATGCTCAGCATTGCTAATCATCAGAGAAATGCAGATCAAAACCACATACCTCACAGCAGTCAGAGTGGCCACTACCCAGGAGATAAGAAATATCAAGTGTTGGTGAGGATGTGGAGAAATGGGAACCCTCCTACACTGTTGGTGGGAATGTAAACTGGTACAGCCACTATGGAAAGCAGTATAGAGGTTCCTCAAAAGACTAAAAATAGATATAACATATGGCCCAGAAACTCCAGTTCTGGGAATTTACCCAAATAAAACAAAACCCGCTATTCAAAAAGATATGTATGCACCCCTGTGTTTATTGCTGCACCATTTACAATAGCCAAGAGAAGGGAGCAACCTAAGTGTCCATCAGTAAATGAAATGGGTAAAGGAGATGTAATACATATATACAATGGACTATTATTCAGCCATAAAAAGGAAGAAATCCTGAAATTTGCAACATGGATGGACCCAGAGGGTATTATGCTAAGTGAAATAAGCCAGGCAGAGAAGGACAAATACCGTATGATTTCGCTTATATGTGGAATCAAAAAACAAAACAAAATAAAACAGCAATAGACTCATAGACAATAAGAAGTGACTGGTGGTTACCATGGGGGAAGGGTTGGGGCAAGTGGGTGAAATAGGTGAAGGGGATAAAATGACTCAAAATCTCAATCAGAATATAAATTAGTTACAGGGATGAAAGCACAGCATGGAGAATATAGTCAGTGGTTCTGTAACATCTTTCTGTGTTGACAGTAACTACACTTGGGATGAGCATTTACTAACAACTGTCAAATCACTTTGTTGTATGTTTGAAACCAATATAATATTATACACCAACTATGCTTCAATTTAAAAAATGAAATACAAAGTAAGTAATAGTAAACCAAAAAAAAATAAAAAGCATGATTGTAGGTTTTTGGTATGGTTTGCCTTTCAAATAAGATTGCGCTGATGGATACCCTCTAAGCAGAGCGCGAGTGCCTTTTTTCCTGCACCCTCCCCACCACTGTCTATCATTAAAAAATCAAAAACAAACCTCCCCCATTTGTGTCTTTGGTTGTCATTCCAGAAGGCAGAGTATCTTTTCAAACATTTGTAGGCCATTTGTATGTTTTATTTTGCTAGAGCCACTTATTACCTTTCTCCCATTTTTTATTCATCAAGAAAGAAAATTCTAAATGAAAATTTCTCTCTGACTCTATTGCAGAGGCACTAAAAACATCATGTGATGTTCCCATTGCAATTCTTGGATTAAATTCTAGGAACAAAATTAAAAGGACTAGCATCCACTTAATTTTATGACTGTCCTGTATTGATATTGGGAGCAAAGTGATATTAAAGAAAAAAGTCTCAAAAAAAATCTATGAATTTGCTCTCCAGGAAAATAGCAGGCAAAATAAGAAAGAGAAATTATATAATTAAATAAAGCAAAGTACTGCCCTATTGATTACCTGGAAAAATAAAACCCAAGTCTTCCCAAACTTACAAAAAATTACAGTGTCTAACGGAAGACAGATGAACACTTAGGTGTGACTATGCATGTCACTTTCGCAGAGACAAAAGGGACAGACTTGAGAAAGCCAGAGAGAGGGGTTTTAGGGGCTGGTCCATCTCACTTCTTTCTAAATATGGATTTATGGCATATTAGTTAACCTTTCAGAGCCTCAGTTTTCTCCCCTATATAACGGGACAATAATAGTGCCCATTTCTTATGGATTAAATAAGATAACATTTGTGAAGCACATGGCCTGTTAGGTACTTGGCAAATACAGTTTTTCTTCTTTTCAAATTTTATTTGCATAAACTGCAACTTGAGCTTTCATGTTAATAACTATTTTCATCTGAGGTCATGGCTCGCTAGTGATGTGTACACCCACCTTTACAAGTGTGAGAAATACCATGACAAATATAATCATATCCTCTTGCATTTTAACAATGAGATTTCCTGATGAAGCGTTTTGTTCCAAGGCAGTTGACAGTATTTCTCAATGAAGGTGGAGAGTTAACTGGCAAAGAAAGGATGTAATTCACTTACTGGCGGCAACTTCTACTCACAACTACAAATCTGTGATGTTGCTGGGTTGGCTACCTAAGTCTCGGTTCTCTTTAATTTTATAGACATTAAATCACCTAAGAAAAAAGTTTCACATCTTGCTGTCGGCAATGGCCGTTGTGGATAGTTAAAATTATCTGAGCACTTTCCACGTACCTGGTTCTGTCCTCAACTCAGTAGCTGCCTGGGAGTTAAACCCAGGGCTTACTCTAGAGAGGTCTTGACACGCAAAACCACACTGCCTTCCCATCCCAGGCAGTGATGAAGTCAGGGGACGCAGACAGCCCCCTGCTTCTTGCTTTGCAATGCACTTAACTTGTATAGTGGCATTTAGTTCTAACACATACCTGTAAAGTAGACTTTTTCATTTCTATTTAATAAAAAAAAAGACTGACGTGAAGACTTAGGTGATTTGCCCGTGTGCCTGAGCTAGTCAGTGGCTTCATACATTCTGAGGTGCACAGGCAGCTGTGTTTATCTGGTACTTCCTCTGCGCAGGGTGCACACGTGTCGTGTGCATATGTGTGGGTGAAAGGGAAGAATAAGGAGAAAGTAAATCAATTCACAGCCACAGAAAACAAAGAGACAGGCCCCTCTACCTGAACAGTCTGAAGCATTGCTAAATTAACCATCAGGCATTGAGGCTTTCTGGTTAATTGCCTTAAAAACAAAACAAAAAATGTGGCATCATCTAAGTTTGAAAATGAATACCTTCTGATTTTTCCTAACCAAAAAAAGGGGGGGAGAAATAGCCTCTCTTAGGGGTTTACTGAAATTGAGAAAAGGAAAATAAATAATGTTTTGAACTTAAGCAGAAAAGACGGTAGGCAGAGCCACATCTCAATTCCTTCCTTCAGGTCTGCCTAGAACGGGAGGCAGTGGGTCTCAGGCCAGTGGAGGCGGCTCCTACCCGATCCACTGCGTGCGGCCAAAGGGATCCAGGCAGCGGCCCAGGCAAAGGAGATGAAGCGGGACCTGTAATCCTCCTCCTGTTAGAACGACATTGAACTCGTGTTTGCAGGTTGTGAATAGATGCAGGCGGTGCCTGAAGAGGCAGTGAGCACCAGATAAACGAGCAGATACCACTTCCACTGCCTGTCGGGGATGCTAAATATTTTAAAAGCCCATTTAAATATTCAGAGGTATTTCTTTTCTCGTTGTGGAGGTGACAAACGTGCTGTGACTCTCTTACAGTTTAAAAACAAATTATTCGGCTAAAGGTGTGGGTACCTTTGTAGTTTCAGGTTGGTGTCATTAGCTGGTTGGGGTCTCATTCCCTATTTGGGTGCTGTCAATTTTGAATGTGTGTAAGCATTTCATATTGTGTTTTGTTGTGGCTTATCTGCTCTCAAAGTATTTCTGTGATAGATAGCATGGCAGTTGTCTCAGCCACTAAGTTGGTCCAGTTTACTTGTTAATCGAATGTGAAAGATGGATGGAGTGGGCCTCTCTGTTTGGCGAATATGGCTTGTGCGTGTAGTTAGCAAAGTTCTTAGCATCATCTGGTTCTCATGTTTCAGATGAAGAAAAGAGGTCAGGAAAGGTCCAGGAACTTGATAGCTGTAAGTGGTAGAGCTTTCGATAGAAGAAGCCAAGACCGTGAGCCTGGGCTGTCTTCACTACACCTGGACCCTGGAAAGCTCAGGATAGCAGGGCATGCGAGCGACCCCCTCCTCCTCCTGGTCCATGGAAAGTGGGCTTCCCGGCGTCCTCACCCACTCTCCTGTTCTCCACCCACTGACCCTTCCTGGTTTTCAATACATTCTTTAAAAGCTCTAATTATTAAAGATTCTTCCAATTTTCATAACTTTTGCTGGAAAGTCATTTTGTTTTTTATTACATACTCTAATATATATCATTAAATATTACATTAGATATGTGATATATTAGATATCACAGATCTAATATATATTTATTATAAAACGGGTACCCAACTTTTTGAATCCAGTGAGAAAAACATTGAATAGGACTCTTTGCTCTTTTATTTTAATTACAGCTAGAAAAATGGATGGGTTATGGAAAATGAGTATTCCTTGGGAGTTTTTCTCTCCATTCTCCCTCCCATTTTTTCCTGAATTTCATAGCCGTAATTTCACAGAAATCTTTCTTGAGCTACTATCAAAGGGAATAGCAAATAATGGTTTCTTATCTAAATGGTCTTTAATTAACATTGAGACTCAGTTCTAGGAGAAGGAGGAGGGTATTGTTAGGTAGAAAAGCTCATCTCGATACAGAGTTGAAATCTGCCTCCTTCTCCTGGTGATTTTCATTCCAGTCCTGCTTGAAATCACTCTAAGTAATATTCAGATCCCCTTTCCATGAGGTAACCCTTGAAATATCTGCAGTAGACTCTTATTTCTTCTGATTTCCCCGCCCCAGTATTTTTCTTCTCAAAGCTACACTTGACACATTTCCTTAAATTCCCAGTGGCTTTCCACCCTATCCCTTTCACACCATGCCACTGTTACTCACTCACCCTCAGACACCTGACATCTCGCTATCTGTTTATGTGCCCTCTTCAGATGGTAGCACTTAGACTGAGAGAAGACCTGTGGCATCGGGATGACAGGACCAGAATGAGATGTTCTCCTGTTACAGGCATTTCACCTGCGTCCACGGAGCCTGACATTGCGTTCCCTTTCTTGCTACCACATCAAATTGTTCATTAATATTGAACATGTGGTTAATGTCACCTCTCAGTCTATATCTTTCCAGCTTAATGTTTCCATCCATCCATGTCTCTTTCTAGGCCTGGGCCCTGGCCATAGTAAAAATTTGCATATCTAGAGTAATTTTACAGATACAAGTTTTATTCCCTGTGGCAGACAGTATATTCTCATGGAGGCCAAGAGCTTTATCTCTCAAGGTGGAGGTGTGTGCTCAAAGCCTTGCTAACCGCTTAGTAGCTGTGTAAATTGGGCGAGGTACTTGGTCTCTCACCTTTCTTCACCTGAAAGCTGAGGATGATAATGCATATTTCACAATTAAATAAGTTAATTCAAATAAGGTGATTTAGGTAGGAGCTAACAGTAGACAAAATATGCATTTCTAGAAAACATTTGATAAGACCTCTCATGACATTGTTAATAGATCAAATGTTGAAATATAGTTTCTGTTAACTCTCTATCTCTGGAGATTAGTATATTTAAGCTGGTTATGAAGCCATCTAAATATACCAAAAGGTGCTTAGGACAGTGTCTGGCTTAAGTAAGTGCTCAGCAAATGTAGTTCTATTGTTTTTAGTTAACATTAGACTGTGGCTTTTTTCTCCTAATTATCGCTGTATTTCTCCCCTTGTCTCCCCTTCCCTTCTCCTTTCCATCCCTGTACAAATTCTTCACCCTAACCCTACCTTCCTCATAACCCCTTAGAATGCTAATGTTAAAAGTCTGCTGTTCTCTTCTATACCTATTCTTTCTCCAAATCTTTTCACACAGGTACTCCTGAGTTTGGAGGTCCAACATGACTCAATGTTTTCTATAGTGAAATTATCTTGTTGGGTGTAAATCTAACAATGTATAAAAAAATACACCACAAACAAGGGGGATTTAGTCCAGATATGCAAAACTGGTTCAACATACAAAAATCAGTTAATGTAATCGATCACATCAAAAAGCCAAAGAAGAAAACTCAAATGGTCACACCAATTAATGCAGAAAAAGCATTTGATAAAATCCAATGCCCATTCATGATACAAATTCTCAGAAAACTCAAAAATGGGATGGAACTCCTCAACTTGATAAAGAACAGCAATAAAAAAAAATGCTCACCTAACATACTCAATGGTGAGAGACTGGATGCATTGCTCCTCAGATCCTCTCTCATTACTGCTAATCAGCATAATACTGGAAGTCTTAGCTAGTGCAATAAGACAAGAAAAAGAAGTAAAAGGTAGATAGATTGGAAAGGAAGAAATAAAAGCACTCTTCATTGTGTTTTGCTCATTTAGTAGCCTCAGGGTGTTCTGACATAGCTCTTATTTTGGAAGGTTTTGTCCAACCGCTCACATTCCATTCTTGATTATGAGAGCTCCCCTCCCCCGCCCCAGTTTGGAGAATGCACTTTTATTACTAGGCTCTGTTGACTGAGTTAACCAGTCTTAGGGCACTAGGTTGAGAAAGGTGCAGGTTTTGAGATGAGTTGTCCCTGAGTTTCTATACCAGCCTGCCTCTCATATCCTATTACTGAAATTTTCTGAGCCTCAGCCTCCTCAGTCAGAAAACAAGAGTAATAATATCTGTCTTGTAGTTTTGTTGTGAAGATTAAGTGAGGTAAGATGATATAAATTACCTTTATTAAAATCACATCCAGGACATATGATTACTGTAGTGATAGAACTTAAGTGAAAAATCCCTAAATGAGTATCTGGGGGAAATATGAGGAAGTGTTTAATAACAATGAGGTAATTAATATTAGTCTTAATGGGTGAATAAGAAAGAAGTGGTAAAGCTGGTCACTGCTACTATGGAGAACATTTTAGAGTCTTCCCAGGTAGCCAGTTGGGATGGTCCTCAGCATAGCAATGAGTCATGCAAATACTTGTTTACTCTTGATTCAGGGAGATTTTGGGTCATGTTCCTAGGTACTGACTGTGGAGAATGGATTGTTGGAGCCTAGGGCTCCTTACTTAGTGTGCAGAGCTAGAGACATATCCAGTCACTTGCCTCTCCCTTCTTCCCATCCAGTGTCTTCATTCCTGTGTGCAACCTGTGTTCCTTGGGATCTTTCCCACCTTTTGCTGCTGCCCCTGCCAGTCCTGAGTTTTCTCTGTCAAGGGTTTCCTGTTTCCTTGTCTCTGCTGATCCAGCCATTTGCTTGATGGTTTTGCAAAGGATAGGAAATCATCTTTTACAATGGCCAAAAATGAATGTGTCTGTGGATGGGAGTGGGGGAGAATGCAGACAGGACAATGTGAGGTGTGACGCCCTTAGAATCCAAAGCATGGTGTCTAGACCTTGCCTCTGGAGAGGAAATGTACACTGTAAGTCTTTATCTCACATTACCTGTCCGTCCCATTACTTGTGCCTTTGCAACAGTGATACTCTGTGGAAACATAACACCGCAAACTCTTGGCTCAGAAATAAGCTACCAATGCCCTGACACATTGCCTGTGAAGATGGTTGTCTCCTCTTATGGGCTCACTTTGTGAGAGATTCTAAACTTTACTATTTCCTTCTTTCTGCTTGCTTGGCATTTAGACTGATCTTCTTTTTCTAGTTTCCTAAAGTGGAATGTTAGGTTATTTATATGAGATTTTTCTTCTTTCTTTGATATAGGTATTAATAAGTACACATTTCCCTCTAAGTGCTCCTCTACCTCCATACCAAGCTTTTGCTATGATATGTTTTTGTTTCTATTAATCTCAAAGCATTTTCGAATTTCCCTTGTGATTTCATTTTTGACCTATATGCTATTTAGTGGTGTGTTGCTTAATTACCACATATTCATGAATTTCCCAAATTTACTTTTGTTATTGATTTCTAATTTAATTCCATTGTGATCAGAGAACATGCTTGTTTAATTTCAATCATTTCAAATGTATTGTGGCTTTTATGACTGGTGTATGGTCTGTCTTGAAGAATGGTCCATGAACACTTGAGAAGAATTAGTATTCTGCCGTTGTTTCCTGGAGTGTTCTATAGACAGCTATTAGATGTAATTGGTTTTTAGCACCACTGAACTCTTCTCTTCCTTGTTGATCTTCTGATTCATTGTCTATCCATTACTGAAGTGAGGTATTGAAGTTTCCAACTGTGATTGTTTAGTTCTCCCTTTATTTTGTCAGTTTTGTTTCATGTATTTTGGGACTCTGCATGTTTAAAATTTGCTATGTTTTCCTGATAAATTTACCCTTTTATCATTATAAAATATTTTTTGTCCTTAGTATAAATTTTTGTCTGAGTATTTATTTTGTCTGTTGTTAGTATACCCAATCCTACTCTTTCTTGGTTGCTGTTTGCATGGTAAAACGTTTTCCATCCTTTTACTTCCAACGTATTTGTGTCCTTGAATCTAAGTTGTGTCTCTTATAGAGAGCATATAGTTGGTGCATGCTTTTATCACTGCTAATTTATTCTGCCAATCACTGCCTTTTGATTGGAGACTTTAGTCCACTTACATTAATATAATTACCAATAAGGTAGGATTTATGTCTGCCATTTTTCCAGTTGTTTTTTATATGTCTTATTTTCCCCCTCTATTTCTCTATTACTGCCCTCTTTTGTGTGAAATAAAAATTTTCTAGTAACCATTTGAATTCCATTATAGTAAACCATTGAATTGAGAAAAAACAGATTTGAATTACTGTCTAGTATCCTTTTATTTCAGCCTAAGGATTCCCGTTAGTATTTCTTATTAGGAGATTTGCTAAGAATGAATTCTCTCACTTTTTGTTTATCAAGGAATATGCTACTTTCTAATTTGGATTTTGCTAGATAGCTTTGCTGGATATAGAATTCTTGGTTGACAACCTTTTTCTTTAAGCATTCTGAATGTCACTCATGGGTCTGGCCTGCATTATTTTTGATATAGAGTCTACTATTAACCTTATTGAGAAATCCTTGTACACGATGAGTTGTTTTTCTCTTGCTGCTCTTAACATTCTCTTTTTCTTTGGTGTTGGAGAGTTTAACTTTGATGTGTCTAGGTATGACTTTCTGGTTTATATATCTAGCTTTTGTTAAGCTATTTGGATATGCAGATTAAAGTTGAAATATTTTATTGAAAATTGGGTGTTTTTAATAATAGAATGTAGCAATTCTGTAAATCATATTTTCCCTCTCCCCAAGGTTTGTTTCTGTTAGTTAGGTGTTGTCTGTTTTGTAGCTCTTCCAGACTAATTCTGTATAATCTGTATGTTTTGTTATATGTGGCTACTACAATCTCTGCTTTGTTAGTATGATGAACAGCTAATGATTAGTCATAGATTTCTTTAAGTTTATGAAACAGGAATCCTCACAGTAAGTCCCTTTGCTAGGAGAGCTCTATGAGTAAGTGTATATGTTGGGACCTGCCTTCAGTGCTTTGGCGGGCAGTTTACAACTCTGCTTTGGCTTTCATTTCTGGCTTCTGCAGAGCCTTAAAGTCAGCCAGAGGTGAGAGATTATGGCCTTTTTAAGCCTTAAAGTTGGAATTTTAGATGTAAACAAGGGAATGTACTTGGCCTTCTAAATTTCCAGGAATATGTTGGAGCTTTACCAAGCCCCCTGTGGACATCTCATTCCCCAGCTTTTTCTTTTGAGTTTTTTGGTCATTCCCTAGTGGTCAGCTACAATGTTAAAAGAAGTGGTACTTAGTTGTTTTTGGTTTGTTTATAAACACCCTAGGGACAGGATTGTTTGCATAGAGTGAGCTCTGAGCAAGGTCATAAAGATAATATTGAAAGAAGAGCTTTTCAGGAATGCTACTGGGCAGGTTTAATGTTCTGGGGCAGGCTTTTGGGGGTCCCAGCCTCATTTTTCCTCCTCCAGTGGCTGCTAAACTGATGATTTTCACAGCTATCACATGTGGCACTGTTAGTTTTCAAGACCACTGTAAAGCTAGGGAAATGGGGAGGGGACCAGCACAAGTCAGAATACCACAAAGCTCATTGCTTTTACTGAGATCCAAAAGGTTTTCTTGAATGAGTGTTCCTCAAATGATTGCCTATTTCTGGTTATTTTCCAGAGTTCTGAAAAAGGTTTTTTTTTTTTAATTTTTTTACAGTTTTGCCAATATGCTCATTATTATGAGGAGAAGAATTTTGGAGATCCTTACTCCACCATTTCAGAATTGTTCCCACAGTGATTAGGTAATAGGTATGTGTGTGTGTGAAAATGAGAGACAGAGAGAGATGAGATCTGGTTGGATGTAGGGCCAGTTTAACTTGCAGACCAAGGTCATCATGGTAGGTACAGTCTGTAGGAGGTTCCCCTCACCTCACTATAAAAGTAAGAACATCCTTGCTTATGTCTGATATTCCACCCTTAGGAATGGTGGGGATTGTGTGTGTGTGTGTGTGTGTAAATAACCCTGACCTCTTTTTTAAAATGCACGTAACGATGGGAGAGATAGGTGGATTCATCAAATTGCTTCTTTCCTTGGCTGGAAGGAAATGCTGCAAATGAGAACTTGCCCAGAGTGGAAGTGGTAGTTGGTGAGAAGTTAGGATTAGAGAGTAGAGGGCCAAGGAAGACGGGTGCACTAATGACAGAGATCTCCTATTTTCCACATGTCCTTAGAAGTCCCTCCATGTGTGTGTTGCAAGTGATTGTGTGTGTGTGTGCGTGTGTGTATTTTTTCATGTTTAGGAAATCATGGGAGAGGTGAGGAGCAGTAGAAGACTGCTCTGCACTGAAAGTCAGAAGGCAAGAGTGTGCTCTTTTGTCTCAGTCATGTGCCTCTCTGGAGTCGGGTCCCTCTTTTCTGCTTCAGTTTTAATGTCAGTGCAAACAGTGTTATCAGCTAGTCTAAGATACTTCTGACTAGAAATTCTATAGTTCTATGAATTAGAAGCCTCCATCACATAAACCACATTTAAAGTAAAGCAGTTTGAGTTTGAAACTTTTTGAATTTATCATTTTTCCCATTTATACACACAGTGAAACAAAAGAACAACTGGGTCCCACACTGAACTGTGACATCTTTTTACTTTTAGTGGCTATGGTAGATACCTAGACAAAGCATAGAGAGAGGGAGGAGGACTTCAGTTGGAAGCTTGTTTACATTCCACACATTCTGTACAAGCTGTTCCTGTGGGATGGGGAGGGAGGGCGTAGATAATAGACCGGCCAAAACTGGCTGGTTCCAACAGGGAGGAGAAGTTGACTCTGACTTCACTTCCAAATACATTATACGCTCATTAACATAGTAAAATTAATGTCCCTCCATCATTCATTAACACAGTAAAAATCACACCTCCCAGTGCCATGACAGTTCCAAGGAGAACAAAATACAGTCAAGAAACTCCCCACCCCCCAACATGAGGGTGCAGCAAGCCCGAGCTCCAGGAAGACCCCACCTGTTCCCTTTGAAACCTAATCTCACTTAGTGAATATTCATCTCCCTCCATATAAGGCTCCCTATTGTTCCCTTGTCTAGACCCCCTCTGGGTCTGCTTGCGCCCCAACTCTCCAACTATACTTTTATCATTTACTGAACTTTTACTCTCTAAATAAACTCTATCTCAACACTTTTTTGGGTCCATTCTTAAATTCTTTCTCCCAATGAGACCAAGGACCCATCTCTGCTAACAGCAGAACAAATGCCGTAATTCAGGAACTCCCACAAAGTGGCCTGTCTGGGTACAGAGGATGGTGTGGATCAGGAGGAAAGAAGCAGCCTCCTACTCAGCCACATTCAGATCACACACAGATGTGATGGGGGCACTGTCCCCGACATTACTAATGGAAGATGGATGCTTGTGTATGGCACAAATAAAGCATGCTGATACACCCTCCTACTTGAGAACTGATCGGGAGCTCTGCTGAGACGAGGAGTTGAGTTTTTAACACCACAGAATATTTGCACATAATATGAGCTGAAATTCACACTGCTGATCTCAAGATCTCTTTCAGTTGCCCCTAATTTCCAAGAGGATTAATTTATTGGATTACTTTTTATCACCACAGCTAGTTCTACTCCATGTAAAACAGTGATATACATGAGTCTCCTGCAGCACCCAGCCATTTTCCCTTAACGTTCTAGACCTGCATTGATTGCATGCTTTCTGCTCTGCTTTTGTGTCCAGATTTACTCTCAGTCTCCATTCACAGCCAGAGGCAAATGACTGGTAACAGCTTACAGTTTACAGTTTACAGCTCTTCCCAAGGATGTTTTCAAATGATGAGGGGAAAGGTTTCAGAATGTAGCTGCTGTGATTCAAGAAAAGCAGATAAATGGCACCTCATTGGCTGATCCTCACTATTCTATCATGATTGTCAAAGGTGCTGTGAGGGGGAGGATTATGAGACCACATCAAAGCTAGGGAGAGAAGAGTATCCCAATTGATTAGTGATGTCTGCCATGGGTCAGCCGTCATTTCCATGGCAAACATGGCACATTGCCAAGCTTGGTGTACAGGGAAGATACCTTCTCCACAGTTCATCCAAACTGGGTTTATGAGCCCTGCCACTGACTTGTGCAGTGAGATACTGAGAGAATTAAATGAAAATATGTTAATTAAACAAGAAGACCATGTTTAGTAGACTATGGGATTAGAAAGCTGTTCTGCTTCCCTAGACTGTGAAGCCCCTGAGAAGTCACAAACCTGTCTTACTTATCTTTGTATTTTGGTACAGTGCCTGGCCCGTAATAGGCTGTATGCTGCTTATAAAAACAGGTTAGAGGAATTAATCTAGTGGTTGGATTTGAAGACTTAGCTCAACAAATAGGGAAGAATTAAGGAGGGGTGGGGTGTCACTGGAGCTTTCCTAGATTCCTGGAGTGGCCCTTTATGGGTTTCCTCCTATTTTTTTAAACTTAAAAATTATTATTAAAGTAAAAACACACACACACAGAAATGCAAAAATCATAAGGGGGCACAGCTCTGGGAATTTTCATATACCCATATAACCACATAAATATGAGAACAACTAGAACCCCAGAATTCTGGCATTCCCTCCTCCTGTTGTCAGCTACTCACTCTACCCAGAGACAGCCCTTGTTCTGACCTCTAACATTATATATTAATTTTGTTCAACAGTTTGTGAGATTCAACCATGTTTCTGCATGGAGTTCTAAGTTGTTCATTTTTATTGATGTATCATATGCCAGTATATGAATTCACCATAATTTATCTGTTGCATCTGCTGATGGACATTTGGGTTGTTTCCAGTTTTTGGTGATTAAAAAGAAGGATTCGTATGTGTCTTTTTGGTGCTTTTGACCCACATTTCTGGTGGATGTGAGTAAAACTTTGGTGTGAAGTTGCCAAGTCATAAGGTATGTTTATAGTCAGTGTTAGTAGGTACCACCCAAGTTGTCCAAAGTGATTGTACCAATTTACCTTCCTGCCAGTGGTGTTGCAAGTCTCCACTGCTCTGTATCCTTGTTAACACTTGTCATTGTCAGTCTAAGTTTAGCCCTTCTAGTGGATGTGTAATATTATTTACTTTGCTTTTAATTGGCATTTCTATGGTGACTAATGCCGATGACCACCTTTTCATACATTTACTGGCCACTGAATTCTCCTCTTTATTGAGTCTTCCTCCTATTTTTCAAGACTTAATTACAGTTGGGTTTTTAATTGTTTAATGAATATGTTATTGATCGTCCTTGCTAGAAGTTACCAAATTTTGGTTTCCATAAATTCAGGACTCTTATGGTCAACTTGGTTGCTAATTTCTTTTCTTTAATAAGAAAGATCAGTATTTACAAGTGTATTTTCTATACATTCTCCGTTTTCAAGGACAGCTTATACTTTTGGAGTGGCCATCCAATAAATTATATTGTGTATTTAAAAATAAATTTAAAATAAAAAAGAAAACATTTTCCTGCACAGCAAAGGCCCAAGTCTGAGCCGGTGCTGCTGTTTTGCCTTTCCTTTGAGCATCAGTCTGCTAGTGAGAATGAAGATGTTGTGCAGATTTTAGGACATTCAGAAATGGAAGAGAACCTTGCAGTGAGGAGCCCACCCAGAGCCTGCACCTGCCTGGACTCTGCTTCCTGCCCAGTCCTTGTGCTGACCCCTTGGCTGGCCTGTTTGCCCCTGGATACTGCCTGCTGCCTTACCTTTAGCTCCTGACTCAGAGCTTGTGAGCTGGCATATGCCCCCTGCTACCACTACCGATCCCTGCACAGACCGTACACTCCAAAGCATTTCGTTCCATCCATGGTCCTTTGGGATTTTTTTTCCTAGAACGTAAGTATGAATCAGCATCAAAAAACCTATTATCCTTTCTGGAATTAAAAAATATCCTGTGGTCCCCGGATTATGTGGTGAGCATTCCTAAATATTTGATTTCAAATATGTATTGTAGTTGATAACCAGTACAATGACGCAAAATCCTGATAGCTTTTAATGCAGTGTAGAAAGAGAGGTGAAATGCTGAGCTTTTGCTTCAGCAGTTTGCAGTAGAAGGGCGGGCTCACTTTGGGCTAATTTATACATTCAGAAAAATCACTGAGCATGTGTTGCATGCCCCTGAGCTGTCATGCGTCTATAAATGTTGTCTGGCATCTATTGATTCTCATCTCAGCAGCAAATGGGATGTTTGCTACCAAGAAGTTTTTCATCAGTCTGTGACATCTGCCTCTAGATAACGCGGCGTACTCTTGGGATGAATGATCGCAGTTGGTACCGCTCACAGTCACACAGGTGTCCTCTAATAGTCACAGAACGTTCTTTGAGCGGTGCTCAGACTGCACATGACCCTTTGATGCACAAAATGTCACAAGATACTGTGATGACATTTGAGGGTGACGGGGACCCAGTGCTTCAGTTAATCACAAGGCAGGGTGACGTGGCAGCCCAGGAAAGCTGAAGCACTCAAGATACACAGGGAAAAGCTGCGGCCTGTTACGAACTCCTCAGCTTTTCCTTGTGATTTAATTAGATTCCATTCGATAAAGCTGATTTTTCTTGTGTGTCAGCACAAAGACAATGTGCACGAACTGTCTTCTGAGTTGCTGATTGTTTTCGGAGAGCAGTTAAGCCTAACGTGTTCTAGATTTCTTTTTATCATCAGCAGCCTCTTGTTTTGTTAGTGTCTTTGGAAAGATTTATAGCAAATATGTGGAGGGCTGCGCTGTCCCTTCAGTAGGAGCACAAGGCTTGCTGTGAAAGGACCTAAGCCCAACCACTGCACTACTTTGGGAGATGTATGATGGGAATGTGCTGATGTATCAATAAAAGAAAATGATTTTGTTGTTTAAAATAGCAATTTGGGTGTCAAATTTATCTTTATGAATAAAATAATTACAAGTAGCTAACAAACTACTTTATGCAGAGAATTTAAAATATTATGTTAGTTTTTAGTATCATTTCCATTTCTAGTGAGTTACTCTTCTTTCTTATTTTGCCCAACCCTGTCACCTGCCACTCACCCTTGCCTGTAAATATGGCCCACCCTCCCCCTACTGAAGAAACTACTTCTCTTGCTCCACCGCAGACACTCCCCCCATCAGTGCTCCTCCCCGTTCCTCCCTATCTCAGGAAATGACAACTCCTTGTATCGGGTTGTTCAGGACCCAGACCTAGGGGTCATCCTTGACTCCATGCCCTCAATCATACGCCATGGCTCGTGCATCTATTGTGACTTCCATCCCCCAAACACACCCCAAATCTGACCCCCTTCTGTCTACCTCCAGCAACAGTTGCCTTGTTTAAGCTGCCCATCATCCCTTCCTTCCTCTACCCTTCTCAGAAGTCATTTCTTCCACAGTGAGCCACAGAGATCTTATGTTAGTTCGATCATATCATTCCCTAACTTTCCCACTGAAAGGGAAAAAATCCCAAGCTCTGTATCATGGTCCACAGCCCTGCCCCTTCCTAGCTTCCCTCTTCCTCATGTTCCCGCAGCTGGGTGAGTTTCATTTCAGTTTCATGAACTAAATCCTACAAATCGACAAGAAACTAATAACACAATAGAAAAATGGACAGTGGCTCTGAGACAGAGTTTATGGCTCCCCAAAGGGCTGGCAATGTCTCAGAGGTGGAAAAGCAAAGCTGGATGCTGTTGGGAATTTGAAGTTTTGTTTAAGGCAGGTCTTCTGATGCAGGGGCTTGATGAGGATTGGGTGAGAATCATGACACACCAGGATTTGGATTGGTGGAAACAGGAAGGCGAATATTTGGAGGTAAAGGGGTTTAACACTTAAACGTTGGTGGTTTTTTATTAAAGAGTTGTTAGGTCTTTTGGAAAGTCTCTGTAATGAACAATCAAGTCTGGGCAAGAGTGTCTTGGAATAGCAAAGTGAGGCTACGGAAGACAATGGACTAGTGAAGTCATGATGACCTAGCACGCACTGTAGACAGTAGGCTGTACTTGTGTGTGTACATAGTGGGTAGTTTGCCTCGCAGTATGGAAGTGGATGGTTTTGGTTCTCAGAGCAATCAGTCTACAGAAAATAAGATACAAGTGTCTCTGAAGTATGTGAAAAGAAGCTCACTTGGGCTCACAATGAGGAATACAGTTGAGAACTACATTGAAGTAACTTTTTCACCAACTAGATTTTCAGAAATCAAAAAAGTTTGATAAAACCTTATGCTGGAGAAGAAAACAAGGAATCCTCCACATTACTGGTGGGAATGTGAATTGGTAGGATGTCTAAGAAGGGCAAAATGATAATATCTATTAAAATGATAAACACACCCACCTGCTGTGCAGAATGAAAACGATCACTTGTAGGTATTTATCCAACTAGTCTGCTAATTAATATCCAAAGGAACTAGTGTCCTGTAGAATGCACTTGGGGATGTACTGCTTGAAGGGAGAGAAATCAGCCCTTTGATTTTGACAGAAGTTGCAAATGTTTTTCTCAGTGTTTTCCCTTTGCATATGGTGATTTTATAGTTTTATGTTGACAAGTGTCTGGATATTTTTTTAATGGCTTCTGGGTATGTGTCACACTTGGAGATCACAAAAATATTCTGCCTTGGGTTCCTTCCTCCTTGTTTTTTGTTTCATTTTTTGGGGTTACATTTAAATCTTTGGTCCATTTGCAGTTTATTTAGGTGTAAGTTATGAGGTATGGATTCAGCATTATTATTTTTCCATGTGGTGACTCACTTGTTTCAATACAGTTTATTGAACAATTCATCCAGTTCTTAAATATAATAAATTCTCAGATATTTAGTTCTGTCTTTGGAGTCTCTGTTCTATAAATTTGTCTGTCCATTTAATGTATCTCTTTTAATTATTGTGGTTTTGTATTAGATTTTAATACCTATTAGAGTTACTCCCACCCTGTTATCTTTTTGTTCAGAAGTTTCCTGGATCTGCTAGATTGTTTATTTTTCACTGATCTTTAGAATCAGTTTATCTAATTCCATTGTCTAAAATCTCATTGGTGAATTTATTCACCCATATTCAGTTTATGGATTAGCTTAGGGGCATTTATTTATATTTTATGTTTTAAGTCTTCCTATGTAATTTCATGGTAGGTTTTATATTTGTTCAAGCTTATTTTGTGTCTTTCAGTAATATCTTATTGTTCTCTTCAACAGGTATTTCACACTCTTATTATGTTTATTACTAGGTTTTTTCTTTTTTGTTTCTAATGTAAATGGAACTCCTCATGTCCACAGCTATTAACTGCTTGTTGTTTGTAGGTGAGGGTTTTGATTCTGTGTACTTATTTTGTGTCCAGACATCATATAGAATTCTCTTATTGTCTGTAATACCGTTTTAACTGGGTTCTCTAGGTGTACAATCATATTGTCTGCATATAATGAAAACTTTACCTCCTTGCCAATTTTGTATCTGTAAACTTCCTTTTGAATACTTGGTTTGTGCTAACACTTCAAGAACAGTATTAAATGATAATGATGATAGTGAGTATCATCTTATTTTCAAGTTTAATGAGATTGCTTCTAACATTCCTTAATGAAGCACGATGCTGACTTTGGGTTGAGATAGATATGTTGTAGTATGATAAGGAAGTATCCATCTTTTTCCATTTTATTAAGAGTTTTTAATCAAGAATATGTCAAGTTCTATCAAATGCCTTTTTAGCATCTATGAAGATAATAGGATTGTTCCTCCTTAAATCTATTAATAGAAGTAAGTAGATTTTTTGATACTTAATCATACTCATTCTAGGGATAAAGCTACATGGTCATTATATATTAATTTTGGAATCATTTGCTGCATTATTTTGCTAATTTTTAAAGGTTTTTCCATCAGTTTCTTTTATGTGCCTGCTAGCTTTGCTATAGTTTGGTGTCAATGGTTAGTATACTTCATAAAAACAACAGTATGCCCATGTCTGGTGATCTCTGTCGTCAGCAGAATGCTCAGGTCAGGTCACATGACTACTCTTGGATCTGGCTGTGGGGTCAGTTTCTTATTTGTTTATTAAACCACTTTGTTGAGGTATGATTGACATACAAAACGCACACATATTTAATATATACAACTTAATGAGTTTGGAGATAAGTATACATGCCTGAAACCACCACCACGGTCTATGCCATAAACACATCCATAATCTCCAGAAGTTTCCTTCTACCCTCTTTCTGTTATTATTGTTTTGTGTGTGTGCGTGTGTGTGATAAGACCTTTTAGCATAACATCTACTCAGCAAATTTTTAAGTATATAATGCAGTATTTTTAACTGTAGGCTCTACGCTGTGCAGTAGGTCTCTAGGACTTAGTCATCTTGCAGAACTGAAACTTGTATCCTTGCCTAATACTGCCCTGTTTCTCCCTCCCCCAGCCCCTGGCAACCATCGTTCCACTCTCTGCGTCTATAAGCTTGACGGTTTTAGATCAGCCATAGAAGCGGTATGTAGTATTTGCCCTTCTATGTCTGGCTCAGTGCACTTAGCAAAATGTCCTCCAGGTTCTTCTATACGGTTGCAAATGGCAGGATTTCCTTTTTGCAGAATGAATACTATTCCACTGTATATATCACATTTTCCTTATCCACCCATTTGTCCGTGGACACTTAGATTGTTTCCATATCTTGGCTATAATGAATATGGGAATATGGGAGTGCTAGTATCTCTTTAAGTTCTTGACTTTAATTGATTTGGATGTATATCCAAGAAAGTGATTGCTGGATCATATAGTAGTTCTATTATTAATTTCTTGAGGAACTTCCATGCTTTCAGATTTTTTTTTATGTGGGAGAACGAACTCCTAAATGGTTTAAGCCATTAATGGAAACATTGTTCATATGGAAATAAAAATGACATAGTTTTCATTTTGGTAAGGCCAATGCAAGCATATCCATTACCATTGGAAAATTCAAGGATTAGAGCTATTTCCATGGTAATCTAGTTGAAGATCCCTGTGTGAGTTTAGGAGCAAAGGAGAGGCCCTGAATTGAACCTCCTGATTTTCAAGCCAGTTGATGTGGATTCCTTTTTGAAAACACTCCGATATTCTGGTATGGTTATTCCTTATACTAGCAAAAAGCTGGAACTAAAACCAGTTAGTTAGTTTAACATAATTCTCATGTTGCCGAGAGTCACCATGAAAAAAAAGTCTGATTTCCATTTGGTGGTAGTTCAAGTGCTTCTTGAAATCTTTATATAGAGAAGATATGCTTCCTTACTGTCTTTTCATTCAAGACTTCTCATTTAAACCTGCCCTAGATCAAATCAATATTAAGTGATAATGTAAAAAAAAGAAATTGAAACTGTTTTAAATAGCTGCTAGAACTGTAGTTTAATTCAAATCAGAGCAAGTCTTGGGGGAAGAAAGTAAATGTGAACCTATCTTAAACACAGAATTTCAGAATTGTTGAAGAAAATTCAGAGTAAAATAACATGGATATATATGCTGCAACACTGGCATGGTTAATTTAAAAAAGGATACTACCAATGAAAGGAATAAGATAATAATTCCGGTGCTTGTGGCTAGAATGTTTGAAAATCCTATTTATTCTTTCTGAAGGCTCTTTATAGACACTTCAAACTTCCATGACTTAGTATTTATGTTTTTACACTTTTTTTTATTTTGCAATCATTAATGTACAATTACATGAACAACATTAGGGTAACCAGACTCCCCCTATTTTCAAGTCCCCACCACATACCCCATTACAGTCACTGTCCATCAGTGTAGTAAGATGCTATAGAATCATTACTTGTCTTCTCTGTGTTATACTGCTACCCCGTATCCCTCCCCCTACATTATGTGTGCTAATTGTAATAGCCCTTTTTCCCCCTTATCCCTCCCTTCCAACCCATCTTCCCCAGTTCCTTTCCCTTTGGTAACTGTTAGTCCATTCTTGGGTTCTGTGAGTCTGCTGCTGTTTTGTTCCTTCAGTTTTTTCTTTGTTCTTATACTCCACATATGAGTGAAATCATTTGGTACTTGTCTTTCTCCGCCTGGCTTATTTCACTGAGTATAATACCCTCTAGCTCCATCCATGTTGTTGCAAATGGTAGGATTTGTTTTCTTCTTATGGCTGAATAATATTCCATTGTGTAAATGTACCACATCTTGTTTTCCATTCATCTACTGATGGACACTTAGGTTGTTTCTATTTCTTGGCTATTGTAAATAGTGCTGCAATAAACATAGGGGTGCATATGTCTTTTTCAAAGTGGGCTCCTGCATTTTTAGGGTAAATTGCTAGGAGTAGAATTCCTGAGTTAAATGGTATTTCTATTTTTAGCTTTTTGAGGAACCTCCATACTGCTCTCCACAATGGTTGAACTAGTTTACCTTCCCACCAGCAGTGTAGGGGGGTTCCCCTTTCTCCACATCCTTGCCAACATTTCTTATTGTTTGTCTTTTGGATGTTAGCCATCTTAACTGATGTGAAGTGATATCTCATTGTAGTTCTAATTTGCATTTTTTCTGATGATTAGGGATGTGGAGCATCTTTTTATGTGCCTGTTGGCCATGTGAATTTCTTCTTTGGAGAAGTGTCTGTTCAGCTCCTCTGCCTATTTTTTAATTGGCTTATTTGCTTTTTGTTTGTTGAGGTGCATGAGCTCTTTATATAATTTGGATGTCAACCCCTTATCAGATATGTCACTTATGAATATATTCTCCCATACTGTAGGATGTCTTTTTGTTCTATTGATGGTGTCCTTTGCTGTACAGAAGCTTTTTAGTTTGATATAGTCCCACTTGTTCATTTTTGCTTTTGTTTCCCTTGCCCGGGGAGATATGTTCATGAAGAAGTTGCTCATGTTTATGTCCAAGAGATTTTTTTTTTTTTTTTTTTCTAAGAGTTTTATGGTTTCATGACTTACATTCAGGTCTTTGATCCATTTTGAGTTTACTTTTGTGTATGGGGTTAGACAATAATCCAGTTTCATTCTCTTACATGTAGCTGTCCAGTTTTGCCAATACCAGCTGTTGAAGAGGCTCTCATTTCCCCTTGTACATCCACGGCTCCTTTATCATATATTAATTGACCATATGTGGTTGGGTTTATATCTGGGCTCTCTAGTCTATTCCATTGGTCTATGGGTCTGTTCTTGTGCCAGAACCAAATTGTCTTGATTGCTGTCACTGTAGAGCTTTAGAGCTTTGTAGTAGAGCTTGAAGTTAGGGAGCATAATTCCCCCTGCTTTATCCTTCCTCTCAGGATTGCTTTGGCTATTTGGGGTCTTTTGTGGTTCCATATGAATTTTAAAATGATTTGCTCTAGTTCATTGAAGAATGCTGTTGGTATTTTGATAGAGATTGCATTGAATCTGTAGATTGCTTTAGGTAGGATGGCCATTTTGACAATATTAATTCTTCCTGTCCATGAGCATGGGATGTGTTTCCATTTATTGGTTTCTTGTTTAATTTCTCTTAAGAGTGTCTTGCAGTTTTCAGAGTAAAAGTCTTTCACTTCCTTGGTTAGGTTTATTCCTAGGTATTTTGTTCTTTTTGATGTAATTGTGAATGGAATTGTTTTCCTGATTTCTCTTTCTGCTAATTCATCTTTGGTGTATAAGAATGCAACAGATTTCTGTGTATTAATTTTGTATCCTGCAACTTTGCTGAATTCAGATATTAGATCTAGTAGTTTTGGAGTAGATTCTTTAGGGTTTTTTATGTACAATATCATGTCATCTGCAAACAGGGACAGTTTGACTTCTTCCCTGCCAATCTGGGTGCCTTTTATTTCTTTGTGTTGTCTGATTGCCGTGGGTAGGACCTCTAGGACTATGTTGAATAAAAGTGGGGAGAGTGGGCATCCTTGCCTTGTTCCCAATCTTAAAGGAAAAGCTTTCAGCTTCTCGCTGTTAAGTATGATGTTGGCTGTGGGTTTGTCATATATGGCCTTTATTATGTTGGGGTACTTGCCCTCTATACCCAACACTGTTTTTTTATTTTATTTCCTCTTATGTAGTGGAGGAAAGATACTGCGGAGACGTGGAAAGAGCATAAACCATGGAATTCGGAGGACTGGGTTTCATTCTTGTTCATCTTGGAGTAGTGATTATCTTCCTCAATGCCTCATCTTCCTCCACAGAGAAGATGGTCAAAGTTCCATCCCATTTTCACATCCTGTAATTCTGCAAGTCAGGTATAGTAGGACACCTTACAAAGAAAGCAAATGAACCAGAAAAATAGACACTTCAAGTTTTCCCCACACAATAAACCAAAATCCAGCAGGCACTGTGCTGGATATATATATATATATCATATATATATATCATACCATATATTCATTCATACATATACATACATTACACACACACAGTGCATGCATTATACACACAACACATCACACATATATGACAGTGTACATACACATATGACACACACCACATATACATATAGGCATGATGCATGTATCATACGTGTATATATGTGCAGTATCTACTAAATATTTAGAGTTTGCTCTGGAGGAGATTCGTGCAGCAGATACAGAGTAGAGGTTCAAAGTACAGGCCTCTCAGCCAGACCCCTCTATGTTTGAGTCTTAGCCACTGTGCTTCCACTTTAAAGTTATCAGTGTAGCTAGATGATCCTTAATTTTGTCTTCTTTTAATTGGGCACAAGTCATAGTTTCTGCCCTCTGATGCTGGTGTTAGGATTAAATGAGATAACATGTAAACTATGCTCATATTAGTGTCCAGTACCTGGTACGTACTCTATAGATTACCACTACCATCCCATTTAGTCCTCCTGAGATCCCTATGAAGTAGAATATCCGTCACACCCTTGGTCCCAGGTGGAATCTAAAGCTAGTTCCTTGCACAGAGGGCAGAGGGGGATGAAGAAAGAGGCAGACCACCCCAGGTTGGTAGGTGGCAGGTTTAACAAGCCAAAGGACTGACATTTGAGGCTTGTCTCGGGCAGCCACAAGACAAGTAGAGCTCCTCACTAGCCCATCAGAATCTTAAACATTTATATAGAGGCCTTAGCTGGGTTCAGTCACATATTCAGTCCAGATGGTCTCAACAGCACCTTACTCGCTCAAGGTTATGTCCTTGAAACAGCTCCAGCTGTCGGAATGGTGTGTGCAATGTACATTCCAAGGACAGGGAAGCAGGTGAGAAGCCTCCAATTGCTCAGGTCTGGCTTGCAGTTATACTGGAGATCAAGTCCTCACATAGGGATTTCTGTCTCCATATAATATGGCACCTGATGGTCTAAGAGGCTGAGTCATTTGCCCAACACGACCCTGGGTCCTAATATAACTGTTATGATCACAGCAGGCTCTTCAGTTCTGCAGCAGAAAACTGCCACCAGGTGATGTGTCTCTTCTTTCTTGACTGTGTGGCTGGCATTTTCTGTCAAGCTGACTCTAGCTTCAATCCAGCGTCCTGGCCCATCCTGCAGGGCAGGCATGTTCCTGTATGTCCTTCAAGGATAACTGAGTGTGGGGAGAGGCAGCAGTGACCTCACTGTCTACAGGTTCTGGGTGCAGAGGGAGGCATAGGAACAAACCGGCCAGTGGTTGCAGAAAACTCAGATGCTCCAGGGCAGTTATACTGGAGATCTTACCATACCATGGTAAGGTTCCAGTCTGGAACTTAGTTCAGACCCCAGGAGATCATACCAGGTAACCCTTGCATTTTGTTTCTAAATATGAAATTCTGAGTCTATGGATCATCGCCCTGTGCATCCAGCTGGGCATTCTAGAAAGCTCTACAGGATATAGAGTGTGAGAACCTCACTGTTAAGAGCAGTGTTGCTCTCAATGACATCAGGGGTTCCCAAATGCCTATCTGTAAACCTATGCTGACCTGGGAAGATATTTGTCTCCTCTTATGACAAAATGCAAAAAAATAAAGACGCCTTTGTGTATAACATTTTTATAACATCCTATAGTATAATGCAGTTGAGTCATAACTCTGGTGTAGATCTATGAAAAGAAATGGGCCAAATTGTGTCATGAAATTTTCCTGTTTCATCAACTCCAGAAGCCTTGGAATCCCTAATTGGATCCACCCTTCTATCCCACAGGAATAGCTCACCAGAGATAGCTGGTCGTGCGGCATGGCTCATTGAGAATACTCACTCCTGCCCTGACACTAATGTGTGACCTGGAGCTATTTAACATCGTTATCAGTGGCTTAAAACCACAGTGGTTTGTATCTTACATGATAGGCTCACTGCAGGTTCCCACTGCCCCTCCATAGTATCCTCCTTCAGGGACGTAGGCTGGAGGAGCCTCTGCTTCTTGGAATCTTGCTGTTCTCCATGGTCACGTGAGTCAAAGGCTTCCACTGGAAGTGGTGCATGCTGCTTCCAATCACATTTCATTGATCAAGGTGTCATATGACCACACCTAACTTCAAGGGGGCAGGAAAGAACAGTCCCTACAGAGAAGTTCTTAGAAGGAGGAGAGGTAAAAATATTGGCAAATAACAGTAAGGCCAAATGTACTATCATTCACTCCATATTCCATTTTATTTGTAGCTCTGCATTTTTACTAGCTGTGATAATTTTACATCTTTATTCTGGTGTGAATTGTACTAGCTGCCCAATTTTGAGAGTTGATGGCATTTCCCTAAAACATCCTCTAGCATGGTAGTGATCAACTGACTAGTATGTTCAGACTACATTTGTTCAGTGGTTTCAAGTCCACTTTCTCCATAAGGTGAACATGAGAAATTCTATCGCATTCTTTGCAGACATCAATGTACATTGGCTATTTTGCCCTTGACTTACTACTAATGTAAGTTCTTTAGTAAAAAAAAGAAATGAGATGGTTTAGGATGAAGATTTGATATTCTGTAAGTCTGAAATAATATGAACCAAAGGTCTGGATAATTGACATTTTTTAAGCTTTCATTTAAACATAAAGCCAACATTATTTTAGTAATGTCTATTAATAAGACAAGGTAATATGTTACTTAGACTCTATAGTTGTGTATTTGGGGGTTTTGCAGATGGCTGGAAACTGTCAGCCAAATACCAAATCAGCCTCAGAACCTACGAAAAGACCCACTTCCCTGAAAGTGATAATAGCAATAACAATAGCGAGCACTTGCCTGGTATTTAGCGCATGGATGTTTTGGGCCAAGGCACGCAACACGTGTTCTACTGTCCAGAACTATTCACATGGCTCAGCCTGTAAGCAAGGGGGCTGGGAGATTTAGTCTTCCTTTTTAGCTCAGAGAAAAATTAAATGGTCTTGTTTTGTCTAGACTATTTTAAAGAAGATGGAGTACTTTTAAAAAATGCTAAACATATTCTCGAAAATTCAGAAATCAGCATCCAGAAAATAAAACCACTGTCAGTTCTTCAATATTTCAAAATGATAAGAAATCCACACAGAAATGGGTTGCTTTGGCAAAAATACAGTAAACTGAAGCGTGGTTTTTATTAGCTCACAAACGTTCTTACACTTCATTTGTGTGTATGTGTTTGTGTGTTGATGGAAGGCAGTGAGCTGCACTAGTCCATTATTCCAGGATTTAAGGTTAAGAGAAGTCAGTTTCAGGAAAGAATGCATATTCCAGGGGCACAGAAAGTGGAAGAAACACCTGAAGGATAAGGTTAGTACCAGCAGGGGGTGCTGGCGTGGCGCAAAATTAAGATTTTTTTTTTTAAAGAAGGAGGCTTCAGATAAAAGACGGTGGGTGTGGGAAAATGTAGTAACTGTTTGGATCCACTTGGAGGTATGAATGTCCCCGCCGCAGGCAGATCCGTCTGGGTCTCAGAGCTTTCCTGTAACGGCCACATAGATTGTAGGCATCTTCTAGCACAAACGTCTGGCATTTGCTCCTGAGTCCGAGTGGAACTCCGCAGGCCGCCTCTTTCTTTCTCTGCAGACTTCAGCGTCTCTGGCTGCTCACTTGCGGCTCCTCCATGCATGGGTTCATAGGGAGTCTCCGCTTTCTTACCTGCCCAGCTCTTACAAAACGATTTTTGTGTGCCCTAAAAAATTTGCCCAGACTGTCAATCCAAGAGAGTCAGCTTTTCTTTTCTCACGTGA
>JAVSCE010006104.1:0-315812 GCA_032199065.1 Smutsia gigantea
GGGCACAGCCGGGAACATTAAGCAGAATCCTAAGGCTTCATTCCACGCTAGAGCAGACTTTAGAAGTAAGTGATGAAGTAAACAGCAGCTGCACCACCAGGGCTGTAACCTAACCATTCTCTCCTCTGGGTGCTTCACAAGGAAGAGAGAGTGTTTCCTTCTCTAGGCCTTAGCTTAACGGACCTGTTTCATGGCCGGACAAACATAGGTTCCTCAGCCTCTTTTATATCCCTGACTGAACTGTAAGTGTCCACCAGTGTAACATAAAATGAAGCTGGAATGCTGCTTCAAGTGCAATGCCTAAAAAGAGGATTGCCTCCCAGACAGGGAGGCCTCAGTTCCTGATGAGATCCATAGGGGAGCAGCAAGTCTCCTCAGGCCCAGGGACTGCTGCTGTTGACGGGCATGACTTTGAATCTGTTGTCTCCCAGACTTCATTCCCAGCACTTCGGGAGGCTTCCGGTCCAGCAATGAGCATTGTCAGGTTCTATTGGCATTGCTACTGAGAGGGCATTTCTGTGGAGCCACCATTCCCCAAATTTCCCATTCCTTGACAACGCCTAAAGTCCTAAAAATCTTCCCGGGTTCAGAGAGTGCTGCTGGGAGGGAGGTATTCATGTGGAGCCATTGCCTCCCAGGTACCCTCCCCAGCCACTGGTGAGGCCTGAAGTTGAGCCACCAGTCTGAGCATCTGAGAAGACAGCACTGCTCTCACGGGGTGTGTTTCTATTGTGCTGGTGCCTCCTAAAAGTCCTGCTTTTTCCTTGGGGAGCAATGGAAGGCCAGGAAATCTCCTCAGGTCTAGGGGGTGCTGCTGTCAGAGGGTGGCTTCCCAGCATGAGGTTTACGGTGCAGCAAATTTTAGGTTTAGAAAACTGTTACCTTGAGGGGTAGATGTATGTGGGTCCTGTCTTCAAATCATCCTTCCAAACCTTTGTAGAAGCCTGAAGTCTAGCACCAAGTCTTCTCAGGCTCAGAGGTCACTGCTACTGAACAAGAGATTTCACAGAAGCTGCTGCTCCGGGGTGCCCTTCCAGTCCTCGGGGGTCCTAAAGACCAGCAAGGAGTCTCTTTAGGTCTGAGAGAGAGCCTGTGAGAAGCAGAGTGGTTCCACGAGCCACTCACTCCCAGGAAGACACCTTCCCCAGGCCTCCGGGACGCCTGAACATCAGCAAGAGATCTCAGTGTCATAGATCTCTCCTGAAGGGTAGAAGAATTCTGAAAAATCACTGCCTCCCAGGCCTAAAGAAATCCCAAAGATCGGCAGTAGGTCTCCGCAGCTTCAATGAGTACTGTTGCTGAGAGAAGCAAGCTTGAGAACAATGCTGGTAGCCGGTGTCCACCAAGAGTGCCGACTGCCCTTGACAAAGCCGAGAAACCCAGCCAAGGCAGAGGCTCCGAAGATCATCCCAACCCTCCAACCCTTGCTACCATATCTGTGAAGTTTACCATTTCTCCTGCCTGGCAAAGATCATTTCTAAGGTCTCTAATTCTAAAGAGGAGCTCACCAGGAGAAGTTGCCCTATAGCCATCAAACTCAGAATGGTAGAGTAACCAGTTTGGTAGAGTAACCAAAGAGAATGCCGTAGGAGATGGTGTTCTGAATGAATCCAGCCAAAGAAACCATGAGGTTCTTTGAGTTGTGATAGCAATAATAACCACCGTTCAGGTGTGCCAACCAATGGCCCTGATATTGAAAACGTTTTGGAATCTAACTGAGAAGACCTGTTTCCTAGAAAAGCACAAAAGGGAGACACAATATGATTTTAGTAGCTGCCTTCACTCCCCTGTGCCCAGTTTGATCATCCATAGCTTAAGAAGGATGAGTCTGAAGGAGGGCTGTCCGGAGGACTCCTAGGCACCCCAGGAAAGCCCAGCACAATATCTGAGTTGGCAGAGAAGTGACTGGTCTGGGTCAAATCTGAATCTGTAGCCAAATGCAAGCTGCTTTCAAGGAAAAGTTCCTAATCCCCAGGTCAAGAACACCATCCCAGAGTCAGGGTGACCATGATAAGGCAGTCCTCAGTTGAATTCTGTTGAACCAGGCCAGGCTCCCTCTATTGTCTTTCATGCCTGCTCATGACCCTTGCCCTGCCGTTGTTTAAATTATAGCTGATAGGGACTGACAGCCTCACTTTTTTCATCCTACCCAAAAGTTACCAAGTATATCTCAAGTTCTTCTTCCTGCAAGGACACTTCCCTGATGCTTAAGCCAGTGTCTCTTCATCTTTTCACATGCATCAGAACCACCCAGGGGCCTCATTGAAAGGGATTGTTTGATCTTATCCCAGAGTTTCTGACTTAGGTTGGGGATAGGGCCCAAGAATTTGAACATTTCAAGTAAGTTCCCAGTGGATGTTATATTGCTGATACAGGGGCCACACTTTGAAAACCACTACTTTATGCCAATGTGGAGTTAATTGTGGTTATTATGGGTTAAATGTTCCTCAGAACATGACCTGTGGTTCCATCTCTATCTGAACTATATGCACATGTTTTAAAAAAACACATTTCTGGCCCCAACTCAAGACCTATTAAATCAAACTCCTACTGAGAGATGGAGCCTAGGAATCTGAATTTAGCAGGTTCTCCTCAGTGATTCTGATTTGAGAATTACTGATATGCCTTACATATATCTAAAATATATCTTTTATATTAAAAATGTCTTTTATATCATTCCATGCATTATATTACTTGGTCAAATTTAAGCCTTTGTTAAGTATTGCCCTGTGGAAGATACTATATTTGATAACATTTTTAAGCTCTAATTTAATGAACTTTTATTATGATAATAATTGTTATTAATATAACTTCCCAAAGAGAAGATAAGCACCTAGAGGCCAGTGTTTCTCTGTATTTTTGTTGACTACAAGACCTAACAGAAAGCTGAGCATAAATGCAACAAACCTTTGTTGAAAATAAGAAATATATATATACACAAGCATGTTTGATGTGGAAAATATACATGGAGATAAGCTAAATTGAGAAGAAGTTCATGGAAATAAATTCATGGAAATAAGTTCATGGAGATGTCCAAAAAACCCAGATTTCCACATGCCTATGAAAAGCAGCGTGTATTGGCAGGAAGCAGTTTTCTTTGCAGTTTCCTAGGGGAAAATCCCTTTTCAGAAAGTTTTGTAGGGAGGGCTCCCCCTGGAAAAGCCACATGAAAGAAAAAGCCCTTTCATAGGGGACAACTGTCTCACAGAGAGTTCAGTAAATTGTGTTTGAGGTGAAAGAAGTCCTCTTGCCTGAAATTCTATCCAAAAATGTGTCAAACAAATGTGTAGTTTTGCAGAGATCCAAAGGAAACTGAACACCCTTCACTCTGTTTTTTCCTACGGAGTTTGGAATTTTGTATCACTGAGGATGCTTTTGGTTGCAAGTAATAGACCACAAAAGCTGGAAGAGAAAGAGAAGAGATTACTTCACAAAATAAGAAATCTGGAGTCAGGACAGTTACAGGGAATTCAGTAGCTCAACGACCTCCAAGGATACAGACGTTTTCTCTCTGTCCTCTCTGACATCTTCAGGGCATATCTACTCACAAGTTGGCTGCAGAGTCCTGAGAACTATGTTTAGACAAAGTCAGACTCAGAGGAGAAAATTATTTCTTCATGTATATAGTTTTATTAGCAAGAAAAATCCTTTCCAGAAGCTCTTAGCATACTTCCCCTGTGGCTGCGGGAAGGTGTCACATAGCGATGCCTGAATCAATCACGTGCTAACTATTCATAATCAGGACTAGGGAGGAGGCCCCTTCCCTGTACACACACGTGGTTAGCCAGAGCCATCGGTAAAAACTGCAGTCTTCAAGCCAGGTAGAAATGAGACAATAGAAATAGCAACTGGGTAAGTGGCCGATGGTGCCTACTACCGTATTGGCTTTTAGATGCGCTGAGTCTAAAATACTGAATTTGAAAATTAAATTTGATGTTTGAAGCAGAGTTTCAGAAACCATTCTGCAAAACTCAGCAGCATCGTCACTAAGGTGAGCAACTCATCTCAACTCCCTGGACCTTTGTGTCCTTATCTGTAATGGCAATTAACACAAAAGGAACAAACCTCAACATCACCTCTGACATTTAATGATACATAATGAGCTCAGACTATGTGCCAGGGACTGTGCAATGGGTTATTCAGTCCTTACAACAGGGCTGTGAGACACGAACTCATTTTATGGAGGAGAAAACTGACCTGGAGGAAGGACATAATGTTTACCCAATGTTGCATAGCCAGTCTATGGTGGAGGCAGGCTAGGAACCACAGCTGAGTACTCCAAAGGAGGGCCCTCTCTACAGTCATCTCTGGCTCTGGACAGGTTTGGAAACACTGGGAAAATAGGTTGTAATATGTTTAGCAGAAATCTGAACTGATAGGAGTTAGGGTGAAATCAAAGAGTTGTGGAATTAGGGGACACACAGAGAGATGTAGATATTTGTGATGGGGTTAAATTTGCCAGATAAAAACACAGGACACCCAGTGAAATTTGAATATCAGGTAAACAAAGAATAATATTTTAGTAAACTACTTCCTAAATGTTGCCTGGGCCTTACTAAACACTAAAAAATTATTGGTGATTGTCTGAAAATCAAATTTCACTGGTACTTTTATTATTGATTTTATGTATTTTATATTGTATTATATGTTAAGTGTTTGTATTTATTATTATTTCACTGGATATATTTATTATAATAGTACTGTGTTGTTACTTGTTAAATCTGGCAATCCTAGATGAGATGGATAATGGCTGTGGTGGACAGACAGGTGGATGGGGTGGATGGATGGATAGTTAGGGGGATAGAATTCTTAGAGATAATTTTTCAACCTTAAGGGGTGTGTGCCTGTGTGTTTGCATGGGTGCGGATATGGGTGTTTGTTGCACATATGTGTGTATTTTCCTTGAGGGCAAGGGCATATTATATGAATTTAGAGGAGATAGTTCAGCATAGAGAACAAAACATTTGCTGCCAAGGATCTGAGAACATGAACATTTACCTTGTGATTACCCAATGACTCACTGTGTGATCTTTGATAAATCACACAACCTCTCTGTTACACAAGGTCCTATATTAACACAGATAAGATAACAATATCAGCTTTATTTCCACCACACATGAGAAAAGTTCACTTGAGTATTGCTTATAAATCCCAGGGTTGAAAGAGGGGCAAAGGAAAGGTATTTTGTTATATGGTGTCAGTAAGAGGGAAGGACACAGAAAGCTGGGTAGGTTTGGGACTCTTTTCTGCTTTCTCTGGGAATTACTTACTAAGTACCGATTCCAGCCTAACATAGGATGCACTGATTACAACCTACACTTCCCTTCCAAGCCTTAATTCACATACCTGAACGTTTCCCTCGTTAACTGAGTGCATCACTCTCTCCCTGAATCAGCGGAAATTAGCAAATTCAGACATCAGCTGTTTCTTTCCTGTGTTTAACGGAAAGCCTATTGCAACCCAGTGATTCCCCAGGATTTATTTTTTCACAAATGCCGAAGCAGCACAACCCCAGCAGGACCTGAGCTGGGAGCATGTGCTGATAAAAGCCTGTTTCTTTTTGTGGCTGCATTTATATTGAATCGCAAAGGAATGAGCTCTAATGATCTCTGGAGGTAGTAGTCCTTTACATTTCACTGGGCCTGGGTTATTTTGCTAATAAAACTAATACAAGCCAAGAAACAGGAATGGTGGGGGGAAGCAGGGTTAGTTCTTTCAGTAATCTTCCCAGAAGCTCCTGAATCACCCTCCTACGAGGGATCAAAACCCAGAATCAGAGGCAAAGCGTGGTGCCAGAGTATGAAGCCAGGGAGAACTGCCACAGGACACAGGGTGAGAAGACTCCAGCCAGGCAGCAGACTGAGTCGGGGCACCCCACATCACCCTCTAATGTAGGACAGCCTTGCAGTCAGTGGGGTGCAGATCATGGAATAATCATGCCTTTGGGGTCATTTGCAAAAGGATCTCCACATACAGTAGCTCATTTCATCCTTATTGAATCTGTGAGGAAACTGAAGTCCATAAAGGTAAAACGATTCATTCTAGTGCATTATCAGAGGCAACAGCCAAAATCAGGGCCACTGACAGCAGGGCTGGGACTTTCTCCCACAGACCCATCAGTGTTTTCCAAATAGTGTAAAATAAAACCTACCGAAATGTTGTCTTCACCTTCTTAGGTACAGCTGTTGAAATTCCCACCTTGGTGACCCATTTGGGGTTAGACAGCCCAGGTTATATGGCGACAGGGAAAGAAATTAGGGACGAATTCTTTTCGGATAATTCATTCTGGGAAGCCATACTGGACAGCATATTGATTAACATTTGTTCAGTCATTCATCCACTCACTCATTCATTCATCATGTGTAAGGTAAACCTCGGTGTGGCAGACACTGTGCTGGATACCGTGAATAAAGTGGCGAATGAGGGAGAGATGGTACTTGCCCCCATGCAGCTAGTGACATGGGGAAGGAGACAGGTATTACACAAGGACACAAAGGTCTCAGTGTTTAATTACTGACTGAGGAAAGTGATGTGGAGGCTAATGATAGGGTGTTTGAAGAGTAACACACAGGGGTGGCTTCTCCAGTCATGAGCAGGTCACTCTAAGGTGGTGACCTGAGAAATGGCAAGGCCCCTCCAGGTGAAGAGCAGGAAGAAGGAACCTGGGGGAGGCCCTGATGGGCCGGGAGCTCTGGTCTTTCCGGGAGCCGAAACAAGGATGGTGGAGTGGAACTGAGGTGAGGGAGCAGGAAGGTGAGGATGCCATGGGGGACAGGAATACAGGACCAGCCTGGGCTACTCTGGGCAATGAACAGCAACTGGTGGGCTTGGCCGCAGGGGGCAGAGGGAGCGAGCCATGAGAAGGGCAGGGGACAGCAAAGGACTGAGGTGGCCTTTAACTCTGCCTAATTCCCAGGATTGCAGTTCTGGGTGCCTGTGGTGGGGCTGTACTTCCAGAGGTAATTTATCCCCCCACTTTGAATTCTGTCTGCCACTAACCCCACTTACAGTGCCTGATCCCACCTTCACATCTGCCTTAGGGTAAATGGCCTTCAGTTCTCCATGGAAACAGGGGAAAAACAAAACCTAAGTTGCCAACTAGGTTTATCAAAAATATTTTCCCAAGCTCCAAATGGAGACCATGCCATAAATGGTGAAAGGTTTCTGACCAAGGGATGGCCACTGGCGAAGGCCATTCTCTGATGCCAATCTATCTCACTTTCTCCAGCTCTCGTTTGCTGTTTGTGCCTGAGTAAACGCCCAGTCTCAGGGCTGGGCTGCAGATCATTAGGAGTAACTGATTAACAGCTGCTACTGTAGATGTTCTGGAGTTTTGTTTTCTGCAACCTGAAAGGGTGCTTGCTTTATGATTTTTTAATTAGAGTGTAAATATTGCAGCCCCATAAACCTCTTGATTTATTGCTGACAGGTGTGAAAGTTTGCACTTGCTGTAAAAGGCCCCAAGTCTTCTGTTATCTCCAGCCCCTGTTTTCTCAGGCTCTCCTGGCAGCTGGCTCTTTGGAGGTGCTTTCTCTGGCTGGGTTTGCACACAAGGGCAGCAAACAGCAAAACTGCCAAGTGGAGAGCTTATCTGATTTCTTCAATATCTCCTTTGAGGTCTCTTTCTCCCTGTCACTTCTTCCCTTTTCTTTCCAACACCCCTGTGGGATCTCAGTCTGGCAAAGAACTCCCACATTGTTCCTCTGTTTTGAGTCACGCTCCATGTTTTCAGTTTTCCTTCGGAGAGCATCCCACCATCTATGGTCCCAGTCCCTTTAACTGCCAAGAAACAGAAATGAAATTAAATACTTATTCATGGACTCATCTAGTCCATAAAGGCCGCTGAGCATGGCTACAGTACACACACCATTACAGGTGTCAGAGAGACAGCACTGAGCACCTTGAAATCCTTGCCATCACAAAGTACACATCTAGAAAGGGGAGATATAAAATACATATGTGAGAAAATAAGTTAAAAAGATAATTTCAAAACTCATAAGTACTGTGGAGATGATAAAAGTAGGACACATGGGAGAGAGTAACTGGGAAGCTGCTTTGACCAGAAAGGCAGGAGATTAGGTTATTTTCTCCATCTTTCCAGCACATAGCTCCTCACTTCTGTTTGTTTCGGAAGACCAGGTTTATTCTTGCTCTCACCCCATATTGACTTCTCCATCCACATGACCCAAAATGACAATGCCATCTCTCTTTTCACATTGACTCAGTACAAGCAATGAAGAAAAGTCAGTGACTTTCCCTGGGCCCCTGCTCCTAAAAGGTAGAATCTGATGGGTCCAGCTTGAGTCAGGGTCCTTCTTGGTGAAAATCAGCTTTGAGCAATCATCTGTGTCACCTATGAGTATAGCTTAAGTTCCCACTGCTATGGGCAAAGGAGCATTTTTCTAGAGAAGAAGGAGAGTATGGGCTGGGAATATACACAGATTTTTACTACAACGATCTTAGATTCTGTCTTTGTTATAGGAGAGAAAAAAAAGAAATCTAAGATTTGATCCTTGTTTTCAGGGAACTTAGGGTCTCACATTATGTACATATTCATATAAACACTGCTCAAACGTAATGTAATAACACGTGGAGGCTTCTGATGGACATCAAAGACATTAAGTAATAAAAGAACTCAGAAAAGAAGACAGCAGAGTTTTAATGGATAAGTGGGTGGTTGGAAAATGTTTCAAAAGGAAGGTAGGTTGTACAAACCCAAGAATGAAGGGAGGGACAAAAACCCAGAAGCAGGTTTGTTTGTGGTTTTCTTGGAGATATTATGACCTAGAGGGAATCTGTGGCAGTTATCAGACTAGTAACCAGCTAGTAATCTTGCCTACAAATAATTGTTGTTTTGTAGACCTATCAGTTCCTACAGAGAGGCAGTAATTCTGGAAAGAAATGATGGAGTATTGTTCCAGTGTTCTAATAAGCTGAACTAAATAATACAATTATCTTTGCAAGTTCAGAATTTGAAATCTGGCCATCTAGAGAAACACCTGAAATAAAATCCCACAGCTATTTATAAAATTCCTCAGAGTCCTCCAAGGAAGGAAGTAATCTTGCTTTTCAAAATGTTTTGAATTTTACAATTTCTCAATTCCTATAGTCATGAATTACTTCATGTCTAGGGCAGTTGTCCTGACCTTGGGTGCCAACATTTACCCAGAGAGTGGCAGTTTACGCCTTCGGTGCAATTATTAATAGTGCATCTTCATTTGCACTACTGTCCCGGTTTGGATGATACATTTAGGGCCATCATACTCCTGGGGAAATTGGATAAAAAAAATATCTATCACTTTTTTTTTTAATTTCAAGAAATAAGACAGAACGCTTTTAAAAACCATCTAAGATACGTCTTTCTAGGGGCTTGGAATTTGAGATAAGTCACTTGGAAGTTTCTAGGTAACTGTGTCAACTGCTCACAGACTTTGAAGGCACTACAAAACTGTTCTTGAGTTATTATGCTGTCTCTGATTCTAACTCTGTCACACAAATGGTCTGATCTTAATTCCTAAGTTTATATCCCCATAGCAAAATAGGGAATGAGAATGCAATGTGGCCTTTTGGTAAAATGAGAAGTTATTAGTATCCTGGGCCAGAAGAAAAATGTTTTTGATGATGAACCAAAGACTGAGCAGGGTATTATCAGCTTTTTAAACACTAAAATGAAAAAATAAATGAGTAAAGGATTTGTGTGTCATTCAACAGAGTTTTAGTGTCAACCATAACCGTTCTTAGTGGAAAATACCCTCTACTTAATCAAAACTTAATTCCTCATAAATGAAAATTTGATAAAAAGAAAGAAATATCTATTGGTAATTTATCCTACAATGTAGAATTGTGCCCCTTTCCCCCACCCCCAAAGAATAAAGCAAAGCTGATTGAGAATATTCTAAGTATAGTATTAGGGTTTTGATAAACACAATAAAATCTCAAATACCAGATTGTTCAGCCAGGAACAAAATTGGATAACCTCGGACAAGTTTATAGTCACTGATTATTTTTCCCCAGAAGCTTAAAGTGTGAATAAAATGTTCTGGTATTTCACTCTCTCGTCAGTTTTTACATACCGAGGTTTTCAAGTTTCTCATATCCTTCTGTTCTATTATCCTTCTTTATCTTTCTTGGAGTCTATTCTGGGAATTACTCATGCATAAAGATCATGTGAGAAGTTTTCATCTCTTGTGCTTTTTCCTAATTGTCAAATTTACGGTAAAAGGGATAGTAACCATTGAGCACTGATTGATCCAAGTTTCCATAAATGCTATGGCAATTTCTAGATACAAGGAGCAGTCATAACATAGATTGCAGTAGACTGCATTTATTAACTAGATGCTTTCCAAAATTTTCCAAAGCAATAAAATATGAATATATCTAATTCCCTTAATTTTGATAATGGAGGGCAGGAAAAAATATACCTTATTGGAAATGCCAAGCTGGTCTTCAATTGAGACAATTTCTTCATCCTTTTCATTGATTTAAGCTTTGTCTCCATTTTTTTGTGTCACAAGCCAATCCTGAGGTTAGAGGTGAGAGCATAGCTTAATGGTTAAGAATTGCATGAGTTAGTCACACTGCCTAGGCACTAAATCACAGCCCTGCTACCTTACTTAGCTGAGTAAGTCCTGGACATGTTTCTTAACATTTCTTATCCCAATTTTCTTATTTATAAGGTAGAATATCAATAGTACTCTATCCCAGTAAGTTAAGTGCACATTAAGCATCAACATTAAGCCTGACATAGAGTAGAATCTTAGTGATAATGTTACCCTGTCACATGGAAAAGAATAACTAGAAGATAAACAAAGATAAACAGGGGCTTAGGTAATTAGTCCCTGAATAATCATAGTCTATGCATTTGTCCTCCAGCAGATCTTGGAATCTGCTGACATCCTCTCTTTAATTCATGAGGCATTCTCCAGCTACAAACTTAAAGTTCTCTATCTTTTTGGCACAGACAACATCCTTCCCCAAGGAGGCTGTTAATTCATTCAAGCCAATGGAAGGCATCATTATAAGCAATTCAAAGTTCCCTTTGGACTTCCTTTGGGATGAGAATACAACCGTTTCTTTATTATTTCCTAGAGAAAGGGTGACATCAACTCTAGTAACATATTAGGGTTGACCCCAAGTTAAGAGGAAATATTTTCACTGGGTTACATTTCTGACCACTATCGTCATGTCAGGAAGATTTCAGACACAATTCCTTCTGGTATACTTTACCAAGTATCTACCAGAAAAGATTGTTCCATGGTAGAATGGCTCTTCAAGTCCGCATTCCAAGATTACCTTCTGGAAGGTGTTCTTCTGATTCATTCAAGTGTATTTGCTGACTCAGATATACACAGGTAACCACTTTTATCTTCAATTAGGTAGCAAAACACCAAAATCTGATCTCCTTACATGACATTCAATCTAGCAAGTTCTTCCTGAATGTGATACTGTCAGAATTCTGGTTTTTATAAAAATTTGAAGGTTCAAGTAAGTTTTAGGGTTATTAAAATTTTTTTCCCATCACCAAGAGTGCTAGCCACTGTTAAGAGCACATATTCTTTTGTAGATATAACAGTTACTAAAATCTAAGAGGAATTCATGTTTATGTTAACATGGCATGGCAGTACTATAACATGGATAGTTTTGGCAAACAGCATTTTTCAGCTAGTTTCTAAGAATACTCCTTAATCACAACTGCAGTTCCCTACAATACCATTGAATGCCTCACTGTGTAGCCAATCTCCATGTTCCTCATGGGCAAACCCCCTTTTCTTTAGATAACCCAAGTAAACCCTTACTGATAACTGCCTCGACAAAACTGTGATGTGGTTGAAGTATCTATTTGGTGTCCTTTTACACAAAGCCTATCAAAATTTTCTTCAAAAGCATGGCTTTTTTCATTTTGTCTAGTTTATAACAGGTACTTTCCTAAAGGATTTCACCAGTAAAAACATGAAAACTATTCTTCCCTTATGCTTTTGAGTCCTTGTTCAATAGAATCAAGGCTCTGCAGTGAAACATTAACTTACATGTCTGAAAAGATTAGTTGCAAGGTTCCCTCCATGAGTGTCAGTCACCCATTGGGATCATTGAAATAATATGTAGATGATATCTATTTTCAACATATCTTTATTTTATAAAGAAGAGGTCTGTAAAGTGACCAAGTGTTGTCCGTTCCATTTTCATGAAGTGATTGGTAAAAAGAGACAGAAAGCATAGATCAAACCTCTCAGCACTTTTCAATTTTAAGTGGAAAGAAAGTTTTTATTATTTTAAAAAATCTTGCTGATGGTTGCCAGGAATGCCACTTGATAGGATACAATTGCTACCGGTAATAAGATTGTACATAAGAAACCTCATTTTTAGCACAAAAGAAGAAAGTAGAGCAAGGAGAAAAAAAATCACCTTTGTCTGACAGAAGGTTAGATGAATTAAAATAAAATCTTAATAGAACCAAAGTGAAGACCTGTATCATGTCCAAGATTTCTGGTGGGAAAGTTTTAACAGCAATGAACTATTTCCCAAATGGGTTAATTAATGAGCAGTGCAGTATTTCACAATAGAAGGAATGTCGTTTTGGTAGACTCAGAGAGACATGGGAATATTCTTCACACCAACTAAAAGTAGTTAAGGTTAATATTTGTTTATTCGCTTTAAATACTTCATCTATTCCATCAACCTGGGAATGTACTAAGAAGAAAATGATATAGGGTCTGAGCAGTTAATTAAACATAATGGATAGGATCATCTCAATTGTGTAAATTGAATTTATTAGAAGAAATGACCCTTCTTTTTTACTTAGGTACATACCATGAATAATAGCCTATCTCAGTGGATTGTTTCTATGCATTGTATTGAAATAAATTAAAACTACTAGCTATTACTACTTCTTTACTTCCCATTCACTGGACAAATCCTGTGAGTTTATTTTCAATCCACAACACTAGTTTGCCTTCCCCCTATCAAAATTATCAACTTCATCCATGTGGCCAAAGATAGCGGTAAACTTTCAATTCTCATTCTACTCTACATCTCAGAGGCATTCAACACACTCTTCCTTCTGGACACATGCATCTTTTTGTCTTGTCTAACTCTACTTGCTCCTGGTTTCCATTCAATTTATCAGGTTGCTCTGACTCAGGCTCCTTTTGTGTCTCCTCCTCCTCCTTTACTGTCGTCCTAAGTAGTTCATTGTCCCACGAGCAGTCCTTGACCCTATCTCTTCTTTATCCACACTAAGTTCCTATGTAAATTCGTCCAACTCCATGACATTATCTACATGCTATTGATTCTCAACTTTAGCCTACAGCCTTGATCTCTCCCTTGAATTCCAGTCTCATATCCAACTGCCTCCTTGACCTCTCCAGTTTTATGTAAATAAGAATCTCATCTTTGACATTTTCAAAATGTATCTTGATTTCTTCCCTTCTACTCACTCATTAACACACATTCACACCCTGTGTCTCCTGTCTTCCCCACCTCAGTGAAGAGTATACCATCCATTCAGTGGCTCAAACCAAAGCCTTAGGAGTTGTAATAGCCTGTTAAATGGCTTTCTGTTTTTAGTCTTATTATGCACACAGTATCCAAAATGCTCTATTTTAATGTAACTTAAATAATGTTACTCCTCTGCTTAAGATCCTTCTGTGCCTCTGGTCACACTTAAAAGTAAAATCTGAATATTTCATTGTGGCTTACAGAGCTTTGCATGATCTGGCCTGTCTCTAAATCTCCTCCCTCATCTCATGCTATGGCCTACACCATTTATTCAAATATAACTACAATTATTTTCCTTTTCCTTGAACATACCTAGCTCATTCTTGCTTTAGAACCTTTGCACTTACACTTTCCTTTGCCTCTTTGAATGGCCGCTTCTTGTTCCTTTAGATCGCATTATAAATGTTATTTTCTAATGTAGTCAACACCAATCCATTCTCTTTGTCAAAATCAGAATGGTGGTTGCTTTTGAGAATATTAGAGCACAGATTGTCCCCAATGGTAAATTAGGGAACTCTCTGAGTGATGAGATTGGGTCACAAGGATTGTGTATTTGTCAAAACTTGGTGAAGATTTGTACATTTCATTGTATGTAAATTTGATTTCAAAATGAAGATGTAAATAAACAGAACTCTAGTTAATGTTATGAATGAAGTGTATGTGAGAAAATGTATTGATGTCTGCAATTTACTTAGAAATACTTCAACATCTATAGTATACTGATAGATGGAAAAGAAGCATATAGATTAGAAAATATGTGATAAAGCAAATATAGTACAATGTTAATGGTAGATCTATATGGTGGGTATATAGATGTTAACAGTAAAATTTGCCTCTTTTATGTGCTTGAAAATGTTACAATAGAATTTTGGAAAAATTTTTGTTGAATCTAAATATAATCAACTAAAACTGATTGGATCTGATAAGATAGTTCAAAAGGTAGCTGGATAAAATATAAATATACAAAAACTTTTTTTCCTGTGTTCCAGAAAAACTAACTAGAAAATTTAATGGAAAATTAAAACTAAATTCATAATAGCAATAAAGCTATAAGACTCAAGTTGTAATAGCAACAAAATCTATAAGATTTAACTTGTAATAGTAACAAAAGTTATGAAATACATGGGACTACACTTAACAGTGTAAGAACAATATGAAGAAAATTATAACTTTCCTAATCTGAATAAAACCTGGCCTAACATGTCATATAGCAGTGTAAAATGAGTGATATCTTAAATATTTTAGGTTGTAAATGTTATCCAAACTACCATAAATTCAATGCACTTCCAATGAAAAAAATCTAATGGAAACACTTATTAATGTGCAATACTGATTACAAAGTATATTTGGAAAGGCAAATGTAAGAATAATCAAGAAAATTTGGAATAAAAATTTAAGTGGGAGTAGAACACTTTGGGATGTAAAAATAAATCATAGCATTTCAGTATTGAAAACAGTGTTGATTAACCAAACAGATCAATAGGACATAATAGGGGCCTAGAAAGAGACCCTTATAAATATGGTAATTTAATGTATTATAAAAGAGTCATGTTAAATCAAGAGATATGTGATTTAATAAAAAGTGTTGACACACATTTAAAATATAATGTTCAATACCTATAATGCATTCTGGATGGATTAAATTTCTAATAAACATGGTACAAAATAAACTTACTGGGAGAAATAAAGGAAATATTTTTTATTATTGTGGTAGATTATATCTTCTTCAAGAAAACATGAAGATCATAAGCCATAAAAAATAAAATTGACCATGTATAAAGTAAAAAATCTCTTTAAATAAAAATAAATGAAGGTAAAAACAAAGCATAGAGTGAGAGAATTTTCTGTGATGTAGATGTACATTGAAGTAAAGAGAGTGTAGATAGATGAAGAAATAGAGCTACTGATTATATACATAGCTAGGTTTCATCCCTAACATTTTATTTTATTTTATTATTTTTTTTCTAGTTTACTAAGATTTTTATTTTTTAAGTGAGAGTGGGTGTGGTATGGTAATTTGATTATGTCTTCATCTTTTTTTTAATATAATTTATTTTGTTATCATTAATCTACAATTACATGTGCAATATTACGGTTATTAAACTACCCCTTCATCAAGTCCCCCCCACCACCCCCATTACAGTCACTGTCCATCAGTGTAGTGAGATGCTATAGAATCACTACTTGTCTTCTCTGAGTTGTACAGCCCTCCCCATGCCCCCCCAACATTACATCTGCTAATCATAATGCCCCTTTTTCCCTCTTATCCCTCCCTTCCTGCCCATTTTCCCCAGTCCCTTTCCCTTTGCTAACTATTAGTCCGTTCTTGGGTTCTGTGAGTCTGCTGCTGTTTTGTTCCTTCAGTATTTTCTCTTTGTTCTTATACTCCACATATGAGTGAAATCATTTGATACTTGTCTTTTTTGGCTTGGCTTATTTCACTGAGCATAATACCCTCTAGCTCCATCCATGTTGTTGCAAATGGTAGGATTTGTTTTCTTCTTATGGCTGAATAATATTCCATTGTATATGTACCACATCTTCTTTATCCATTCATCTACTGATGGACACTTAGGTTGCTTCCATTTCTTGGCTATTGTAAATAGTGCTGCAATAAGCATAGGGGTGCATCTGTCCTTTTCAAATTGGGCTGCTGCATTCTTAGGGTAAATTCCTAGGAGTGGAATTCCTGGGTCAAATGGTATTTCTATTTTGAGTTTTTTGAGGAACCTCCATACTGCTTTCCACAATGGTTGAACTAATTTGGAGTCCCACCAGCAGTGTAGGAGGGTACACTTTTCTCCACATCCTCGCCAACATTTGTTGTTGTTTGTGTTTTGGATGTTGGCCATCCTCACTGGTGTGAGGTGATATCTCATTGTGGTTTTAATTTGCATTTCTCTGATGATTGGCGATGTGGAGCATCTTCTCATGTGCCTGTTGGCCATCTGAATTTCTTCTTTGGAGAAGTGTCTATTCATGTCCTCTGCCCATTTCTTAATTGGATTATTTGCTTTTTGTTTGTTGAGGTGCGTGAGTTCTTTATATATTTTGGATGTCAACCCCTTATCAGATATGTCATTTATGAATATATTCTCTCATACTGTAGGATGTCTTTTTGTTCTACTGATGGTGTCCTTTGCTGTACAGAAGCTTTCAGCTTGATATAGTCCCACTTGTTCATTTTTGCTTTTGTTTCCCTTGCCCGGGGAGATATGTTCATGAAGAAGTTGCTCATGTTTATGTCCAAGAGATTTTTGCCTATGTTTTTTTCTAAGAGTTTTATGGTTCATGACTTACATTCAGGTCTTTGATCCACCTTGAGTTTACTTTTGTGTATGGGGCTAGACAGTAGTCCAGTTTCATTCTCTTACATGTAGCTGTCCAGTTTTTCCAACACCAGCTGCTGAAGAGGCTGTCATCTCCCCATTGTATATCCAAGACACTTTCATCAAATACTAATTGACTGTATATGTTTGGATTAATGTTTGGATTTTCTATTCTATTCCACTGGTCTATGGGTCTGTTTTTGTGCCAATACCAAATTGTCTTGATTACTGTGCTTTGTAGTAGAGCTTGAAGTCAGGGAGTGTAATTCCCCCTGTTTTATTCCTCCTTCTCAGGATTGCTTTGGGTATTCGGGGTCTTTTGTGGTTCCATATGAATTTTAGAATTATTTGTTCCAGTTCATTGAAGAAAGCTGTTGGTAGTTTGATAGGGATTGCATTGAATCTGTAGATTGCTTTAGGTAGTATAGCCATTTGGACAATATTTATTCTACCTAGCCAAGAGCATGGGATGCATTTCCATTTGTTAGTGTCCTCTTTAATTTCTCTTAGGAGTGTCTTGTAGTTTTCAGAGTACAGGTCTTTCACTTCCTTCGTTAGGTTTATTCCTACGTACTTTATTCTTTTTGATGCAATAGTGAATGGAATTGTTTTTCTGATTTCTCTTTCTGTTAGTTCATCATTGGTGTATAGGAAAGCAACAGATTTCTGTGTGTTAATTTTGTATCCTGCAACTTTGCTGAATTCAGATATTAGTTCTAGTAGTTTTGGAATGGAATCATTAGGGTTTTTTATGTACAGTATCATGTCATCTGCAAATAGTGACAATTTGACTTCTTCTTCTTCTTTACCAATCTGGATGCCTTGTATGTCTTTGTTTTGTCTGATTGCCGTGGCTAGGACCTCCAGTACTATGTTGAATAACAGTGGAGAGAGTGGGCATCTGTCTTGTTCCCAATCTTAGATGAAAAGCTTTCAGCTTCTCGCTGTTAAGTATGATGTTAGCTGTGGGTTTGTCATATATGGCCTTTATGATGTTGAGGTACTTGCCCTCTATACCCATTTTGTTGAGAGTTTTAATCATGAATGGATGCTGAATTTTGTCAAATGCTTTTTCAGCATCTATGGAGATGATCATGTGGTTTTTGTTCTTCTTTTTGTTGATGTGGTGGATGATGTTGATGGATTTTCGAATGTTGTACCATCCTTGCATCCCTGGGATGAATCCCACTTGATCATGGTGTATGATCCTCTTGATGTATTTTTGAATTCGGTTTGCTAATATTTTGTTGAGTATTTTTGCATCTACGTTCATCAGGGATATTGGTCTGTAATTTTCTTTTTTGGTGAGGTCTTTGCCCGGTTTTGGTATTAGAGTGATGCTGGCTTCATAGAATGAGTTTGGAAGTATTCCCTCCTCTTCTATTTTTTGGAAAACTTTAAGGAGAATCGGTGTTATTTCTTCTCTATATGTCTGGTAGAATTCAGAGGTGAATCCATCAGGCCCAGGGGTTTTGTTCTTGGGTAGTTTTTTGATTACCAATTCGATTTCGTCACTGGTGATTGGTCTGTTTAGTTTTTCTGTTTCTTGCTTGGTCAGTCTTGGAAGGTTGTATTTTTCTAAGAAGTTGTCCATTTCTTCTATGTTTTCCAGCTTGTTAGCATATAGATTCTCATAATATTCTCTTATGATTCTTTGTATTTCTGTGGGGTCCGTCGTGATTTTCCTTTCTCATTTCTGATTGTGTTGATGTGTGTAGATTCTTTTTTCTCTTAATGAGTCTGGCTAGGGGTTTATCTATTTTGTTTATTTTTTCAAAGAACCAGCTCTTGGTTTTATTGATTTTTTCTATTGTTTTATTCTTCTCAATTTTATTTATTTCTTCTCTAATCTTTATTATGTCCCTCCTTCTGGTGACTTTGGGCCTCATTTGTTCTTCTTTTTCCAATTTCAGTAATTGTGTCTTTAGACTATTCATTTGGGAATGTCCTTCCTTCTTTAAATAGGCCTGGATTGCAATATACTTTCCTCTTAGAACTGCCTTTGCTGCGTCCCACAGAAGTTGTGGCTTTGTGTTGTTGTTGTCATTAGTCTCCATATATTCTTTGATTTCTGTTTTGATTTGGTCGTTAACCCATTGATTAATTAGGAGAGTGTTGTTAAGTCTCCATGTATTTGTGAGCCTTTTTGATTTCTTTCTAAAATTTATTTCTAGTTTTATACCTTGGTGATCTGAGAAGTTGGTTGGTAGGATTTCAATATTTTTGAAATTACTGAGGTTCTTTTTGTGGCCTAGTATGTGGTCTATTCTGGGAAATGTTCCATGTGCACTTGAGAAGAATGTGTATCCTGTTGCTTTTGGGTGTAGAGTTCTGTCGATGTCTGTTAGGTCCATCTGCTCTAGTGTGCTGTTCAGATGTGCACTAACTTTTAAAGAATTTATTCTTTCAATTGGTTCTAATCATCGCCACACGCATGGGGCCAGAAGGGTGGAGTGACCCATTTTATAGATGGGGAAGCAGCTCAGAGGTCATAGTGTGGAAGCAGGAGGGCTGGGCTACAGCAGGGACTCAGGCCTTGAGATGGGCTTGGTGTCCACCCACAGGTGTTCCAGCAGTACCCCGAGCCCTTCCCCCTCACCATCAGGATCCAGGTGCCCAACCCACCTACAGTGACGCTGCAGAAGGATGAGGCCCTGGTGAAGGTGTTTGCCACCTCCGAGGTCGTGGTGTCCCAGCCCAACGACGTGGAGACCACCATTTGTCTTATCGACGTGGTGAGTGTCTGGAGGCATGGGCGGCCACGTGCTCTCCTGGAGCCCACAGACCCCTTCAAGTCCCCACAGTCCTCACTACGGGGATCACAGGCAGCTTTGGGGCCAGATGATCTGATTCAAATCCACTCTTTAGCACTGCTGCCTGCGTGACCTTGAGCAAGTTTCTCCCCCTCTCCGGGCTTGATTCTCTCCTCTACTTCATGGGGATGGTCACAGGGCATTAATAAGATGCTCAGAGCAGTGCCTGAAATACCAACAGCCCAAAAGTGTTGGCTATTATTATTTTCACCGGTTGTTTGCCACAGTGCATGGCAAAGTGGTCCTTGGCCATGCTTTCAGCAATATTTACTGAGCACACGTGTGTTCAACAGAAAATACATGTGCCAAGCTTTCTACCAGATGCTGGGGAAAAGGGAAAGAAGACAACATGGTACTTATCCCTGGCACCTGCAGGGGGTAAATACAAATACAATAGTTTCCACAATTATTTCATAGAGAGCAATTGTGTTAAAGTCATGTTACTCCCCTTCTCAAAAGGCTTTCTTTTAATTCCAAAACAAAAGCCAATCCCCTAACAATGGGCCACAAAGTCCTTCCAGATCATCCCTTTGTCCCCTTTCAGCTCTTCATCCTCTAACACCCCACCCCAGGGCCCTTACACGTGCTGTTCCCAATGCCTGGAATGCTCTTCCCCCAGATAGCTGCACTGCTCACTCTGTCATGTCCTTAAGGTCTTTGCTCAAATATCACCTCCTCAGGGAGGTCTCCCCAGACTTCCTGTCTAAAATATCCTCCCCCATCTCTCTCTCTGCCTTCTTTGCTTAACTTTTTAGCCTTAACCTGACATTATAAAATGCATTTATTTGTTAGTTTATTGCTGGGCAGAGATGTGAATTGTCTTACTCACTGTTGGATCCCCAGAGCCTAGCACAGGGCCTGGCACATAGTAGGTGCTCACTAAATATTTGCCAAAGGAGTGTGTTAAGTTGTGCTGAGTCCCATTTCCCCCAACATGGTTAAAGCTTGGGACTCAGACCCTTGGGTTTTCCCATCTGCCACATCCTCCCAGGCTCTCCTCCCAGGCTCTCCTCCCAGGGCTGGAGGCCAAATGAGCCAACTCAGTCGTGGAAGTGGGTGTTCTTGGCTGGAGCATGTCACGCCATGGTGTGTGTGGGGTCCTTTCTGGGTATCATCAGAGGAGGGAATAAAAGGGCTGATTCTCACCCAGGGAGTAGAGGTGGCTGCCCCCAAACCAGTTCCTTGTTGGTTAGTCCCTACTGTGTGGACACTTTCCCATCAACAGCCCACATGTTTGTATGATCTTGCTCAGAACCCTACCATGACTCCCCAGTGCCCCCAAGATGCGGCCCTGACTTCTCTCCAGCCCAGTAACCCTGCTTGGTCTGGCCCCATGCCACTCCACCCTCCTGGGATCCTCTCACCTCCTTCTCTCTGCCTTTCTCTCAGTCCCTCTAACACCAACCCCTTTCTTGCCCCAAGGCTTTTGCCAATGTCCTTTCCATTGCCTGGACTACTCACACCCTCTTTTTCATCTGGCCAAATCCTACATATTCTTCAGGTCTCGGTTCACAAGTCAGCTCCTCATGAATGAGTGGGATGATTCCCAGGCCTGTGTGGTCCCTGCCATATATAGTCTGAGCCCCCAGTCCTCCTCCATCATCCCATTTATTGTTAATATTGTCATAACTGATAACATCACCTGAATGTGTTGGGAACTTCCTTTTTTTCATAAGACAAATTTATTTTATTTTATTTTTGGGGGGGACAGGGAAACAAAGAGGGACTTTCCTGTAACAAGGCTTCTACTGGAGAGAGGGTTGAGTCTGGAGCTTTTACACCCTCTCCTGGGGGCAGGGGAATGAGGCAGTGATGATTGCCGGTGATGATGCCCAATCCTATCTGCAGACTCATCTGCAGCCAGTTACATAGGCTGTAGGCTACCTTCACCCCCTCTGAGACGGCTCAGAGGAACCTGGCAAAACACAGCCACCAGCCAACCAATTATTGGCTTCCTGTGACAATTGTCTTTCTAAGGAATGTTCACTCCGCTCTTGCTGTGACTTACTTGTGAACAATAGTTGATACAGGCATTTGGTATTCCCAACTCCTTCCCTCAAGACGGGGAATATCTATTAAATGGTGAGTGTTACTGGGGATCTTGACTTACAGAAGGAGGTTTGACTGAGACCCAGATAATAGCTCAGTGTCCATGAAGGACCTAGCCAGTGCCTGGCATGCAGTGAGCCCTGAGCAAGCAATGGCCAATTCCTTCTGGCAGTGACATTTCATTCTCTTTCCCTTTCCTCCAGGACACGGAACTCTTGGCCACATTTTCTGTGGACGGAGATAAGCTCATGATTGACGCCAAGCTGGACAAGTAAGGGGGATTGTGGACTTTGGTTCCTCAGAAAGACCTCTTTGGGGCTGTAGGTCTGGTGCCAGCTCATGAAGGGACCCCAGGGAGGGCTCGGAGGGCTCCTGGCATGGCTGTCAACGCTGGGTGATCCAAGAGCCTGTAAAGGTGCAAATGGGCTGTGACTGCCAAGACCACCAGCACGAGCTGGGCAGGGTGGACGCAACTGTGAGCTTAATAGGAAGAACCTACTACCAGCACCACCACCAGTAATAATAACGATGTGGTGACATTTGTGTGCACTATGTCCTTACATGTCTTGTTTAGCCTTGCCATGGTCCTGCAGAGTCCGAGCTATTATTCTCCCATTGAAGAGGAGAAACCTAGGGCTTAGAGAGGTGGGTTTACCTACTCAGGGCTGCACAGTGGGTACAGAGCTTCCTAGCAAGGCTTTGGAGCCAAGCAGGATGGGCTGAAAGCCACACATGACCACTGACTGGTTGGGTGATGTAGGCCAAGTGACTTTGCTTCTCTGAAACTCAGTTTTCTCATCTGAAAATGGGGCTAATAGTCCCTACCTAAGAGGACTGATAATAATAATAACTTACTTATTGGATACTTCGTATGGGCCAGGCATGGAGCTCAGCCCTAAATGAAAGCCTGCATTCGTTTCATTCTTAACATCAGCCTATGGCAGTAGGTGTGATTATTATTCCCACTTGAAGATCACTGAGATTATATGTAAAATTTTCAGCATATATCCAGTTCATTGTAAGTTTTTCTTCTTACAAGAAGTATTTGTCAAGTCCAACAATGGGAGTCACTCACCATGTGACACTCGCCAGAGTCATCCAGCAGTTCCTAAGGAGGGGTCACTCAACCTGAGGCCTGGGCGAGGGGACAGGGCCAGCTGCCCGAAGGGGGAGGGTTTCTGGCAGCGAGGGCAGGGCAGGCAAACTTCAAGGCGCAGGGAAGAGCTTGGGTGGCGGAGGGGCGCAGTGGCTGGGAGAGGGAGTCAGGAAGGAGCAGAGCATGTCCAAAGCCTGGCCTTCCTCCTGAGAAGGCTCACTGGTTTCTCTCCTTCCGGAAGCCAAAGGCTCGGAGACTCTGCCCTGGGGCACGTCTGGTCTGGCCTGGCTCAGGTGAGACTGTCAGCTTGCAGGTGAGACTCAGACACAGCGAGACTGAGGGTGTCCCAGTGCAGAGAGAGACCTCCAACCCGGCCATGGGCCTCCCCTCTCAGAATAGCACGGCAGCCCAGAGTGCAGCGCGCACCCCACAGGACTGCTGAGAGGATGAAGCGGGGTAGTGACGATCTGCACTAGGCAGTTCTAAGGGCTTTACTTGAATTACCTCATTTAGCCCATCCACTTTGCAGAGGAGGAAACTGTGGCATAAAGAGGGTAAGTACTTTGACCAAGGACACACAGCTAGCAGGTGGTACAGCCATGATGTGAGCCTTACATACAGTAGTCCCTCCTTATCTGTGGGGGATGAATTCCAAGACCCCTGGTGGATGTCTGAAACCATGGAGAGTACCAAACCCTACATATACTGTGTCCTTTCCTATACACACACACCTATGGTAAAGCTAATTTACAAATTAGAGATTAACAACAATAATTAATAATAAAATAGAACAACTGTAACAATATACTTTGATAAGTCATGTGAATGTGGGCTCTCAAAGTATCTTGTACTGTTCGCATCCTTCTTATTCATGTGATGATGTTACGTGATGTTACGCGTGAATGGCGAGGTGAATGACGGGCATGTGACGCAGCAGCAGGCCACCACTGACCTTCTCACCATGCATTAGGAGGCTTATCTGCGGTTGACCGTGACTGAAACCAGGGAAGAGAGATGGCGGATAAGCGCAGACCACTGTGTGTGGCGTATGAAGCCTCGGCATCCTGTCTAGGACATAGTTAGTGCTCAGTACGAGGAGACCAGCACTGTTCTTATTAACTGCCCCAGATTGGCGAGGATGTTGATGGAGGGACCTCTGACCGTTTATTGAAATGCAAGCTCTTTATGATTCTCAGACAATCACTACCTCTAACAGGCTGTTTTCTTTATCTGCAGGACCCACCTCAACCTCAGAACCTCAAACGTGGGCAACTTTGATGTAAGTACCAAGCTCAAGCCCCAGAGTGAGAGCTTCTGGGAGTGGCACCCCCACGAGGCTGGCCGGGGCCCGGGGAGTTTGTGCATTTCAGAGCATTAGCATCATCTCTGTCAGGCCTTGCTTACAGATGGCGAAACTGAGTACCACTCTGCAGTGAAGACCCACAGCTCCTCCTCTGCCTATGGTGCTGCCCCCATGGAGGCAACTTGGCCAAATCCCCCACTCGAGGGTGGGGAGGCTGTAGGGGCAGCTGCGTCCTACGGGACCCCTTCCTTCCTGGACCAGGGGCTTGGCTTTGCCACTGACTCCCGTGCAATCTTGAGCAATACCAACCCACCCTGTGCCCCAGTTTCCTCATCCATAAAACACGCAGACTTGGATTTGTTTCTAATCGCCCTTTTACTGCCATTCTGGAATTCTGCTTTACTAATCTGAGAAGCTCATATTCCAGGGTTAGCTCCTATTTCATCTCTGCTCATCCTTGGGTCCCCACTCCAAGTAAGCCTTCAGAAATATCCCCTTTTCCTCGACAAAGTGACAACCAGCCGATGGCTGATTTCCAGAACAAGCGTGGGTGAGATCCCACATGAGCACAGATAGTCAACACCCATTGTGTTGCCTGCCTCCCAGCTTTTCTAACCCAACAGCTACCCCCCTGGAGTCGGTATCACCAGCCTCCATTTATAGATGGGGAGACTAGAGCTCAGAGCAGGGCTGTGGCACACCTCACAGCTGGCTGAGACAGAGCTGGGACTAGAGCTGGAATCTCTGGACTTCAAGTGGAAAAAGAAGCTAACACTTCATGTGAAATTAGGAAATATTTAGGGAGCAACAGAGAGTGGCACCTGGCACTAAACGAAGCTTCTTTTAAAACAAGCTTTTCTCACTTAATCCTCAAATTTATGATTTGGGTACAATTATTAGCCCATTTTCCAAGTAAGGGAGTCAAGTCCAGAGAAGGGAGTCAAGTCCAGAGAAGTTGAGTGACTTGCCCGAGGTCACAGAGCTAGTAAGAGGCAGTGCTGGTAGGGAAGTGTCATGCTCCTGTCACTGTAGAACCACGTGGTATTACACTACAACAGGTATTTTACATATAAGAGTTTATATTTGGTTTTTACAACAACCCTGTGAGGTAAGGATTAGTCACTCCCCTTTTCAGGTGTGGAGACCAAGGCTTAGAGAAGTTAAGGGAGATCTTACACAAAAAACTCCGGGCCAGGCATTTTACATCACCCGCCTTTGTACTTGCCTCCTCGCTGCCTACGTGCAAGCTGGGCTTACCGGCCCATTCTAGAGCAGAACACACAGCAGGAACCTTCCAGAGGCCCCGGGAGGCTGAGCGGGGCCCAGGGTTCCCCCATGACTCGTGGTGGCCTCAGAGTGAGCCACCGCAGACCCCGTGCTGGGTGCCCAACGGGAGGAACTGGGCCTCCCCCAGCCCCTGCCCTGCCCTGAGCCTTGGAATAACTACTGCCTGCCCTGCCCTGGGCCTCAGTCTCCCTGCTGTACAAGGGGAGGGCAGACCAGCTGCACCTTGGGGCTGATTGGCTCCACGGCTCTGGAGACACAGGAACTCCCAGATTCCCCAGGGCAGCTCCGCCGCTTCCTCTTGGGCGGCAGAGCAGGCCTCAGGGAGTTCCTGGCATCTGAGCGGACCACGGCCCGGCTGAATCTCCTTCTTCCCCCACAGGTTGGCCTCTTGGAGGTGCTGGTCGGGAAGATTTTCGACCTGGCGTTTATGCCCGCTATGAACGGTGAGACCAGCTGCCCCTGCGTCCCCAGCAGGGTTTGGGGACTAAGTGGCCCCTGATTTGTTAGGCATATGGATGTACTTCCATTCCCACCTGAATAGCATTTCTGCAAACTGCATTCTAAACTTATTTATTCAAGCCTCTGAATGCAAGTGTCATCCCGAGGGTCTGCTGACTTCCTTGTTGGGGGCTTTTTTTCTTTTTCTTCTTATTTGGCTCATTGTTTTGTTTTCCTGATTATCTATGTAAAATTATGATCATGTATAAAAATTATACATGTGTAAATTTTAGAAAGTCCAGGACAATTTAAAAAGAAAATCTTACTTATCGAAGGCAATTAATCTCAACATCTGGTTATATTTCCTTCGAAGGTATTCCATCTCCATTTTTTAAATACTGTCCAAGATATTCCCTGATTTAAATGTTTATACGCTTATTTTCAGTTGTGATAAAATACACAGCATAAAATTTACCTTCTTAACCATTTTTTGGTGCACAATTCAGTTGTATTAAGTATATTCACCTTTTTCTGCTCCTGATTTATTTATTTATTTTTTTTATTTTGATATCATTAATGTACAATTACTTGAACGACATTATGGTTACTAGACCCCCTATTATCAAGTCCCCCACACACACCCCATTACAGTCACTGCCCATCAGCGTAGTAAGATGCTATAGAATCACTACTTGTCTTCTCTGTGCTATACTGCCTTCCCCGTGCCCCCCTGCTACATTATGTGTGCTAATCATAATGTCTCTTTTTCCCCCTTATACCTCCCTTCCCAACCATCCTCCCCAGTCCCTTTCCCTTTGGTAACTGTTAGTCCATTCTTGGGTTCTGTGAGTGTGCTGCTGTTTTGTTCCTTCAGTTTTTCTTTGTTCTTATACTCCACATATGAGTGAAATCATTTGATACTTGTCTTTTTCGGCTTGGCTTATTTCACTGAGCATAATACCCTCTAGCTCCATCCATGTTGTTGCAAATGGTAGGATTTGTTTTCTTCTTATGGCTGAATAATATTCCATTGTGTATATGTACCACTTCTTCTTTATCCATTCATCTACTGATGGACACTTAGGTTGCTTCCATTTCTTGGCTATTGTAAATAGGGCTGCAATAAACATAGGGGTGCATATGCCTTTTTCAAACTGTGCTGCTGCATTCTTAGGGTAAATTCCTAGGAGTGGAATTCCTGGGTCAAATGGCATTTCTATTTTGAGTTTTTTGAGGATCCTCCATTCTGCTTTCTACAATGCTTGAACTAGCTTACATTCCCACAAGCAGTGTAGGAGGGTTCCCCTTTCTCCACATCCTCACCAATATTTGTTGTTGTTTGTCTTTTGGATGGTGGCCATCCTTACTGGTGTGAGGTGTATCTCATTGTGGTTTTATTTGCATTTCTCTGATGATTAGCGATGTGGAGCATCTTTTCATGTCCCTGTTGACCATCTGAATTTCTTCTTTGGAGAAGTGTCTGTTCAGCTACTCTGCCCATTTTTTAATTGGCTTATTTGCTTTTTGTTTGTTGAGGTGCATGAGCTCTTTATATAATTTGGATGTCAACCCCTTATTGGATATGTCATTTATGAATATATTCTCCCATACTGTAGGATGTCTTTTTGTTCTACTGATTGTGTCCTTTGCTGTACAGAAGATTTTCAGCTTCATATAGTCCCACTTGTTCATTTTTGCTTTTGTTTCCCTTGCCCGGGGAGATATGTTGATGATGAAGTTGCTCATGTTTATGTCCAAGAGATTTTTGCCTATATTTTTTTCTAAGAGTTTTATGGTTTCATGACTTACATTCAGGTCTTTGATCCACCTTGGGTTTACCTTTGTGTATGGGGTTAGACAGTAGTCCAATTTCATTCTCTTACATGTAGCTGTCCAGTTTTTCCAACACCAGCTGCTGAAGAGGCTGTCATCTCCCCAATGTATATCCAAGGCTCCCTTATCAAATATTAATTGACTGTATATGTTTGGGTTGATGTTTGGATTTTCTATTCTATTCCACTGGTCTGTGGGTCTGTTTTTGTGCCAATACCAAATTGTCTTAATTACTGTGGCTTTGTAGTAGAGCTCAAGTCAGGAAGCATAATTGCCCCTGTTTTATTTCTCCTTCTCAGGATTGCTTTGGCTATTCGGAGTCTTTTGTGGTTCCATATGAATTTTAGAACTATTTTCTCTAGTTCCTTGAAGAATACTGTAGGTATTTTGGTAGGGATTGCATTGAATCTGTAGACTGCTTTAAGCAGGATGGCCATTTTGACAATATTAATTCTTCCTGTCCATGAGCACGGGATGTGTTTCCATTTATTGGTATCTTCTTTAATTTCTCTCATGAGTGTCTTGTAGTTTTCAGGGTATAGGTCTTTCACTTCCTTGGTGAGGTTTATTCCTAGGTATTTTATTCTTTTTGATGCAATTGTGAATGGAATTATTTTCCTGATTTCCCTTTCTGCTAGTTCTCATCGTTAGTGTATAGGAAAGCAACAGATTTCTGTGTATTAATTTTGTATCCCGCAACTTTGCTGAATTCAGATATTAGATCTAGCTGTTTTGGAGTGAATTCTTTAGGGTTTTTTATGTACAATATCATGTCATCTGCAAACAGGACAGTTTGACTTCTTCCTTGCCAACCTGGATGCCTTTTATTTCTTTGTGTTGTCTGATTGCCGTGGCTAGGACTCCAGAACTATGTTGAATAAAAGTGGGGAGAGTGGGTATCCTTGTCTTGTTCCCTATCTTAAAGGAAGAGCTTTCATCTTCTCACTGTTAAGTATAATGTTGGCTGTGGGTTTGTCATATATGGCCTTTATTATGTTGAGTTATTTGCCCTCTATACCCATTTTGTTGAGAGTTTTTATCATGAACGGATGTTGAATTTTGTCGAATGCTTTTTCAGCATCTATGGGGATGATCATGTGCTTTTGTCCTTCTTTTTATTGATGTAGTGGATGATGTTGATGGATTTTCAAATGTTGTACCATCCTTGCATCCCTGGGATGAATCCCATTTGATCATGATGGATGATCTTTTTGATGTATTTTTGAATTCGGTTTGCTAATATTTTGTTGAGTATTTTGCATCTATGTTCATCAGGGATATTGGTCTGTAATTTTCTTTTTTTGTGGTGTCTTTGCCTGGTTTTGGAATTAGAGTGATGTTGGCCTCGTAGAGTGAGTTTGGGAGTATTCCCTTCTCTTCTACTTTTTGGAAAACTTTAAGGAGGATGGGTATTAGGTCTTCACTAAATGTTTGATAAAATTCAGCAGTGAAACCATCTGGTCCAGGAGTTTTGTTCTTAGGTAGTTTTTAGATTACCAGTTCAATTTCTTTGCTGGTAATTGGTCTATTCAGATTTTCTGTTTCTTCCTGGGTCAGCCTTGGAATGTTGTATTTTTTAGAAAGTTTTCCATTTCTTCTAGGTTATCCAGTTTGTTACCATATAATTTTTCATAGTATTCTCTCATAATTCTTTGTATTTTTGTGGTATCCATAGTGATTTTTCTTTTCTCATTTCTAATTCTGTTTATGTGAGTAGACTCTTTTTCTTGATAAGTCTGGCTAGGGGTTCATCTCTTTTGTTTATTTTCTCGAAAAACCAGCTCCTGCTTTCATTGATTCTTTCTATTGTTTTATTCTTCTCAATTTTATTTATTTCTGCTTTAATCTTTATTATGTCCCTCCTCCTACTGACTTTGGGCCTCATTTTTTTCTTCCTTTTCTAGTTTCATTAATTGTGAGTTTAGACTGTTCATTTGGGATTGTTCTTCTTTCCTGAGGTAGGCCTGTATTGCAATATATTTCCCTCTTAGCATGGCCTTTGCTGCGTCCCAGAGATTTTGTGGTGTTGAATTATTGTTGTCATTTGTCTCCATATATTGCTTGATCTCTGTTTTTATTTGGTCATTGATCCACTGAATATTTAGGAGCATGTTATTAAGCCTCCATGTGTTTGTGGGCTTTTTCATTTTCTTTGTGTAATTTATTTCTAGTTTCATACCTTTGTGATCTGAGAAGCTGGTTGGTGCAATTTCATCTTTTTAAATATACTGAGGCTCTCTTTGTGGCCTAGTATATAATCTATTCTTGAAAATGTTCCATGTGCACTTGCGAAGAATGTGTATCCTGTTGCTTTTGGATGGAGTGTTCTGTAGATGTCCATTAGGTCCATCTGTTCTAATATGTTGTGCAGTGCCTCTGTCTCCTTACTTATTTTCTGTCTGGTTGATCTGTCCTTTGGAGTGAGTGGTGTGTTGAAGTCTCCTAAAATGAATGCATTGCATTCTATTTCCCCCTTTAATTCTGTTAGTATTTGTTTCACATATGTAGGTGATCCTGTGTTGGGTGCATAGATATTTATCATAGTTATATCCTCTTGTTGGACTGCCCCTTTTATCATTATGTAATGTCCTTCTTTATCGTTTGTGACTTTCTTTGTTTTGAAGTCTATTTTGTCTGATACAAGTACTGCAACTCCTGCTTTTTTCTCACTATTAGTTGCATAAAATATCTTTTTCCATCCGTTCACTTTCAGTCTGTGTATGTCTTTGGGTTTGAAGTGAGTCTCTTGTAGGCAGCATATAGATGGGTCTTGTTTTTTTATTCATTCAGTGACTCTATGTCTTTTGCTTGGTGCATTCAGACCATTTACATTTAGGGTGATTATCAATAGATATGTACTTATTGCCATTGCAGGCTTTAGATTCATAGTTACCAAAGGTTCAAGGGTAATTCCCTCACTATCTAATAGTAAAATTACAAACACAACTTAAACGTTCTTATTTTTTTTCCTTCTTTTTCTTCCTCCTCCATTCTTTGTATGTTATGAATCTTATTCTGTACTCTTTGTCTATCCCTTGGGTGACATATATTTAGCCTTAGCAATACTTCCATCTATAGGAGTCCCTCCAAAATACACTGTAGAGGTGGTTTGTGGGAGGTAAATTCTCTCTATTTTTGCTTATCTGGGAATTGTTTAATCCCTCCTTCAAATTTAAATGATAATCTTGCTGGGTATTCTTGGTTCTAGGCCCTTCTGCTTCATTGCATTAAATATATCATGCCACTCCCCTCTGGCCTGTAAGGTTTCTGTTGAGAGGTCTGATGATAGCCTGATGGGTTTCCCTTGTATGTGATCTTTTTTCTCTCTCTAGCTGCTTTTAAAAGTCTATCTTTATCCTTGATCTTTACCATTTTAATTATTATATGTCTTGATGTTGTCTTCCTTGGGTCCCTTGTATTGGGAGATCTGTGCACCTCCATGGCCTTAGAGACTATCTCCTTCCCCAGATTGGGGAAGTTTTCAGCAATTACCTCCTCAATGACACTTTCTATACCTCTTTCTCTCTCTTCTTCTTCTGGTACCCTTATAATGTGAATATTGTTCCGTTTGGATTGGTCACACAGTTCTCTCAATATTCTTTCATTCTTAGAGATTCTTTTTTCTCTGTGTGCCTCAGCTTCTTTGTATTCCTCTTCTCTAATTTCTGTTCCATTTACCATCTCTTCTACTACATCTAATGTGCTTTTAAATCCCTCCATTGTATGTTTCATTTCAGATATGGAATTTCTTAATGATTGAATCTCTGACTTAAAATTCATTCCTGAGTTCTTGAATATTTTTCTGTACCTCCATAAGCATGTTTATTTTGAACTCTCTTTCAGGAAGATTGGTGAGTTCAGTTTCATTTGGCCCGTTTTCTGGGGTTTGTGAGATTTTGGTCTGAACCATGTTCTTTTGACATTTCATATTTCTGTGTGGTGCCCACTAGTGCCCTGAAGCTCTAGTCTCTGGAGCTGCTCAGCCCCTAGAGTGAGGTTGGGGGTCATAGGGGAGCGGAGCTGTTGCCTGGGGGGAGGAAAGATCTGTTTTCTGATTCCCTTCTGTGGTGCCTGTCTCCAGTGTCAGAGGCTGTGGGCCAAGCACACAGGGGTAAGCCTCTGTGCTTTGCATCTCTAGCTGTTGTAGTCGGGGCCTCCCTCTGGCTGGCCTGACACCAGCACAGTGACTGCCAGTTTGCAAATTAGTGCCCGCAGGCTAGAAGGAAGGTGCACCAGGCTGCGTGTCACAGTGGGAGAACTCGTTGCTGAGTACACAGCCTTGGGGATGGAGCACCTGAAGTTCCTCAAAGTTCCCAACCAGCTTGGCAAAGCGCGCCCAGACAACCTTGTCCAGCTCTCTCTTCTGCCATGCAGCAAGCTCCATGCAAACCCGACCCCTTCAGCAGCCCTCTCACTGCTAGGAAGCCTCTCAGACTGCCTGCCTTTCCTCTGACACAGAGCGGCTGGATGTGGATCCCCTCCTCCACAAATGGCTGAACTTCAGTCTCTCAAGCACTCCACCTGTCTGAGCTCTCCAACGTCCAGAGCACCACACAATATAGGTTTCTGCTCACAAAGCAAATCTCCAGGGCTAGGTGTTCAGCAGTCCCAATATTCCACCCCCTCCCCACTCCATTTCTCTTCCTCCCACCAGTGAGCTGGGGTGGGGGAAGGGCTTGGGTCCTGCCAGATCAAGGCTTTCATACATTACCCTGTTTCGTGAGGTCTGCTCTGTTCATGAGGTCTGTATGCAGTCTGGTTCAGCCTTCTTTCTTGTTGCTGTTTTAGCGTAAGTTGTATTAATTAACTATATTTTTGTGCAATTTGTGGTTTTGGGAGGAGTTCTCCATCTCACTTCTCACGCCGCCATATTGAATCGCCTCTCTCTCCTGATTTATTTTTAATTGTTATTTATTTTCACTTATACCAGGATTGTGTAAGTACATTATTACTGTAAAAGGTTCAATCCGTACAAATAAAGCTAAAGTTGCTCTTACTGATAGCCCCAGCCTCCTAACCCAGAATCTGGCCCCTAAACAGCCAAATTGCTTGAGATGGTTTCCTGGCCAAACTTCCTGAGAATAGGCTGAGCATGGTTCCTCTGCTCTGTGGCACCTTGGGGATGTTATCAGGAAGCTACTTGTTGAACCATGGGGCCACTGGAGGTTGGGACAGCTGCTCCATCAGTAACCCCGTTGAAACAGAAATCTCAGTCCCCACGTCCTCATGCTATCCAGCCCCAGACTCCCCCCCACTTCTTCATCATGGACAGAAGATAAAGAGGGGCAGCCACAGCTCTCCAGCTGGGGTTTGTTTGGAAAGCTCTAAATGTCAAACAGATCCTTATTCTGGGAACCATGGCCAGAGGAGGTTGAATCTCAATCACAAGAAAATGCTGGTGGCCAAGTGCATGCACATTTCCTAGGAAGAAAGGATGATGTCAGGACCTAGGCTGGGCTGGACTGACAGGGAGGCAAGAGGTGGTCTGTCACTAAGAGGTAGTGTGAACTTGACAGCAAGGCCCTCAGTCTTGTTATAATGTAATTTGCCATTCTAACAGTGAAAGACTGGACTAGATCCATGATTCCCAAAGTGGGTTCTGTGGAAAATTAGTCCCATAAGATATACTGAGAAAAACTTCCATGGCAGCAAGTTTGAACATAATATTCCTCTGGGGTATATTCAAAATGTCCTTAGCTCTCCAAAAAGTGGTACTGGAGTCAGAAACTGTGTTTAACTTCACTTAATCCAGTTTCCCCCACCTACCCTTTTTTTCACTTCCTTGTTTCCTCTCTTCTTTCTCTCTAGAACATTACTCAGGTCTGCTTAGGCTCTGACAATCTAAAAACAAACAATACATCCCCTGGCGGTCACTTGGGCATCCTTCCATGCCTTCATTCAGCAAGCATCTGTCCTCAACTCTGTGCCTGGCCCAGGGCAGGAGAATGCTGGGGACACAGACTTTGCCTGCAAGAAACTCATAATCTAGTAGAGGTGACAGACAGAAATGGAAAATTAATATTTTGTGATTTCTGTAATGGAGGAATTCAGGCTGAGTGGCAGGAACCCAGAGTTGCTTGGCCCAAGGGAGAGGAAACCTCAGAGGTAAGGTGACACCCAGAGTCTTAGAAAAGGCTCAGAACTCAGTCGGCAAGCAAGCGTGAGGAGTGTGCAGCCGGCAGGAAGAATTGCAAGGACAAATGCCTGGAAGCATAAAAGCTAGACTTCTTGAAAATTCTGGTGGTTTCCTCGAAGTCTGACACCTCTTGGCCTCACTGACTATGCCTGCTGACGACGCCTGACTATGTTTTGTGTTTTTTTCCGCAGCCATGCTGGGCTCTGGCGTCCCTCTCCCCAAAGTCCTCAACATTGACTTCAGCAATGCAGACATCAATGTCTTGGAGGTAAGGGGAGACAGAGCTCTGTTCTGCCTTCCTCTCCACACCCAGAAATTGGGAGGAAGAAGAGAGGGGAAGGGCAGGGTTGGCAACAGAGGCTTTTTCCTTCAAATCATGGGACTGAGCGAACAAGAAACAAGGAAGCCTTAAATAATGTTTCACACATCCATAATCTTATTTAGTCCTCAGGACAAATGTCAGTGCCCCCATCTTTCAGAAGAGAATACTGAGGCAATACTGGAAATACTGCTCTGAAGCAGTAAGGGGCTTTCCCAAAGTGGAAGAGTGATGTAGTTCATTGGAAAAGTTTTACTGAACACCTACTGGGTGTCCAATGCTGTGCAAGAAGCCAGGGGATACAGCAGTGAACAAAACACGCACAATCCCAGCCCTTACCAAGCTCTCACAGCCAGTGGGGAGGTGGGCCTTTAGAGGAATATTCCTGAAGTAATTGCTAATTATAAAAATGGCAGCTGCCTTGAAATTCAAGTGCAAGGGATCTTGTTTCCACTAGAAAAACCACATGTGCTCATATCTGAAATTTGGGAAATAAAGGAAAGATTAAACAAATATGTGTTTATCCTCCTAGATATATTTGCAACCCAGAAATTACCATTTAGAACATTTCGCTGTTTTTCATTCCCATCTTCCTGGAGTTTTATTTTTAAAGATGGTTTCGATAAAGGAGTCAGCAGAGCACTGGAGTTAAAGAATGAGGGCATTGGAACCCAAAGGCCTGGGTTCAAATTCTGACCCTGCCAGCCTGCAGCTGGATGACCCTGGACAAGCTTCTTAACTTCTCTAAGCCTCAGTTTTCTCTTTTGTGAAAAGGGGCTAATCATAGCGCACACCTATAGGGCTGCTTTTAGGATAAAATACAATTTTGCATGTAAAGTGCCTTGTATAACTCCTGACACATAGAGAAAGCATTCTAGAAGTATCCATCATTATCAGTGTCTTCATTTTAATGAAGAATGTTGTAGTGAACAGCTTGGCACAAAAGCTGTTTCTGGATTCAGGTTTCAGCATGTTCCTTAGAACATACTCCCAGAAGCAGAATGAATGGACCATTGCCCCATACGGATAATACCCTTTCCCAAAGGTGGCACCATTTGTGCTGCCGCCAGCTGTGTGCAGAAAGCCCAGCTCTGGACATTCATGCAAGGTTGGCTCTTGGCCCTGGAAGCAGCCCCCTACCACCTTAGGGGAGCAGGGACCTTGGATGGGCAGCCTGGGCAGTGCTGGCTCTGGAACAGTCTCCAGGGGTGCCTGCCCCAGTTCCATCTCCTGAGCTTCTGCAGGAGCTCAGCACTGCTCGGAGCCTCAGTTTCCTCATCTGAAAGGGGAAAAAAAATACCCACCTTGTACAGTTTGTGGTGAGAAATTAAATGAGATACAGCATTTTAGTGTTCACTGTTATAAAAAGGGGTTAGGAAATGTGAACAGTACTGGCACAAAGTTATCATCATCATCATGTATACCATTTACCGGGCATATGTGGTGCCCCATGCAATGTTTTACATGCATTTGGGCCTTATCACGACCCTGGTGGATGTCGGCCCTCCCATCACAGGGGAAGGGACTGAGTATCAAAGAGGGTAGGCCACTTGCCCAAGGTCATCCAGCTCGTGAGAGGGAGGGTTTGCACTGAAGCAATGGACGCCGCTCCGACACTGGTTCTCAACAAGGGCTGTACTGCAAGCCCTCTCCCCAACCTGAGGGCCTTTTTGAAATTAGTGGGGACGATATTTTCTTTCCCAAAATCATACTTGAGTATTTCATATCAAAATACATATTTTTTTATTATAAATTACCTACCTTTTATTTCCTTTTCACCAGTAAGGGAATTATACTGATTTTTTAAATATATGTGTAATTAGATTATATAATCTATGAATTTTATTTCAGAATAATAAAGGAGTTAACACAAATACCTGTAATAAAATGTAAAATGGACTATTGGGTCTCAAAGGTGTAGAGCCACCTTATTTACTTACTTACACTTACTCAAAGGTGTAAAGAAAGGTTTGGCCCTGGGCATGGTCTTGTCAGCCCTCTGTAAGTGGTAGCTATTCTCCTCCTCCTCTTTCTTACTGTATCAGTATATTAGTATTATTTGGGTCTAGCCATTTATTTCAACTTTTTATTTTGAAATAATTTTAGACTTACAGAAAAGTTGTAGATATAGTACAGAGTTCTGCAATACTCTTTACTAGGTTTCCCCTAAGGTTAGATAAGTTGCTAATGTTAGCATCTTACACAACCAGAGTCCATTGATTGAAAACAGGAAATTAACACTGATACACAGCTACTAACTAAGCTGTAGACCCAGCACCAGTTTTTTCCCTGACGTCCTTTCCCTGTTTCAGGATGCAGGATCCCATTTTGCATTTGATTGCTCACCTCTCCTTAGTGTCCTCAAATCTGTGACAGCATGTAAACTTTCCTTGTGTTTTATGACCTTGACATTTCTGATGAGTCTGGCCTTTGTGGGATGTCCCTCAGTTTGCATTTGACTAATGTTTTCTCATGATTAGATTGAGGTTATGCATTTTTGGCAAGCGCACCACCAGAGCGATGCTGTGTTCTTCTCAATGAACCGTATTATGGGACATGATGACAATGTCTCATGCCTGGAGATGTGGGCTTTGATCATGTGGTTAAGGTGGTTCCCGCCAGGTTCCTCCACTGCTAAGTCACAGTTTTTCCCATTGTGATAATAAATATCTTGTGGGGAGCAGCTTTGAGACTATGCAAATATTCCACTTCTCATCACACTTTCTCCCACTATCTTTGGTATTCCTTCATGGTTCCTCTCTACAACAGCTATTACTGTGGTGTTTGCTTAATGGTGGTTTCCTATTTCTGTAATTCCTTTCACATTTATTAGTTGGAATTTTGCTGAAAGAAAAGGCCATCTCTTCTCCTCCATTTACTTCTTTATTCAATTATTTATATCTGTGGGGACCCATGGGTATTTATGTTGTTCTATGAGTTAAATCTATTACTTTTATTATTTATTTTGTTGTAGACATTTTTAATTACGAAAATTGGATTTTGGAAGAGTGTGGAGAGGGGCCAGGACTGCTTCGCTTATTTGGGGGCAGGGAAGGCAGTGTCTTGCCCAGGGCCCACTGTGTAGGGCAGGCTGATGACAGGGCCCCTTTGGTCCAGTTGCCCCTCTGTTCTGAGCTACTGCTTCCAGAAATGTGGCCTGCTCAGTCCAGAAGCAGCTGACTGCCAAGGATGCAGCCAGAACCACCCCCCCCCCCCCCACTAACTAGGTTCTCTGTTCTGCCCTCTAAGGACCTCCTGGTGCTGAGTGCCTGAACGACAGACAGAGATGCTGCCACAGCCCTGGAGGAAGCCAGACAGAAAAGGCTCAGCCTGACCCAGTCCCCGGCCCGGCTCCCTTCGACCGCCCCCCACCCCCACCCCACAGGTCCCTCCCTAGCCCTCCAATCTTCTTGCCGCCTGCAACCCCTCCCACCCACCCCCCCACGCCCCCGAGAAAGGATCCAACTGTTGCCCCTGTTGGCAAGCAATTCCACCCCTGGGCAGCCCTACGGTCAGCCCCCGGCAGGGGAAAGGAGGTCGCCTGCAGGCCTGAGGCCTCACAGAATCCACCACAGTCTCCATGCTGCGTATTTTGCACTTTCAATAAAAGATTCCACTTTCCCGGCATTTGGGGCGAGTGTCCATGAAGGACCCTCCCAACGGGTCTGGCTGTTCCTTCCCTCCGTAGCTACACTGGAAGCACCTGGTGACTGTATAGCTACAACCAGAGGGAGGATGGTTCTGTTCATGACAGAGCACTGTCAGCCCCCTCTGAGGACCCAGCCGATGGGCAGGAAGGGGCCTCAGTTCAGTTCTCACTGCGTTCATTCTGCTCTCAACTTGGCCAATCCCTCCTGCCTCAGTTTCCCCAGCCACTCCTTGGCACATGGGGAAAGCCAGGGTTCAGAAGCAACAAGTTCAAAATCATCAAATTTACGCTGCCAGAGGGGTTGCCTTATAGACTAAGTCCCATGTGCCATGATGACAAGGGTCCCCCCCTCTTTCTCAGGAAAGGGAGACTGGCTGCCCTCTCCCCTTCCCCTCCTCTTCTGTGTTCCCAGCATGTGGCTTGCTCAGGCTCAGAAGGATGGGTGGCTTTATCCCAGGAACCATGGGAGCGGGGAAAAAGGGGGGAAAAGGATACCCATCTGCCCCATTCTTCTGAGAGCTCAGGTTTGTTGAGCTCTCATTACCTGCTGAGCTCTGCACCGAGGTTTTGGAACTTGATCTTGTTTAATCTCATGAAAACACCATGGGGTAGGTACTGGGCTGGCCTCTATTTTGAATTTATTGGGAAACCAAGGAATTGAGGAAATGCAGTGACTTGCCCAAGGTCACACAGATGAAAAATGGCAGACCTGGGGTTTGAACCTGGTGATTTAACTCGAGCCCAGACCCTAACCACTTACCACACTGCCTCTGTTCCTAAGTTGCAGATGCATTGGTGACCACAGGTGATGTCTCCCACACTCTCCCATGTCCTCCTGAGTGGGTGAGACCGAAGAGCTGGCGGGGGGGGCAAGACTCCTGTTGCCATAGAGATTCTACAGAAATACAGAGATACTTCATGCCTTCAGCGCCAGGCTGGAGAGGCACAGGTGCAGCGGCTTCCCAGAAAATGAGCATAGAGGCTCCCCAAAGGGTTCTTCAGGAGCATGCCTTTGGTTTCTGTAATTAAAGCCCAATGACTATAGGTTCAGTGAAACCTAGACCCCAGCCATGTATTGTCTGCTCAGAGCAACTGCTCCTCTAACCCCCACCCCAAGGCTTCTGGGAAGCCTGTCTAGCAGACATTGGGGGAAATAGCCAGTCTCTTCAAGTTAAAAATAATCAGACGGCATTCTACAGAATGGTGCCAAAGCGGATAGCTTTGCACCTCACTAAACTCAACTCTGGCATCAGGAGGTCACAAAGGAGCACGAACTTGGAGTCAGGAAGATGGGGCTCAAATTCCATCTCTGTCATTTGACTGACTTGGTGAAGCCCTTAGCCTTCTGAGCCTCAGTGTTTCCATCTGTAGAATGGATAACGATCATCATCATCATCATAATTACACTCTCAGATGAGTGTGAGGCTATTTTAATGGGACCATTTTTACTGCGGCTGGCATACAGCAAGCGCTCAATATGTGCTTGCTGTGCTTAGTGCTAATTTCCAGAGTGTGAGCCTTTGGGATCCCTTGCCTCTGATCAGAGCTAAACCAAGGACAAGGAGAGGAACTTGGCATGTTGGCAAGTGAGCGCCCAAAGGACCTCTCCCAGAGCAAGGCGGGGGCTGCTCCCCCAAACAGCTGTAAGTCTATGTTCACAGACACATGGCCCGATTAGTGCAGTTTTAGCAGCTGTTTGATCCCAGCTTCTAGCCTTGAGGAGGCACAGGAAGAGATATTTTTTTCCTCCCAGTGATTTTTTAAAATACTTTGTTTTCCAAGTCTTGCTTTTAATGTCATTTAAATATCAGGAAGCTAAACTATTGAGTTTATTTCTAATAGTTTACTGTAACCCAATACTATATTGGGTTTATTCCTGGGTGCATCCTTCATTCATTCCCTGTGTGCCTATCAATTCTGACCTGGTGAAGCTTAGGTTCTAGTCCACAAGACAGACTGTAAATAGTAAGGCCTAAGAAAACAATAGTAAGTAAATAAAAAGGCTATTTTGAGATAGTCTTGAGGGCTATGAAGGGAATAAACAGACACATATCAGGCAGGGAAGCGGGTGGAGGCACCACGGGCAGTCAGGGAAGGCCTCTCTGAGGAGGAAACACATCACCAGAGACCCTGGTGGGGAGTGAGGTGGGTGGCTTCACGCTCTAACACTCCCATGATGCAGGGTCTTCTTCTCTCCTGGTCTCCTTGGTAACGCCCAAACCCTAGCTCTTGAGAGGTAGGAAGGAAGTGGACTCAAAAGGAGGTGGGACTTTCTGTCCAGCCTGCTCCCGGAAAGGCTAGAGAGGAGGAAGTCCCGCCTTGGTGGGCGGTGTCCAGGAAGGAGTCCGAAAATTAATTCCCAGGCCCGTGGGTCTTGACTGTGCGGGCCCAGCTTCCGCTGTGTTAGAACCACCTCCTATAGATCCTCACGAATTCGTCCATGTCTTTATATTTCGACCTCCATCTTGGCCCTACTCCCATCATCTCCACTCTGTACCATTGCTCCAGCCTCCTCACTGGCCTCCTCTCTTCCAGTCTTGCACCTACTCTCCATTCTCCACTCAGCAGCCAGAGGGTTTGTTTTTAACTGCACACCCAATCACCTTCCTTCCCAGCGCCAAGTCCTCCCAGGCTTTCCTGACAAAAAAGCCCTTTGCCAGAGCAAAACCCAGATCCCTCACCCCTGCCCACAAGGACGGGCAGGCTCTGCCTCAACCCTCTTCTCCAGCCCCGTCAGTGCTCTGGTTCTCTGCTGCAGAGGGGTTTGAAGCCCGCCATAGGTCCCTCACATCCCTTCCTCAGACATTAAAACACACACATAGCCTTCCACAAGCTTTGTTTCTTCTGCTGTTTAATTTTTAGGAGGATTTTTGAAACTTGTGGAAAATTTTGAGTTATAATAAGCTTATTTCATTTCCCATTGGCTATACTTTCTTAAAAGTCACAGGACATGCTCAGACATCCTTTCAAAGTGAGAAAATGGATTTGGAAGAATAGGGAAGGAGGAAGAAACGAGGTCAGATCATATCAGAATTTGGGTAGAGTAGCATGGGGTTGAGGGTCCACAGGATAATAGACAGTCTGGAATGCTCGGACTTCTGGGGAAGTGACTGGCACCAACAGACGTGTGAGGCCTGATGGGATTCGCTCTGCTGCCCCAGGAGGGGTTCTTCAACACCCGGTCCGATCGTTCAGGCCTTGGACCGCACCGCTGCCGCCTCCTTCTTGTTCACGATGAAACTGATCAAACCATCAGTGCACCCTGAGTGGACAACCACAAAACTCCCAAATGAACTGTTGTTTTAAATTTAAAATCGAGAAGAGCCTCTCCTAAGCATCTCCACCAGCTTGGGATGACACTGAGGTTTCCGTGGTAAACCAAGAACGCCCCTCAGAGTTGCAGGGATTCCAGCTCCGCATGTGAGGGAGGAGGGCTCCTTGAAGCAGGACTTTTCCCCTTTCTGAACCTCCCCTGACTCACCTGAAAAGACTCTGTGGCAGGACGTGCAATGAGACTTCTCATGTAACCCCACTAATGTTCACAAATATCAAACTCTAGAAGCCCCCAAAAGAGCTCTTTCAGTAGATGTTTCTGCTACTAATTCTGAGTAACAATCCATCTCAAAACTCAGTGGCAGAAAACATAATTGCATGGTTTATGTAGATTCTGTGGTCAGGATGGCTCATCTCTTCTCTGAGGTATCTGGGGCCTCAGGTGGGAAGAATAGCTTGGGGTGACTTGATGGCTGGGGTCAAACCAGTCACAAAGGCCCTTCCAGGTTCACCAAAATATCCAAAGGCCATTCATCGGAGTCCTGTCACAATGTCATGGGAACCTGTGACTGACCTATGGCCCCTGAAGTTCGCTTTGCTCCTTCCTGCCTTCACCACCCTGAGCTTCAATCCCACACCTAGAATCTCAGTCGTATGTTCACTACTGGAAACAGTACTATCTTAGTCCAATCTTGCCATTTTTCAGATGAGTCAAGGGAGGTTCACAAAGGGGAAAAGCACCCCCCACCCACGCAGACTGAAGTAGTAGGTGTGACACAGGATGTGGGTGAGTTTGATAAAATTGCTTTGAGGCTGGTAATTCCCAGGAAACACTGTCTCCGTTATTTCTTGCTGCATCACAAACCACCCCAGAATTGAGTGGTTTTAAAAAAACTAGCAATTTATTATCTTTCATGTTTCTGTGGGTTAAGCGGGCAGTTCTTCTGCCACATGGGGGGCTGTCTGGGACCCCAAGAGGGCTGGCGGGTCCAGCATTGAGCCCGAGGCCTTCCCTTCAGCCCACTGGGCTGTTTGGCATCTGCCAAGCATCCAAAGAGAAAGTTTTGTCCTGTCGTTGTCCTGCAGAGCCTGCTTGTCCCAGGCCCCAGGTGGGCCATTCCCACTGGCCCTTGGCTGACGCCTGGCAAGGCCTGCCAGTTCCTGCTCGAGCCCATCTGGGGATGAGAGAACCAAGACCCTGTCGCCAATCCCAGTGCGGGGCACTCCTTATTTATTTATTTGTCATGGAGGCATATACAATAAAATGCACAGATCTTAGTGTATGCTTGAAGAATGTTAACATGTGTATAGTCATGTGACCATCACCCAGACCAAGCTGTCAGACATTTCTCACTGATTTTCCCCCCTTTGCCTATTTCCCGCATCCCTCACCCGCCTCCCCGGTGGCAACCACCAGCCTGTTCCCTGTGGGCACTCCCTGTTTAAGCAGACGGTTCTGACCTTGAAACACTGTGGAGTGCACCACAGTCCCTAAGGGGACCAGCCCAGCCCTCGACCCCCGGCTGAGCCCATCCGCCCTGTACGTTCAAGCCTTGGCCTTCCTCTGACAACTCAAGGAGGACTTTGAACAAACAAATGGGAACCACCATCATCAGCAAGATCATCCCCATTATAACCGCCAGCATGGAGACTGGTGATTCAGCCTTCCCGTTACCCAGAGGAGGCTCTGAGAGGCTCAGCTGCCCCCTGTCATGCAGCAGGCAGGCGGCAGGGCTGGAATTCTCTCCCAGGCTTATGACCCTCTGAAGCTGGTGCTCTACTGTCAAATGAAGACCCCCAAAAGCCACCACAGGGGGTGTCATGAAGTGTGAATGCAGTGTGGAACCCCAGAACCTGCTCAGGTCACTGTGGGCGGAGAGGAGAGCAGGCACTGGCCACTGCCCCTGGCCTCAGCCAGCAGAACTGAGGGCGGAGAGGAGAGCAGGCACCGGCCACTGCCCCTGGCCTCAGCCAGCAGAACTGAGGGAGGAGGTGCTCTGATCCCTTCAGTTGATTTCTTCAGAGCAGAGCCTGTGGCCGGTGGTAACAGCACATTCCACCTCTCTTAACCCACTTAGGATATTAAGAGGCTGGGTCGGGTTCCAGGTTTGGATTAGAAACGTTAAAATCTGACCAGCGTACCTCCTAGACAGATAAAGTGGTTCTGTAGGGAGCATGTGCATGTCCCATGTTCTTATTTCTCATCTGGGACACACAGAGAGGCATTTAACACATGGGTTAGAGGCTGCCTGCTCTAATCCTGCAACCACTCCTGTGTGAACACAGGCAGGGCCCTTAACCTCTCTGGGGTATTGTAAGGGTTAAACGAGTGGATTTGTGTAAAGTGCTTAAAATAGTGCTAGGTGCCACAGAAGTTTTGCTAACTTATTATTCAGGAAACGGGTACAAGGATGATTGTGGTAGTGATGTGAGGACAATCTGCTGGTCCCACCTGCTTCCCAGGAGGAGGAACAAGGTCCAAATGACAGTATCCAAAGTCCTTGGGCCCACTGGGGCGACCCCAGGGTCTCTCAAACCAATGGAGAAACAAAGTCTGGTTTAGTTAAAACCAAAGACATTGGGGTTCAATACATGTGTTCCTCAGAAGATGAGGGGGAAAGCAAAGCCATCGCCAGTTCCATCTGAGGCTCTGGGGGTGGAAGGACTCACCTGCCCCTGCCAGTGAGGCCTTAGGTTCCTCTGCTTCCTCCCAGTGGCTTCGTGCTCCCTGTCTCGGACTGCTGTGTCTAACCTACATTAGCCGTCCTCCCCTTGCCACAGTCTCTTTTCCTACCACGGGTGGGTGAGAGGCTCTGGTCTTCTCCTGTATGGCAGTGTGGGACTGATGGGGAATCTCCTTTGCAGGGAATTAGAGTGAAATGTTGCAGATGATTTGCTGGTTCCGCGTGGGGCTGTGCTCCTCTCGGACATCTGCTCGCAGAGAAACCCAGCTGATCATGGAAGGAGAGGTCAGTCCACATTCCTTTTTTGTTTGGTTGCCAACATTGATTAGCATCAGCTCCAGGTCAGTCTCTGATCTGGGCTTTGCTGGAGCCAGAGATGAATCCACTAGGCTTCCTGCCGTAGGGGACTCAGGGCTCAGTGGGAGACGGACATATAGGACCTGGGAGCATAAAACAACCTAATAAGCTGCCACGTAACCAGGAGGCAGCTACCTTTCTTGTAAGGGACTTGCAGGTGGAAAGGTGAAGGCAACATGTGTTCATTCCTCCAGCAGATCTGTACTGAGGGTGTGCTGTGTGTCAGGCATATTCACATGGTGAACTGGGTGGAGAAGAGCTCTCTCCCTGACGGACCTCACAGCCAGGGCCATCAGCCCTACCTGGCTCTGGGGAAGAAGGTAGGTGAAATATGAGTCATTCTACTGAAACCAGGAACCAGGGTGGATGGGAAGAAAGAGGGAAATAGAGAATATACTTGTGAGAAACTGGTGTTTTCAAATGTTTTTGCCATTTCAGAGTGGTTGAAGGGTCGACTTCGGAGAGTTCAGAGAGAAGCTGATGAGAGGACCCCTCCTCGACGTGGGGGCTGCTGGCTGGTGGGGTGGCAGCAGTTGCCTGCTGAGCGGTGCAGGTGGTGTGATGGGGCTGGTGTGCTGAGCGGTGCACTGCTCCAGGACACCTGTAGGGGCAGCATCACTGGGGGCCCAGAGGCAGGCATGCAGCGACAGAGGCAATTTGGTGGGGCTGCCGTGGCAGCGGGGTGGCTGGGGTGCTGGTGGTGGATACCTGGGAAGGCAGTGAGGGCAGGGTGGCCGGCCAGGCTGGCTGGGCATCGGGGGCGTCTGGGAAGGCTTTACAATGGCAGCAGGGGGTATCAGACGTGTCAGACGCTCCAGGAGATGGTATGCCAGCAAGGGGCAACAGCCTTGGGGTCTCCCGGGAAGATCTGGCTGCAGGTTGGTTGGAATTCTGAAGGTGGAAAACCTTAATGGCAGCCGTGCTTTGCCCAGGGTGCCACTGTGGGTTTAGCAGGGGACATTGCTGCTGGAGGCAGCCATGACAACACCGCAGTGCCTGGGGTGCTGAGTGTGGGATGGGAGGAATTTTAATGTTTGACAGCCAGTCTCCCCAAGTAAATGCATCTGGTGGTCTAGGCGGTGGCCTTGTAGGACGTGTGACACGCAGCATCAACAAGGCAGTGGTGTCCTGTTGAGTGGGGAAGGCGTCCTGTTGGGGTTCCATCATTTGGCTGAGGTCTTCTAGGTGGTGATGGGTGGTGAGGGGTGGTGGTAGTGGTCTCATGGGGGGTAACAAGCAATTGGTAGAACAAGATGAAGGCTGAAGAGTGTGTGCGCGTGTGTGTGTCTGTCTGTCTGTCCCATGCATGTTTCTGTGTGTTGGCTTTCGCTGGAGGTGGTGGTCCATTTGGTCACCCACTGGGGGTCTTCTGGGAGGGCTGCTCTCAAGATGATGATGTCATCTGGAAGCAACAAGCCGTACGATGACCTGCACTCTCTGGCCCGCAGCTCCACACTCCGGGCTGCTCCAGCTGCTGGAGCATTTCTGCTCTAAGCATGGCCCTCGCCTATCCCAGCCCAGGAGGGCCTCTTCTTTAAATACAAACTTCCGAAGCTCTCTTCTGCCCTATTCATCTGCAGGCCTCTGGCTATAACCTTCTCAAAGCCACCTGGGACCCTTGCAGAAGGCAGCATCCACAGGCCTACCCTGGAACTCCTCGGGTGAAAACAGCCTTACGCCCTCTGGTGTTCCTGCAGGCCTGTGGGTCAGACAAAACTCAAGGCTCCAAGTTTATGTCTACTAAGGCAGGTCAGGTCTGACAGAGGGAGGAGGATGGAAGGGGAAGGAGCCACCATTTATTAAATGCCTAGCAAGTGCCAGGATCAGTGACAGGCATTTCCTGCCCATTATCGTATGAGAGCCTCACAGCCATTTTCAAAGATAAAGGGTATTATTCTGATTTCATATGAGCATATGAGATAAGGATGTAAAGCTCAGAGAGGTTAAGTGACTTGCCCAAATTCACACGGCAAGTAAGTGGAGAAACTGAAATGTGGCCCAGCTTTGACTTCAGAACCGGCTCTCTGTTACTTCTCCCCAGTGAGTAGAGGCACAGAAGCAGCAAAGCCCAAAGAGTTTGGGGAAAAGAAAAAGAACTAGTCTGATCAGAACAGGTAAGCAGCAGGAGATGGGGCTGGTCAGTTGGCACCAGATAGTGGAGGCCTGGGAGGCTGGCTGAAGGTATTGGATTTTCTCCTGCAGTCAGTGGGGAGCTATGGAAGGTTCTAGATGACAAGAGGAACCTTATGCTGACACTGGATATACTAAGGTGGACAAGGTAGACCACAGTGAGAAAAGGCTGGAGCCTTAGTTGGGGCCCTGGAGGAAGAGAGACCACTGGGGTAGGCCTGGTCAACTGGACATTAGCACTTCATTTTCCCAGGACATCCTTGGATGAAGAGGACTCCCACCCAGTCTAATGCATGGACCCCTGAGGTGTCCCTACAACTGAGTCCTAAGGTCTGAGCTCAGGTACAGAGGGCCAGCCCATACTCCCAGCTACTCCTGCCACACCACGAGGCTCTCTGACTGGACACAGTAACTCTGCTAATGTCACCAGTGCTTGCTCTCATATGATTAAACTTTTCCATTTTGCACACAATTCAGTAGTAGAGTCAATGTCTGTGATTCAATGACACAGCCAACCTAGAAGCCCAGGCACAGGGTTGTGGGCACCTGGAAGTGTCAAGAACTGCAAATCCCCACCCCCTTGCAGATCATTACATATTATGATAGCCTTTTCTATTTTGTAGGTGGGGAAACTGAGGCCCAGGGAGGCACAGAGACTAGCACGGGGCCACATGCCAGGAGTGGCAGCATCCAGACCAAATATCCTGAGTTCACATCAAAGTCCTTCCACTTCAACACTGTGTCTCAGATCCTGGGCAGTAGATTAGATGCAGGTTTGTGGGACCCCCACTCTGCAAATCTTCTGAATCAGTAACTTCAGGATGGGGAAATGGAACCTGAGTTTAATAAGCTTGCAGGTAGATTCAGGGAAAGACTTGGCAGACCATTGCTTTAGTCTACTCTTTGGGTTGTACAGTCAGGGAAACTGAGACTGGGAGAGAGCAAAGGGCACATAGCAAGCAGATGGCAGATTTGGTTTTAGGATCCAGGTATTTGATGCTCAGTCCTGAAGCCAACTGGGCCTGGCTTACTTGTGGGGTATATCAAGGGATCCCCAAACTCCATGAGTCTGTCCTTCTTCCCTACATTGAGATACAAGCCAACTGTGACAGAGTCAACTCCCAGCCCGTCACTTTCTGGGTAAGAGATGACTCAGAAAAGGGCAAGTGCAGAAGTTGGCATGGCCTGGGCTTAGTAAAACAAGCCAGGCAGTTGCCCTAGGGGAGCTGCAGAGCTCAGCTCTAAGGAGCCCTTGTTCTGAGCGCTCAGCTGACACCCTGACCCTGTGTCCCCACTGCCCCACCTAAATGCTGACATCTCATCTCACCTACCAGCCTGTGCCATTTACCTGCCCCTGGGGAATCCTGTGTTTCCTTCCCTGTCTCTCAGCCTGTACCCTCAGAGCCCTCTCCGTCCTCCCTCTACCTGCCCTCATTCCTCATTCTAGCCTTGCCACTGCTACCCCCCACCCCAAGCCACTGGGACCATTCAAACCTTTTATTGTCACTCTCCTGGTTCAGGACCTTGTTCCCTGGTTTCTGAACCACAAAAGTCTCCCAGGTTCCATCCCCGTCTAGATTTACCCTATCATGGGCCATACATGTGGTCCTTCAGCCGGTGATCATTTATTGAGCAGCTGCTATATTCCAGGATACAGATGAGTAGGACAGCCTCCCCTCCCTGCTGTCATTTGAATTTTGGCAGCTCTACTCTTTCAGGGGCCAAGTTTGAGCTTAGAAATCTTTGCTGTAGCTCTGAGTTCTGGGACCTTGGCCTCACACAGCCTCTATCCTCTGGGGTCCTATCATCTCTCCAGGGCACTGCCAGGGAGCCAGGCAAGTGCCAAATCTCCTTCCCAAACTTGATACCCAGGCCTCCAGATGTCGCCTGCAGGGCCTTTGCATTAATCCTAACAGTGATAAGCTCTTGGCGTGCGGTTCGTTCAGCCATCACCACACAGCAGCTACAGCCATGAACTCGGCTTGACAGGTAAGGAGACTGAGACGCCGAGAGAGACGGCTTGAGATCAGTTATAAGCAGAGCTATGGTTCAAATGCAAGTTGTCCTGACTTCAGAGCAGGTACTTCTAACCTAAGCCAGAGATTGACCTTTAAACCCAGCCAAACATGGGGTCCTGCAAACTGACCAGAAGTGGTGGGGATGAGGCTGGGGGTCAGCCATCCATGTCATTCTAGGGTGTTCAAACTGAACCCTCTCATCAAATGAGAGTTTCTGGGCAGCTGGATAGGAAAACAGCAGGGAGGGAAGTTGCTTGGGTTGCAGGAGAGTGGGCTTCAGAAGCCCTGGCCCCCACGCCCCCCGCACTCCCAAGATAGCCCCTAATTATGAGGATAACAATGGTAACAGTGTGAGAAAGCACTATTAAGAAAAGAGGTTAAGTATTATGGCTATAGCAGCTAAGATGCTCTGAGCACTTGCCATGTGCTGGCAGCCATATGGCCAGCCTGCCTTTCAAGAGTGGCTTCTCCCACAAACCTTCACACCTTCCCTTCTACAAATGTTCCTTCTCCCTCTTTATGAAAAATATTTATTTCCTTGTCCCCAGTCCCTCCTCACAGCCAAGGCTCTGGACAAAGGGGCAGTGAGAAGCCCTCCCAGGTCCAGGAAGCAAGCCAGGTGGTTTCCAATTGGCTTTCAACAAAAGGAGACTGTTATGACTGCTACTGTCTTAATCTACCAGGAGTTAATGAAAAACAGTTTTTGATAATACACCACCTTGTGATTTTTGGCATATACCTTGAAAGCATTTCAAAGAATTGAGCAACACTGTTTCAGCAAGATTCCTCCTGTGCCCATCTGCTGTTTGCCAAACAAGCATAAATTTTTTTATAGCACTTAGGTCTCTAAAAATGAAAATTAGGTCTCTGATGGATGCTGAGCCCTGCTTCCTTCTAGCAATGAGTAAATTAATTCACAGATAAAAAAACTAATTGGAAAAAGAAAGTCCTATCCATTTCATTAAAATACCCATTTCCAAATCAGTATTACTTTCTGTTTATCATTAAGTATTTTAATAGATTGTAGGTGACTGTTTCTGTAATGATAACAAAGCGAAATATTATTTTAAATACTTAGTGCCTTATGGTCAAAGAAAATTTGAAAAAATTTTTAATTAAGATACATATTTTTGAAGCATAAAGTGCATCTCTCTCCTTGCCTGTCCAACCTCATCCCCTGTTTTTTTCTTATCAGCTTCACAAAAGCTTTGCTGACCCTCTAACTATTCTTCTAACACACTGATACCTTTCCCACCCCAGGGCCTTTGCACATGCTGTCCCTTCTATCTGGATTGCTCAACCTTTAGATATAGTTATGGCTGCCTCTCTCACCTCCTGCTCTTGTTATTCTAAGTCACCCTCTTAGTGAGGCCTTCTCTGACCTCTACGTCTAACATTTCTCCCCCTTCCTCTCAACTCTTCACACTGCCTGCCTTGCCTTTTCCACCCTTAGCTCCGGTCTCCTTTTCTTAGAAGGACACCAGTCATATTGGATTAGGGCTGACATTTATGACCTCATTTTAATATAATCACCTCTTTAAAATCCTATCTCCAAATACAGTCTCTTTCTGAGGTACTGGGAGTTAGGACACAAACATACCAGTTTGCGGGGTGGACACAATTCAGCCCATAACACATGGGACTGTTCACTTTATACGAATTCCTCTAGCTCTGTACTTGTGATTTGTGCATTTTATGTATATATATTCTACTTCAATAAAGAAGATGTGAGAGGCACATGGTTTTTAAAAACTCTATTACTCAGTACCAATAAAAAGGTTTGGAGTCACTCAGGTGGAGGTTGTTCTGACTAAAATCAGTGCGTCTTCCGAGGTTGTAGGGTGACACCCACATGAATCCCCAAGGCTGTGGACAGTCAAACAGGGAGAGCCCACCATGGGTCCAAACTTTGGGGAAGAGCTGGCTGCAGTGGGGGTGAGGGCTGGCCAGCCTGGTTTGCCCCCCCAGCTGATAAACCTCGTGCTGACCCTCCCAGATGGAGGTCTCCAGCTCCTGATACACCTGTTTACAGTGGCACAAACTGAGGCTTCCAGAGCTGAAGGGACTTACTTACCCAGGGCCACACTGGCTCTTCAGCTCTCAGTGCTCCCAGCCCTGACTCAGCCGGTCCTAGACGGCAGGCCGGGCCCCACCACACCTGGGTGGGGCTGTTTGTCTTCCTCCTGATGAGTGAGGTGTGAGAAGGGCAATGAGCTGGCAGGCCAGGCGGGACACCAGCCCTCCCAGCCCATGCACCCCTTGGCCTGGCCACCCTGTGACCAGCTCCGGGTCCCCATGCCAGTGGCACCTCGAGGGCACTGGGTACAGCCTGGGTGCCTGGGAGAGAGAAGGGAGTGGGATTAGAAGAGGCCTGTGCAGATCAGGGGACCCAGGCCCCTTCTCATTCAGGTCTGACTTCCTGTGTGACCTTTCCAAGCCCCTTGACCTCTCTGGTCTCACCCTCCTCCCCTCTGACATTCCTCTCACGCCAGGAGAGTCATTCTGAGGATGAGTGGCAACAGAAAGACTGTCCCATCATTGTGCCCAAAACAGCTCTTCAGTGGCACCACCCTTTACAGTTTGCAAGTAACCCCCTTGTCCCTCAGAAGGCATGCTAAGGCCTGTGCCGAGGGGGAACTGAGGCCCAGTGATGGGAAGCGACCTCGCAGGTCAGGGATTCTCTCCCAGAAAACTGAGGCCCCGCAGGGAGTTGCCTTAGGATAGGGAGCTAACTTCTGGGGGCTTAGGGTGCCTTGGGAGTCAAAGGAAAGCTATGGCCTCAGCCCAGATCTGGGCAGATGCACACACAGAGACATGGACACACTCAGACAGCCACCCCCAGACACACACACACACACACACACACACACACACACACACACATGCATAGAATTGTGACGGTTCAGGAAGTCACGATTGCCTGCCCAAGGTGCTGGCCCAGATGACCCATGGCCTCACCCTCCTCAGGCCACCTGGGTGGAGGCCCTGCCCTACCCTTCCCCTGACCCCTGATCTGACATCAGCCAGAAGTGGCTGGTCCTCCAAAAGCCTTCTCATGTCCCACAGGGCATCTGCCCACCCCTCTGTCCACTGCTACTTAATTAAGCTCCTCTCCACTCCTGGCCTTCCTTGGGCAGGTGGAGCAGACCTGCGGGTCCTGGGTGATGGGAGCTATGTCCCAGGTGAAGGCCCTGTGTTCCCTGCTCCAGAGGCCTGGAGAGCAGCCAGATGGTGGTGAAGGAGTCGGGAGTCTGAGTTCTAGGCTTGGCTCTGACACTGACCTGCCAAGTGACCTTAGGGCCTCAGTTTCTAGATCTGCAAAATAGGGACCCTCAACCTTTGGTCTGTCCTCTGTCAAACAGCTAATGCCATACCTAAGGGAAACCCAAATCCCACTAGGCCAGAGACCAAAAATGTCAGCTTGTGGACATTCTGTGTCTATTTTGTTCATTGGTGGCAAATATTAGGAATTCAGAACAGCCTCCACCTGGGGGAGCAAGAACACAAGAAATGATGTGAGATAAGGGCTGAGCACAGGCCTGGCACTCACACGGCACTCAGTGCATGGCAGCTGTTGTCATTGTCACTGTTCTGTGGTCCCACCATTAGCCCCACAGGGAACAGGTGCTTCACTTCCTGGGGCTGCTTCACCACAGGTCCCAGGTGAGGAGGGAACGTGGGGCACTTGCAGGACCCAGCTCCTGCCAGGACTCTACCAGGAGCAGCTGGACAAGGATCATTAAATTGGGGGGTTGCAAACAACAATAATTATAGTTGTTCCATTTCTCCATCCAGTTTATGAAGAGATAATTCACACCTCCTTCATCTGCAGAGTACTAGAGAGGGGATTCAACAGGGGCCATTGACTGTAGGCCACACCACTCTTTTATATGTACTACCAAGAAAGAAAACACACTGCCAAGAAAGCATGGATTGTAAGATGCATCCTGATTTCAGAGACAGTCATGTGAGAAAAAAATAGGTCTCAGACTCACTGAAACGTGGCAGTGAAATCCACGATGGTGTAATAGATATCATGGAAAGCTTCTCAGCACTCCTGGGGCAAGGAGTGCCCCTCCTGATTACCCACTGTCCTTTCTCACTTTGTTCCACATGTTTTAAATTGAGGTTTAAATCACAGACAGTAAAACATATAGCCTGATGACTTTTTACTTATGTGTACAACCATGTAAATCACCATCCAGATCAAGAGACAGAACATTTCCATTACCCAAAAGGCTCCCCTTTGCCCCATCCTGGTCAGTACCTGTCCCCCAGTGAGGACCACTCCTTTGACCTCTATCACCAACGGTAAGTGTTGTCTTGTCTGCTTTTGAACTTCATATAAGCAGAATCACTGGCTTCTTTTGCTCAACACAATGTCTGTAAGACCCGCCCATGCTGGTACATCTATCAGCGTTCACCCATATTTCTCTGTTTTTGTAAATCAAGTTAAATCCAGTTCAAGGACCCTGGCTCCTCCTTTCTACTGCCCTCCCCTCCCTTGGGTGAACTCAAGACCCAAACTTGTCCTCCCTGCCTATGTGTTGGCTGTGCCCACAGCCCCTCAGCCCATGGCCCCAGGAGGTCTGGCTGGTGCCTCCACCCCCCAGCTCCCTGGTCAGCCTGAGCCCTGGAGGGCTCTGAAGCCCATTCTTTCCAGCATTTCTCACTTATGTTCAGGACTTCATGAGCATCCATCAGGTGAGAGCTGAGACCCACCACGAGGTGGGTAGGCGAGGTCTGCTCTCTCCTGGGGATCTCCAATCCTAAGCTCCCTGTGTCTATTTTCCCCTCCATCCAGCTCAGTGAATCATACGCCTGGGCTTGAATTTTCAAACTGGCCATCCCAGGGATGGATCCACAGACGAGTGTGTGTGTGTGTGTGTGTGTGTGTGTGTGTGTGTGTGTGCATGTGCACGCACCTCACAAAACACATTTGAATAATTTTAAAATTTTGACTTAGTTGCCAGTGTTTTAAAATCAAGAGTTTTAATTCACCCTCTTGACAAATTGTTGCTGAGGGTCTACCATGAGCCCGGTCCTATTTGGGAGGCTGAGAATATAGCAGTAAAGAAAATAAAGATCTTTCCAAAAAGGAACTAATATTTTATAAGCACTTGCATCAGAACTAAACAACAAAAAACAACAAAAAGCCCTGCTTCTCTTGAAAATTCCAAGTTCTAACCAAAAGGGGTCCACATTTCCAGCATGGCAACAGCTGGCTGGAGCCTAGCAAGAGCTGCACTAATTTTTAAAATGCACTTGCCCTCCAGGGCACAGCAGCCCCCTTCCCTCTTTTGAGCTTACCTGGCTTCTGAGGGCATTTGAATTCTTTACCTCCTGGCCTAGATTTCTGGAAAGCGAGTATTGTCAGTCCTGGTCTACAAGAAAGGCTACTAAGGATGCTTCCCTGCCTTCTCCCCCTGTAAATGAGGCGTAATAAAAGCACTGATGTCAAAAGATCTTCATAAAGATGAAATTGGGTGATGCAGACAAAGGGCTTAGCACAATGTCCAGCACATAACAAGCTTAGTAAATTCCAGCTGTTATTAGGACTACATGTGCAGAGGAATTTACTGTACATTTACAAAGTGCTTCTCTATCCAATGCTGTGTTTTCCTCTCAAAAGGCAGGGCAAGCAAAAATATGCCTGTTTACAGATAAAGAAACTGAGGTTCAGAGTAATTGAGTGGCTTGATTAAGCTACATAGAAAGTGACGGTGGAGATGGAACGAGACACCAGGGCTCCTGGATCCCAGATCAGTGTTGCCCTGTTGGCCAACCCTTGTCTGTACAGGTACCTGGAGTGAACGTGGAGATGTTTTTGTGGGCTCTCCTCCTTCCCTGGTGCCTGCTTAGAGCCAGCCGTGCTCAGTTTGGAGGTTCCAGGTCCCAAGCAGGTAAGTTATCCCATCTCCCTGGAAGCTCCAGGAGATTCTAGAAGAAGCAAACTCCCCTCTGGACAATTCGCATTTCCCCAAGGCTCCTAATTCCTCTCAAATCACCTGTGGTGTCTAGATCTTATGTTTAATACAAACCACATGTCATCTCTCTGCTGCCTCATTGTAATCTTCCCTCTTACATTTAGTTTCCAGACAAATCTTTCCAGCCTTAATCTCTGATGATCTAAACCCCATGGGGTTGCAGGTGAGCACTTAACCAGATGCTTCAGAACCATCCCAGACTTAGAGCTTCCAATCTGTTGATGAAGAGCTCTTTGAAAACCACTCAGACGCTTTCAAGTCTACAGCCTGGCCCATATTTTCTCTGAAGGTTTCTTATCTGGAACCCCACCCCTGACACTAATTTCTGTCTTAGGGATTGTTTGATTGCACACAACAGAAATCTCCCCCACAAAGTAGTTAAGCGAAAACAAAAAAGAAGATTTATAAAAATGGGAGAAGTGTTATCCCACTGATTTCAAAGTTCAGAAATGCTCGGCCTCCCAGAGCACTAAAACCAAGGTCTGGGAAGCTGTCAACAGCCGAGTCAGCCAAACCCCCTTGTGAGGCCACAGGGCTTGTTTCCCAGAGCAAAACTGAATCATTGCTTTCTCTGTTTCACCATAGATGGCCCAAATGTGGCCAGCTAGTCTGACTTCATTGCCTCCTGGGTCAAATGCTCAAAACAATCTAGTGAGATGGAGTTGCAGTTCTAAATTTACAAGGGTAACTCTTACCCTGGCTCTTGCACGTGGTCGCAGAGCCGGTTTCCCATTCCTCTAGTGGGAGAGTATGCCCTAGGCTCACCCATGTGTCTCTGCCCCAACAGGCAGTGGACGTGGACATCTCCTGGGCAGTGGTGGTCCTAAAGAACAGCCAGGTGCTTGGCAATGGTGGCATGCATGGCGCGGGCCTCCTTAGCCGGACTAGCCAGTACGCGTGGCGCGGGCCTCCTCAGCCGGACTAGCCAGTAAGTGTGGGGTGGGCCTCCTCAGAGGGACTAGCCAGCAGGTGGGGGCCACCTGTAAGTCCTTCTAGTAGCAGAGCTGCTACCCGTTTTTATCAACAGAACTCCCCTGAGAATGACAAGGAGTGTATTTATCCACAGGACCCCAGCACCAAACTTTACTAAGTACGGTGCCCAGCCCAAGAAATCCAATATGCACCCATCCCTGCCCCAGAAACCCAACCTGCTGACACCGTACCCCCAGGGAGAATGGCTGGGCCTCGTCCTGCTGTACCCACGAGAACCCACGTGACCGATCCGTGAGCCTGTCAAAGTGAGATGAGTGGTTAAGGCTCTGCTGACAGAGGTGATAGGTTAGCCGAGGATCCTCAGGCCACAGAGGAGTGACTCCTCTCAGACAGTGTGGTCAAGAGGGTGTGAAGCATCCTGGCTACTCTGACCACATGTCGTCTACCCAACCTCGCATTACAGGTGTGGGTGGTGCAAGCATCTCAGGCAGTGGTCATCCTGTAGATATTTCTCTAGAAGTGCTACCATGTCTGGGACAGATATGCCTGGCGGTTCTAGTCAGTCTGGGGCTGGGTCAGTGAGTGGTCAGACTGGTGATAGGTCATCTGGTGGTTGTAGTCAAACTGGGGATAGGCCATCTGACGGCTGGGTCAGCCAAGGACTGGGTCATCTGGGGGGTATGCTCAGTCTGGGGCAGGGTCAGTGAGTGTTCACACTGGCAGTTGGTCATCGAGTGGTTATGGTCAAACTGGGGCTGGGTCATCTGGCGCCCATGGTCAGTCTGGAACAGGATAATTTGGAGGGTACGGTGAGTCTGGGTCTAGATCATTGGGTTAACCTGGAGCAGGATCAATGAGTGGTCTTAACTGGGTATAGGTCAGCGAGTGATTATGGTCTGTCTGGAGCAAGGTCACTAAATGCCAGTCTGGGGCTGGGTTATCTGGTGGTTATGGTTGATCTAAAGCAGAGTTAATGGATGGTCAGCCTGGGTCAGGGAAAACTGGTGGTTTTGGTCAGTCTGGGTTGGGGTTAATTAGTGATCAGACTAGGGATAGGTCATCTAGGAGACATGGCTAAATTGGGACAGAGTCATCTGGAGAAAGTGGCCAGTTTGGGGCAAGGTTAATAAATGGCTAGCCTGGGCCTGGAACATCTGCTGGTGACAGTCAAGTTGAGGCAAACTCAGCTGGAGGATGTAGTCAACCCAGGTGTGGGTCATCTAGTCATTTGTAGTCAATCTGAGACTAGATCAATGAATGGGCTGGATCAGCCTAGAGTTGGGTCAGTCTGGCATTGGGCGGTTAGTTTGGGGCTGGACCAGAATCTGATGGCTATGTTCAATGTGGAGCTAGGTCAACAGGAAGAAATGTTCAGCTTGGAGAAAGGACATCTAATTGTTTTACTCATTCTGGGGCCATGTCCTCTATAGATTCTGGTCATTTGGAGGATGGTATGTCTGTTGGCTGTGGTCAGTTTGGAGACACGTCACCCAGTGGTCATAGTCAGTCTGGAAGCTAGGTCATCTGGAGGTTATGAGCAATGTGGGGCTGAGGCATCTCTTGTTATGGTCAGTCTGGAACTAGGTCATGTAATGACTATGGCAAGTTGGAGGCTGGGTCATCCTTAGTCATGGTCTGGACATAGCATCCCCGGTCCCTCTGGTCCCACTGGAAAGGCACAGTCTGGACATCTCGGCCACATGGGAGTTCCAGTGGATGGCCGGGTTCCCCAGCACAGGAGTCCAGGCAATGCCCCCCGACCCCCCAGCTTATCATGGTCAAGGAGGAGGCTTTGAAATGGAATCTGGAAACTCTCTCAGCCAAACAAAGGCCTCCTGACTCAGAGGACTCCTGGAAGCCATATTCTTAACAGCCAGAATCTGGTCAGGGAGAGGGAAATGCTACTTAAGACCCTGCTGGACAGCAAGACCTCACCTGCTAGCAAAGATCACCTGCTGGAGGCAGTGGGGTCCTCGGCTCTGGAAGGCCTGCTCTGCAAGGGTTCTCTGGGGTGGCCTCTGGCCATGGGAGTCTTCTTGACATCGGTGATGTTCTGAAGAGCACGGTTCATTTGGGAAACTCCACAGCTAGTGAGTTTGAGCTTTTGAGCAATAAAATAGTCCCTCAAAACATTGATTAATAGAGATTCCAGGTATTTGAAAGATACCACTCTGCATTGTGAGCATCAGGTTCTCACTCACCAGTTTGGAAAGTCGATGTTGAGAAGCAGCCTCAGACATCACATCTCCCTACAAACGGTTGACCCGCTGCCCAGCATTCCTCCATAAGGCCTCATCCTTTGGGTTTATGAAGGCTGGTCCATCCCAGCCCCTACCGAATTACAAACAGCACTGCAAAAGGGTCCAGCAGAGGCCCTTCCCAGCTGATACCTTAGTTATTTTTTAATGCCCAGTGATGAAAACAGCATCTTTGTTACAAGCTAACAACACAGTTACCAAATGATGCTCTGAATTTGGTGTCTTAATTTTCCTTTAGCATCTTAATGAACTGAAAAAAACCTCAGCCATTGGCTAATGCTTTCCTTGTCTAGTAGGGATGGGATTCAGAATGGAAATCTAGATTAAGGAAGGGAGGGTCCAGGATGGAGGAAAGGCTGCATTGCAGTTTTAGTGTCGAGTTGAGAAGATAGAGAATCTCAGCACTCTCACTTTCCCTCACTCCTCCTCCCGCTCCGCAGGCCCAGCATCACCATGCTTCCATTCCATTTCCCAAATCCCTTCCACCCTCTGTGGGGGGTGCAGGTGGAGGGGACAGAGGAAAGCTGCCCTGGCCAAGCTTCTGGACTCTCATCAAGCCCGCCTCAGGCCGCCTCTGCCTCCCTCTGGATTTCCCAACAAGTCTGGGTTCCAGGCAGGAGGCAGAGTTGGTGATGGGACCCCCTCAAGCAGGAGGGGCGGCCTTTGGTCTCCCTGGGGAGCCACTGAGGGCCTGACTCATCCATGAGCCTCTCTGCTCCTTCCCTGGGAATTCACGATTACAGTGAAAGCCAGAGATGCCTGGAAAGAGCCCTGGCCTGGACATCAACTGCCAACTCTCCAGGTGACCTTACACCAGTCCCATCCTTGTGCTGGAACTCTCTTCTCCCACAATCCCTAAGGGTCTTTCCCTCCATAGTGAGTGTTGGGGAAATGGGAGAAGGATAAGACCAGAGACCCAGCAGTTCTCCTATCTGTAGGATCAGCATGGGACCCCCGCCAGAACTACGGTAAGGATGGTCACACCCTGGAGTCACTGAGGGACTCTCTGACCCCATCTTGAGGGGCTGTCGCCTTGATTTAGCCACCAGTGATCTCCCACAGCCAAACCACAGAGTCCCTTCATTAGGTCTGGGTTTGGGTATGCTCAAAACTGGTAAGGGGGATACCCCTCCAGTGTAGATATTCCAGCATGGGGCTGATGGAGGCAGAAAAGCCTCTAAGAACTACCCAAAGGAATGGCGCCCTAACAGGGACAGGACCAGAAATGAACCTTGGTGTGACTTACAGCCTAGGGCTGGAGTACCTCTGAGGAGTGCGGAAGCAGAGATGCTCCATTGGAGAGGTGATGACATCCCAGTAAGGCTGCAGGCTGGCTGTACGTGAAGAGAGCTCCTAGTGAAGTTGCCTGTAACCCCTAAGCCTGCACCCCCAGTTCCCCCTCCTCTATACTCTGCCTTCCTCTCCTGTCTAATTAGTTTACTCCAAAGCCAGTTTTCAGTGTATAAGGTACACTTCAGGACCTGCCTGGAAAAGCTAAAATTGAAGAATAAGATAATACACATTTCAAATTCCAGGTCAGATACCAGCCGCAGAGGCCCTTGGAACCCCAGGACTTTCCCAAGGGGTGGGAGTGAGCGGGAATGTCAGGCCTGCTGGTGCCACGTAACTGAGCCCTGAACCCTTTCTTTGCAAGAAACCCCCCTGATGCGGTGTGTGTTTCAGGGAGTGAGTGGCCCCTGTTGTGGCTCTTTGGTGTGACCGTGAAGGGTACAGGCCTTGGAGTCAGTCTACCTGGTTCAAATCCTGCCTGTTCACTGACTCTTTGAATCTCTATCTCCTTTTCTGCAAAACGGGAGTGAGAATAGCACCTGGTTTATAGGGTAATCCTGGAGAAATGCATGAGGAAACCCTCGGTGCAGGGCCTGCTACAGTGCAGCCACCTGCCTTCCCTGGTAAATGATCCAAAAATCACCAGGCAGAGGGAACGATTTGTACAGAGATGTGGAGAGAAGCCTCAAGGTGCTGCGATCCCACAATCAAACCCTCCGCTTCACCCCTGCTCCACACAGAGGAGCGCCCCACACTGTGGGCTTCAGCCGCCCTCTCCTCTGGGCTGGGCAGAAGGGCTGACAAGAAACTCAAGGCCGGGCTCCTGGGGTGGGTGGCCGGGCGTCGGGCGATGGAGGCACAGTTCCCAGACTACACCATAAGGTGGAGCCATGACCCTGCTAATCCTTGTTTGTTACAGTCAGAATGTGAACATGTTTGTATAAAGCAGCATTTTTTTGTGCCAGGCACTGTGCTGGGCACTTGGCTTTCACGGTCTTGTTTAATTTTCACAGCCATCCCTCAAGGTCAGTATCATTACCACCATTTTAAAAATGGGGAAACGGAGACTCAGAGAGGTGATATGACTAAAAGTGTGGGCTGGGGAGTCAGAACTCACGCTCAAATCCCAGTCCTTCAGTCTACTAGGATACTTAACCTATCCGTGCCTCAGTCTCCCCTTTTGTAAGATGGAGTTGATAATAGGAGTAACAGTACAATAGCTGCAGACCATGACCATTTATTCTTGTTCTGTGTCCAGCCCTGTGCTGTCTCCCTGCATGGATCGCTTCATGTGGTCCTAGGACGTGGCTGTTAATATCCCTGTTTCTCAGGTGAGGAAACTGAGGTTTAAAGAGGTGGCTGCCTGGCCCATTTCCACACAGCCAGAAGGAGGCAGAGTGAAATTCAAACCCACATCTTCTGTCAGAGAGCAGGAGATGAGGGTTGTCCAGGACCTCAGGGAAGAGAGATGCCCTAGGTTCTTGTCCTGACCTAGAGCTGCCCTGCTGTATCCTTGCTGAGTCCTGCATGCTGCTCTGACTTCACTTTCCCCACTGGTGCCGCCAGGACTTGGGATGCACGAAGCTGGGGCTTCCTTGCCCCCCCGTGATTCTATGACTCTGGCCTGGGAGAAAACTCACAGTGTGACAGCCAAGAGACCACATCCTAGAGGTTCCAGGGCTGGGGCATGGGGAGCCCACAGTGGGCAGGGGCCTTCAAGTCTCCAGAGTCTCCCCACACTCGGCATGAAGTGACCCACAGTGCAGTTCTCACTGGGCCTCCCTCGTGTCACGTGGGCCCTGGGCCTGAAGGCCCACCGACTATGGTGGCTCCCGGGGCCATTCTGGCCCAGTGACACATATGACAGCATGCGTTTTCTCAACCTTTTTGCCAGCTCTGTCCTTGTGAGCAACTGGGGTCCCTGTGGACCTGAAGGAGAGTCACATGGAGCCATATGGGAGACAACGAAAGAAGACAAAGGGGAGTGCAGGGCCCTGGCCATCTCCCTGTAGTCTCTGTGGGGCCCATAGCACCTGGTGTCCTTGGTCCAGCAATAAATGATCCTGGGAAAACTCCATCTCCCAAAGGTTCCACGGTGGGAGGATCAGAAACATCCCCACCACGACATTCATTCCTTCAGGAAACAAAACACTCAGGGCACAAGTAATGTGAACCTTTAAGAAAATCTGATACAAATGTGTCTTGCAAAAAATTAATGAAGTTCACATTGTGAGCAGAAAGTTAATTTGTTTCATTGTTAAGAACCCCAGTCTCTCCCTCCTTAAGGAGAATCAAGGTTCTTCTCTTGACTCCCTCCAGCTCCCTCCTTCCCTTTCTCTGCCCCTTCACAGCGGGGTCCCCAGAGCTGTGCTTGTCAGCCTTGCTGCTCGAGAACCACCGGGGGCTCCTGTTAAAATGCCGGCACAGCTGGGGCTAGAGACTTGCATCTGCAGCAAGCTCCCTGGAGAGGCTGATGCTACTGGCCCATGGGTTGCCCTTTGAGCACAACACTTCCTTTAGACATGTCCAGCCCTCCACCTACTTGGTCCCTCCACAGCCCAGCCCTCACCAGGGCCTCAACGATCTCCATGTGGAGGAAACCAGTGGACCCTTGTCAGCCTCACCTCCCTTGACTGCGGCACAGATGCTACTTCTTCCTCCTTGAAACCAGGTCTTCCCTCAGCCATGCTCCCCTGGCTGTCCACCTGCCCCTGACCATTGCACCTCTACCTTCTCTGCAGGAATATTTTTATATTGGCCTATCAGTGTATTCCTTCCCCCTGGCCACAGTGATTGCTTCAGAGCTCAGCGTGTAATCCTAGACAGTCCTAGACTTTTGAAGAGATACTAGAAAAGAGACAGCTTCTCCCACCATGGCAATGAGACAACACAAAGAAATAAAAGGCATCTAAATCGGTAAAGAAGAAGTTAAACTGTCCCTGTTTGCAGATGACATGATATTGTACATAAAAAACCCTAAAGAATCCACTCCAAAACTACTAGATCTAATATCTGAATTCAGCAAAGTTGCAGGCTACAAAATTAATACACAGAAATCTGTTGCATTCCTATATACTAATGATGAACTAGCAGAAAGAGAAATCAGGAAAACAATTTCATTCACAATTGCCTCAAAAAGAATAAAATACCTAGGAATAAACATAATGAAGGAGGTGAAAGACCTATACTCTGAAAACTACAAGACACTCATGAGAGAAATTAAAGAAGATACCAATAAATGGAAACACATCCATGCTCATGGATAGGAAGAATTAATATCATCAAAACGGCCATCCTGCCTAAAGCAATCTACAGATTCAATGCAGTCCCTATCAAAATACCAATAGCATTCTTCAACGAACTAGAGAAAACAGTTCTAAAATTCATATGGAACCACAAAAGACCCCAAATAGCCAAAGCAATCCTGAGAAGGAAGAATAAAGAGGGGGGAATTATGCTCCCCGACTTCAAGCTCTACTACAAAGCCACAGTAATCAAGACAATTTGGTACTGGCACGAGAATAGACCCATAGATGAATGGAACGGACTAGAGAGCCCAGATATAAACCCTAACGTATATGGCCAATTAATATACCATAAAGGAGCCATAGACGTACAATGGGGAAATGACAGCCTCTTCAACAGCTGGTGTTGGCAAAACTGGACAGCTACATGCAAGAGAATGAAACTGGATTATTGTCTATCCCCATACACAAAAGTAAACTCAAAATGCATCAAAGACCTGAATGTAAGTCATGAAACCATAAAACTCTTAGAAGACAACATAGGCAAAAATCTCCTGAATGCAAACATGGGCAACTTTTCCCTGAACGCATCTCCTCGAGCAAGGAAAACAAAAGCAAAAATGAACACATGGGATTATATCAAACTAAAAAGCTTCTGTACAGCAAAGGACACCATCAACAAAACAAAAAGGCATCCTACAGTATGGGAGAATATATTTGTAAACAACATATCTGACAAGGGTTTACATCCAAAATACATAAAGAATTCACATGCCTCAACAACCAAAAAACAAATAACGCAATTAAAAAATGGGTGGAGGATATGAACAGACACTTCTCCAAAGAAGAAATTCAGATGGCCAACAGGCACATGAAAAGATGCTCCACATCACTAATTATCAGGGAAATGCAAATAAAAAATACAATGAGATATCACCTCACACCAGTTAGGATGGCCAGTATCGAAAAGACTAAGAACAACAAATGCTGGTGAGGATGCAGAGAAAGGGGAACCCTCGTACACTGCTGGTGGGAATGTGATCTAGTTCAACCATTGTGGAAAGCAATATGGAGGTTCCTCAAAAAACTAAAAATACAAATACCATTTGACCTGGGAATTCCACTCCTAGGAATTTACCCAAAGAATATAATTTCTCAGATTCAAAAAGACATATGCACCCCTATGTTTATCGCAGCACTATTTACAATTGCCAAGGTGTGGAAGAAACCTAAATGTCCATCAGTAGATGAATGGATAAAGAAGATGTGGTATATATACACAATGGAATACTATCCAGCCATAAGAAAGAAACAAATCCTACCATTTGCAACAACATGGATGGAGATGGAGGATATTATGCTCAGTGAAATAAGCCAGGTGGAGAAGGACAAGTGCCAAATGATTTCCCTCATTTGTGGAGTATAACAATGAAGGAAAACTGAAGGAACAAAATAGCAGCAGACGCACAGACTCCAAGAAGGGACTAGTGGTTACCAAAGGGGAGGTGTGGGAAGGGTGGGTAGGAGGGGAGGGAGAAGGGGACTGAAGGGTACTATGATTGGCACACATGGTGTGGGGGATCATGGGGAAGACAGTGTAGCACAGAGAAGGTAAATAGGGGCTCTGTGGCATCTTACTACACAGATGGACAGTGACTCCAACGGGGCATGGGGGGGACTCGATAATATGGGTGAATGTAAAAATCGCATTGTTTTTCATGTGAAACCTTCATAAGAGTGTATTTCAGTAATACCTTAATAAGAAAAAAAAGAGACACAACCTCTTCCTCTAGGGTTGTTGAGAGTGGGGGCCCGGAGCTGCTGATGGCCGTCTCCGCCACCACTTGAAGGGAGTCAGTTTGAGAATGAAGCCAATGAAGACGGCAGAACCAAGTCATGGAGAGACACGTAGTCCTGAAGATTTCCGTTGAGCACTTGGATTCAGCCATGCCTGAAACCCTTGAGCCTTCAAGTTACAGGGGCCAAGGACTCCCCTTCACCCTTAAGTCGGTTTGGGTCGTGCTCTCCATTACACACAGCCAAAAAAATCCTGACCGATGCAACTGACGGGCACATCTCAGCTCCTCCCATGTAAGCCACAGCAGGAAATGAGGGATGAGTGTCAGACAGACCTTGGCCTCCCAGAGCTCATGATCCTGCGAGTGGGTATGTAGGCAAGGAAGAGACCTGTTCAAAACCCACAAGACAGAAAGTGGAAGGGCCAGCTGAGTGAGTCAATGCAGGCTTCATGTAAGAGGCACCCTGGAGGATGGGGGGATTTTAGGGGCGGTGACATCCTCAGACCTGGCTCTGGACCCTGGGAGGAGCTGATGCAAAGCAGGCCCCAGAGGCCCCAGAGGAGGCCTTGGGATGGTCCAGAAGAGACGGAGAATCCTGAGAGCAGTAGTGAGTGGAGACATGAGGCCCACGAGGGAGCTCCGCCACTTTCTCCATACTGTCTCCTCCCCTTTTAATTCAGAGGCCACCACCTAATGCTCCAGGACTCTGAATTCTGCTTTTTATTTAATGTATCCCCATCCCTCCTTGCCAGGATCAGTACCTGATTTTAGGAAGAAGGTTCAGAGAGCTGACCTGTCTTGCCTATAATTGCACAACTGGTAAGAGCAGGGTAGGATAGAGACCTACCCTGTCTCCCATCCTCAATCCTCCCCCTAAGCCTGGCACTGTGGAGTTATCATGACCGAGCACTTCAGTGTGCCACGCACTGGGCTAACTGCTTTCCAGGCTCAAACCTCACCTAATCCATACACCAACTTTACTAAATGGGCTATCATGATCTCTATTTTCAACTGAGGAATAAAGGTTCAGAGAGGTGATGACACTTACCCAAGGCCACACAGTTAGAAAGCAGCAAGGTAAGGACTCAGGTTGAGGTCTAGTTAATTACCAAAAGCTCTGCAAGACAAAGACGCTCAGAGCTACCCCGAGTCTGGGCATTCTGCCAACGTTTGTCTGCTGTATTATCCGTCTCCACCAACACCGTAATGTCAAACCGTTTCCTTGTTCATGTCCCAAACTGTTCAATTCAACCCAGGTTAGTGTTTATGAAGGGCCTTCATCAGGACCAGGCCCTGTGCCAGGGACAGCAGCTGAAGCAGCAGAGGGAAAATTCTGACCATTTGCATAGTGTTTTCAAAGAACATTTTCAAGAAAATTACCTGCTTTGTGGAAAGTAATTGTCAGCATGCTGTTTGGCTCCGGCCACTGCTGGTGGGGCCTAAGAGTGGACACACAGGGAGCGCTCTCTGTGCCCAGAGCCAGGAGTCGGGCAGGGCCAGGACAGAACAACTCCATAACTATGTGATGAATGAACAGGTGAAGGGATGAGTGGACGGACAGATGGAGGATGGATGGAGGACAGGAGATGGCGGGATGAGGGAGGAAGGAGGGATGGAGGGATGGAAGGATGTAGAGATAGGTGGAGGGAGGAGCCACTCAAATGGACAAGTGGCTCTTGCACAAAATGATTTACATTAGTTAAATGAATGAATGAATGAATGAATGAAGGGATTGTTAGACGGATGAGAGGTCTGGATCACTTTAGCAGTAGGGATCTGGATGGTGGCACAGGGTGAGACAGACAAGAGGTCAATTTCTGGGAGGTCAGCTAGACCAGGATGGACTCAGAGATGGCTCGTCAAGGGATCTTTTGCTCATTTATTCATTCATTCAGTCAGTCAGTCAATTAATCAGTCAGACATCAGACAGTCAATCAGTATTAATGAGCCAGGCCGGTCCTACTCTGGGTCTGAGGCCTCAGAAATTACGTGGCTCCTGCCCTTAGAGATCTCTTGGTCTGTGGGACACAGCTGACCGCCCTCTCTGCTCCCTCTCTTTCTTCTTCCCTCTTTCCTTCTCTCTCACTCTCTCCTCCCTGCTTCCCTTCCTTCCCCTTCCTCTTTCCATCCTCTCTCCCTTGTTTCTTCCCACAAGCATCATTCAATTCCTTCTGGAGACCAGACCCTGGGCCAGCTCTGGGGGCCTAAGGGAAAAAAAAAGTACCCAGACTTCAAGGGACTCAGGGAAGGAGCCAGACCCTTCCAGCTGCATGTGGAATTTTCTCTGGGAGATTTGGGCAAAGCGCTCAGGAAACATTTCATAGAAAAGGAGGAAGAAGCCCCAGCAAGGGGTCTGGGGAGAGACCTCCTGCTTAACTGTCAGTCCACGAGAGTTGTTCCCCATTTTCTATGGACTGGGACCTGGGAGCTATCTAACCCAATAGGAGTTCCAGACCCAGAGCCCAGGGTTTAGGAAAATGTTTGACAGCTGAGAAAATAAAATGTGTTACCTCCAAAATCAAAGAGGAAAACAGTAATATCAACATTGCTAGAAGTGTAATTAAAGGTCTTCAGCCTGTAACATGAAAACCTCACTAAGTGTCACATTTAACAGTCATAGAAATGACATGGTGTTTGGCAACATTTGTTACTTGGATCCTTCTTATTTGCCAAGAATTCCTGAGCAGTTTGTGCAAGTGGGAGAAACTGGGGCCTATTATAAATTGATGAACTAGGCTTACCTGACTGATTTCAAAAGCAAAGTGACTATCTTTTCTGCCTTTTTATAGTAAAATAAAGAAATTTCATTTGGTTGTGGACTGGGGTGCACACCTGTACATCTGTTATCCCTGGGGGAAATGGTAGGATAGTGCGAGCCTGCGGACAGCACCTCAGCCCAGCCCGGCGCCCGCCCCTGTGCAATCTCAGCCTGGCTGCTTGCCCTCTCTGGTCTCAGCAGGCTGGATGACCTTCTAAGACCTTTCTCGCCAGGGTGCTGAGCCCTGTTTGGAAAAATATACAATCTCAGAGCTTAAGGGCTGGGTCAGTGGGACCAGGAAGCTGCCATAGCTAGAGATTAGCGGTCACGCTGAGGTAGCATGTCCCAGGGCTGAACAGCTAATCCTTAATGCCTCACTGGAGATTTTCAATGAGAAATTCATGCACGACCCTCATGGCTGGAGCCTTTGTGCCTGAAAGGCAAATATCTTCCTGCATGGGGACTGACTGTACCCCGGAAAGGGGAGGGGGGCAGGACAGCCAGGAGGAGCTATCGAGTCTCCTCTCTCCAGGATGACTCAGGTGAGCCAGCCTGGACCCCACATAGTGAGAGTGCAACCTCTCCAGCTGCCACCGAAGACCCTTTGAGTGCCCCCCACACCCATGTCCTGGAGGGCTTGGACGGTGCCTGCATGGGCGGGAGGGGCCCTGGCGCACCCCAGCACTGTGTCAGCCCTAGACTAGCCTCCTGTTGTCACACTGTCACAGCAAACTGCAAAGGCATGGAGCCTGGCATTAGAGCCCAGAGCAGAGAAACAACAGGCTCAGAGAGGCCAAGGGTACCAAGGCCACACAGCTAAGGGGAGAAGCCCACCTGGCCAGCCAAGCCCACGCTCTCAGCCACTACACAGACAAGAGGGACCAGAGAGGGAAAAGAGAGGAGGGCTGGAAGTGCCCAGTGTCTGGGAGAGGCAGCGATGCCGGAACGTACTTGGAAACAGGGCAACATCACTGTCCCTGGAGGGAGGCACCTGCGGGCAAAGTGTTTGATCTGTGTACGATGATAACAACTCAGTGAACATCTGTTGAACGAGGAATTGTCACGGCGCTGGGGACACAGCAGGGAACAGAACCATACAAACCCCCTGCCTCCTGGAGTTCCCGCTCTCCTGGGAGAATAGGGTTGGCAGAGCTACAGAGTGCTTCCCAGGACTTACACATGTCAGCTAGTGCACTCTTCAGACGGGCCCTGTGAGGTAGGTGTACGTATTGTGCCCACTTTACAGACGAGTAAACTGAGTCTCTGAGACGGTAAGGCCACAGAGCTAGTAAGCAGCAGAGTCAGGATTGGAACCCAGGCCTGTTGTTCTTCTAAGTGCTGCACACACTGCCCCCAGGCACTCTCCCAATTCCCTGGGCTCCTACATACTGTCCTAGCTCACTCGCTATTGTTTATGCAGTGATAACAATGATGCTGCCAACTAGTCCCGAAGCACCTTCTCCAGCAGGGGCAGGGCTGGGTTCTCTACCGACATTTCCTCGTTTAGTCCCCCCAGCAGCTCTTCTGAAGTTGAGACCATTCTAATTTTAGTTTTATGGTAAAAAGGAAGAAAGAAACAGAAGCTCAGGGAGGTTAGAGCACTTGCCTGTTGTCACACAGCTGATGACGGGAAAGGCTGAGAGTCATATCCAAAGCTGACTCCCAGACCAGGCTTATTAAATGCATGGATTCAAAAAATGTGTCCTTTTTAAACTTTTCAGCAAGATGGAAAAAATGCTTTGCAGCCTGTAATAAATATTAGTGTCTAACGTGTGCCAGGCACTGTTGTCCTGTGATGTCCTGTGGCCGCAGAGAAGGGCCAGTTCTCCCAGTGCTGGAGGGATTGGTGGGATTCCTGCTCAGAGCAAGAGTGGGGGGCTGCTCCAGCTGGTGGGAAAGAGACCAAGCAGCCGCCACTCTTTACCACCTCTCAGAGCCCCGAGGGGTCAGCTGTCCAGCAGGGAACCTCTGTTCTGCACGCTCCCTTCATCCGGTAGTTGGGAAACCAAGACCCTGCAGGAGCCCGAGCACCCTGCTCAGTCACAAAGCAGGTCATTAGCAGGGCCAGCCTGGAGCTCAGTCGGGGCCTCCTCCTCCGCCCGGAGCACCAGGCAGGTCCCAGAGTCCCACGGGCCATGAACGTGCAGTGCAGATGCGCCCATGGCCAAGCTGGAGGAACTTGTCAAGATTACCTGGTCTTGTAAAATTACAGGCGAAATATGGTGCTCTGCTTGCCATCCTGAACTGGTGGCAGACTTCCCTCATCAATCACAAGCTCCAGGTCCGGGAGCTGCCTTGCAGGGCTTCTCAGCAGCAGCTCCATCCAGTCTCTGCAATTAGTCAGAGGCACCCGGCAGACCCTTCTAACTTGGCCCAGGAGAAGAAACTGAGGCTCAGTGAGGGAACATACCTGCCAATGGGGTACCTGGTCATACACCAGCAGCTAACGGAGCCAGTATCGGGGTACATGGGGGTATGGAGGCCTGAACCCATTTTAGCTCGTGCAGGTCTTCACTGCCCACAAACTAAGAAGCACAGCTGCTACTCACTGGGCATTAAGCGTACTGGATGCTTCGTCTATTCCATCTTTGCAGTAGCCCTGGGCGGGTGAGGCCACATACACATGGGAAAACCGGAGAAGTGAAGTAACCAGAAGCCAGCCACAATTACCATTGCCGTCCTCGTCATTGTCACTGTGCGCTGATGGCCTACCATGTGCAAACCTTGTCACACACTCTACCCCACCTCATCCTCACAACACCTGGGAGGGAAGTCCTGTGGTTAGTCCCACTTCACAGACAAGAAACCTGAGGCTCAGTGAGGTGACAGCCCTTGTCCAGGTCATAGAGCTGGCCCCGGGCAGAGAGAGAGGATTCCCAGGCCTGCCCGGCCTGGAGCCCAGCTCTGCCCATCGCCCAGAACCCCTCAGCACCCTTTGTATTTCCATCTTGCACCTGAGATCCAGGCATAGGTGTGCCTACTCCATTTTACAGATGAGGCAACTGAGGCCTGGGGCCGACACCAGGCCTAAGGTCACTGCATCACACTCAGTCCCTAGGCTGTGTTCCTGGGGTAGGAAAAAAACTCTCTTCATGAGATTTCAACACAGCCCTTAGTGCTATGAAGGAAGAGGGGTGTCAGATGTTTGCAGAACTAGATGTCAGGCAGCCAGGGCAGGAGGTCTGATGCTGCACCCGAAACCACCCAGCAGGGCTCTACTGGACTGGGTTCTCCAGTCCCAGACTCAGGCTTGGGGACCTGCACTGCCGCCTTCTCCCTGCCCTGTGCTCTAAGGGTGGCATTACTGTCAGCGCAAGGGGGCTGGCTCCCAAGCCACCAGCCCTAGCCCACCCTTGCCCTGGCCATGTTCTGTGAAGGACGCCCGCCATGGCCTTGCTGGGTTGCAGGGGGGTGAGCAGAGGAGACAGACACAGGGTGACCCCGAGCTGCCTTTCCCCAGTCTGATGCCAAGTGGGCACCCATCTGAGCTTCCTGTCTGTTCCGGGTTGACGTGGGCCTAATGCACCAGGCGTTACCACCAACTCAAACAGCAAAGGCCAAGGGACAAATGGGTTATTCAAGCCTGGGACTCCCCTGCCAGGCCAGCTGGCCTCAGTGTGGTGAGGTTGGAAGGGCCTTCACTGGGGAGACAGATACCCAGTTCCTGCCTTTGTGAGGACTGGGCAAAGCCACCTCCCCTCTCCGAACCTGTTTCCTCAACCGAAAAATGGGACTCTCAAAACCTCCTCACAGGGTCGTCGTGAGGACTAACTCACGTGAGGTGAAAGTCACCTAAAATGTCCCTGAAGTGTGACTAAAGGCCAGGTTCAGTGCTGGGCGGACAGCAGCTACCAGGCACTGGCCTCCGCCTGGAGCCCCTGGGCGCTGGGGGCAGAGGAAGGCGACTCGCTGCTGCCCCCAGGAGGCCGTGAACTGGAACCGCCACTCTCATTCTGGGAAGATGCAGACTTGGGTTCTCTGCCCTTTGAGTTGGGTGACCTTGAGCAACTATCCTCCCCTTCTGAGCCTCACAGTCCTCTTCGAAAAACTGGGGGCAACACCTCCTGCAAGGCTGCTGAGGGGGTGAGACAAGATGCAGTGGGTGAAGCACCTGGTACACGGCAGGAGCCAAATGCTTGGTAGTTATTATCAAGAGTCTGTTCCTGTGGGTCTGAGCTTCTGCAGGACAGTAAAGCTATAGTGAAAAGGGCTGTGCACATGAGCCATAGGGTTAGGAGGGCTGAGCCGGGGCTCCGGAAGTTGGGGTCAGAGTCACAGCCTTAGGACTCAGGAAGGCACCTTCGAATCATCTAGTCCAGTTGTTCCCATTTCTGGCCAACCACCCCCAGGCAGCCTGGACACAGACCACTCTTGGGCTCTCAAATTAACTAGGGATGGGGCTCAAGCACTCATATTTTAAATAAGTTTCCCAGGTAACTTTGTTTAATCTTTTCTGTTTTTGAAGGCTATTGCTCAGGGTGAAAATTCCAACAAAACTAAAAGATAGGCAATAGAAGAGAAGAGGCGGGCTTCAGGGTTACTGGGTAGCCTCGGGTGAGTCCCTCTGCCCTGGGCCGCAGCTGCTCAGACCAGTAGGTCCCACGATGAGTCTAAGCTCTCCTCTGGCCCTGGTGCTCGCGGTCTTTCATGCTGTGTGTGACCCCCGAGCAGCCATCAGTGAGAGAAGGCAGCTGTGAGTCTACAAACGCAAAAGTCAGGACTGTTGTGGGTTCTAGCAGTGGGAGTTCCAACTCACACAGACTTACGCAAAAATCAAAAATATGGAGGGAGAAATCTATTCGTGCTGAAAAGTCTGAGGATATATATGACTTTAGGCAGAGCTAGACCCAGGCATTCAAGTGATATGTTTTCTCATTTCCTTAGTATTAGCTTCATTCTCCAGTGGGCTTTGCCAGATAATTGTACCTAAAATCTTTAAGAAAAAAAACAGGCTCAGGCAATCTGTAGAGACCTAAATACCCCTTTATGGGTTGTGAGCTCTTTGATTTAGAACAGTGGTAACATGGTCTCCATGACTCTGTAGAAAGTTCTCTTCATTGTAGGCAGGGAAGAGTTTCTGTATGTTTCCTTCATCATGTGAGTCGAGCTGGTGCTGTCTTGTTGTGTGTGTGTGAATGTGTCCATATGCATATGTGCAAGTGTGTATGTGCTTGTTCAGGAATTCCACACACACTGTCTAGAGTAGGATCCAGAGGACCTCAGGAAGGAGGAGGACATGGCCTCTTCCCACTTCGGTAGATTTAGCCTGGTGTACACCAGACCTGGGGTCACCCAAATGCTTAGCAGAAGGGGGGCCCTTGAGGTGTGGTGAAGTCCTGACTTCATGTGAGCTGGCACCAGCGGTGGCCCTGCCGATGTGTCTCCTTAGGAACAGGGCCTTTGAACTGCCTGTGAGAGAGCGAGGTCATCTACTTGCTTTAGTGCCTTTGTGCCGGCCTCCCGACCCACCCCAGGGACAAGAGCTTCCAGCTGATGCCACCTCAGAGCTGAGCCAGCGGGAGAAGGAGGCTCTGTCCTGGGTATGGTCCACGCTGAGAAACAGCACCCAGGACTTGCCAGTGGCTCCAGGAGGCCACGGCAGGGGAAAATCGGGGTCTTGGGAGGTGGGCAGGGTGAGAAAAGGAAAAGCCTGAGGGAACCACGTCCTGTGAGGCAAACGGACTCAGGTGAAAAGCGAGCCTGAGGGGGAGAGTCATGAAAATGTGCGCAGTGGTCTTTAAACCACAGACCAAGAAAATTTGGAATCTCGTTCACAGGCAGGCCAAGTCACGTGGAACCTTAGCATCATCCAGTCCAATTTCTGAGCCTCTTTGGTGATGGGGACCTCACCACCTTCCCAGGTAGTGGCTGGCTTTATAGGATGCTCCAGAGAGAGTTGGAGGATTCTAAAGACAGGTCAGGGTTTGGGCGCCCACGTGAGAGGAAAGCCCCAGAGCACAGGATGGTAGCAAGTTGCTGAGGGCAGAGAACAAGTTCAAAAAAATCAAAAAAAAGCAAATGATGATTTGCTGTGAAAGAAGCCATCCAGGAGCTAAGGTCAGGAATAATGGGGAGTGGGCAGTCTGGGAAGTTTTGAGGAGGTGACAGTGGACAGCTGGGGAGCAGCGTTCTGGGCAGAGAGAACTGCCTGTGCAAAGGCCCATGGCAGGAAAGATGTTGGCATCTTTCTGAAACAGAAGGAAAACCAGTAGGGTCCGTGGAGGGAGAAGTAACAGATGAGTTTGGAGAGGCAGCAAGGAGATGACACAGGCTCCCCTGGACCGTGATGAGGACTTTGGGGCTAAGCTGAGTGAACCTGTCTGGCACCTGTGTTGCAAGTAGAGCAAATGCGGGCAAGTATGCAGAGGGAAACCAGGGGCGAGGCTAGTGGTGCATGTCTCCTGACACTGTGTGGCCTCAGGCAAGGCACTTAACCTGTCTGGGCTTCACTGTTGACCACATGTATGGAGGTAATGTGTAGGCAGATTCAGTTTATTCTCAGGAGGAGCTCTACCAACTAGATGGGACAGGCAGGGTTGTGAGCTCCCCGTCATTACAAACATCACACTGAGGCTGGCTCCACCATGAGAGATGCTGCAAAGAGCACTCAGATACCAGGCGAGGGCTGGACAGAATACCCTCTCTGGCTGCTGACCCTGACTTTCTCTGAGTCACAATTCTAGCCCCACCTCTGTCCCTGTCTTACTGGGTGACATTAAGCTGGTTGCTTCCCATCTCTGAGCCTCAGTTCCCAAAAGATGAAAGAACTAGGCTGGATGATCACCATGGGTCCTCCCCAGAACATTCTCCAATTTGCCCAGTCTCAGTCTGTACCCCAACTCCTATCCACAGTGGCCCCCGTCTCAGCAGCTGGAGGTCCTATGAGAACCTGGTCTCAGTCTTGGCAGAATTTCCTCCTCACATCATCCATCCATTTCAGCTCAAGCATCCTGGGTGACCTTTGGATTGGAAGTCTCTCTGCTCATCCTGGACAGGGGTTATTTTCTTTGGATCTCCTTGGATGGCCCCAGAACCAGGGCTTGCTTCTGTGGGTAGCCGCCCATCCTGTTACCACCATATAAAGTCCACCACCACCCAGCAAAATCCCAGGAGACCTTGCAGAAGAGCAAGGAAACGTGAGCAGCCTCTTCCAGGCCTGTGAGTTGTGGGTTTCCTACCTGATGACACCCCACATGGTGGTCTTCAGAAGCTTTGGGGGCAAGACACAGAGGAATGGGGCTGCTTGGATTAGCTAATATTTTGAATCTAGTGAATTAAGAGACAGATTATATTAGGAGAAGTGTCAGGCTATGAGCAATGCAGGGTCGTGACATGGTACCCATTTATTTGTTCATACTTCATTCAGCAAGTATTTACTTATTGTAGTGGACTAGGTGTGGGCCTTTTACTAGGGGCCAGAAATCCAACAGTGAAAGAAGATGCAGTCCCTCCTTTAAGGAGTTCACTGCCTGGTGGGAAAGGCTAATACAAGTCATCACTAATTGGCAGCCAGATCTCTGATCAGAGAAAAAAGAAAGCAAGATGGTGGGACAGGGACCCCTCAGCTAGACTCTGGGGAAGAGCCTAGAGTGGCCTTCACAGAGGGTGTGATGTCTTACTGAAGCTTGAGAGCCTGTCAGTATGAAGTGACTTAGAAATGCAAAGAAGAGGAAACATGTTCCAGGCAGAGAAGCCCGCACGCGCAAAGGACCTTTGTGTAAAGTGCATGGACTTGGAGTCAAGTGTAACTTCAAATCACAGTTCCTCCACTCACTGGCTGTGTGTCTCTAGACAAGTTGCTCTTGTTTTCTGATCTGGGCTGCCCATCTGTAAAACAGGAGATAACTACATCTACTTTAAAGGAATGTTAAGTGTAACATGATCATCAAAGTTTCGTTTTTCCTCTGGGTAATTCTTGCCCCTGTTCCTCCCAGGCCTGTCCAGGTGTTAAGACAAGATGTTTCAGCTTTGGAAACTTGTTCTTGTGTGTGGCCTGCTCACTGGGACCTCAGCAGTTCTTCCTGAGAATTTTGGCAAAGACCTGAATAATGTTGTGAGTGACGTGAAACCTGTTCTTGAACAAGGAATTGAGACCGTTGACAATACACTTGATGGTGAGTCAACAAGGGTGATGATCCAGTGGCACCTAGGAGCTTGCCCCCTAACACTGTGCCTGCATTACTGGAGGCTAACACCAGGGGCTGCTCTTTATGGGTGGTTTACAGAGAAAGGTGGCTGGCTATTCAGTTCCTGGTTCATTCACTTATTATGTTTCCAGAAACATTCAATGTTCAAATGAATATCCTTTTACATATTATATCATGGTAAGTTTTTTCCACTCCTCACATAGCACAAAATCCTAAAAGTGAGAGTTCAAAAGTTCTAAAGGTATACATGTTTTAAATTATAGTAGATGTTGACAAATAATCCCCTATGGTAACTTTTTCTCCAGTAGTCTGTGAGAATGCCTGTTTTCCTACTCCCTTAACAACACTGGTATGGACACCTTAAATTTTTTGCCAATCTCATAGATGAAAGACTGTAACTCTAATTATGAAAAGAAATCATTCTTTTCTCATATTTTATTAGCCATTTACACATTTTAACTTAAATATTTTACTCATATTCATAGCATGTTCTTCTGCTGAGCTGTTTGATTTTCTTATTGATTTGTATGGACTCATTGGAAATTAACCCTACCTAGGGCTAATCATATCTCCTTTTTATTTATATTTAATCATATCTCATTTTTATTCTGATTTTTTTTAAACGTGGCTTTCTGTTCATTTTCTAGAAACATTAACAGTACTTTGACAAACATTCTAAATAGAAGGAAGTAAATTCTGTAAATGACTGCCTTTCAAAACTGGTCAGGGTTTAGGCAACCTTCAAAAATACAGAAGGGGTTCACTCTCTACTTGCACTCACTAATTCTAATTAGAGAGAATTTCACTCTCTAATTTTGCTAATTTGAATTTTAAAATTGAGTTCCGAAACAGAAGTGTTTGTATTGAGATCACCTAGTGCATTATAGGACCAGATATACTTTCATTTCAATTTGCATTCTCTGTTTGCATCATTATAACTAGGTAGATACTGTCTGTTGCAGAGCCAGGTTGCAGTACTATGATTACAACTCTTCTTATGCAGTCTTTTATTTCTCCTTGAGTTTGTAATTGCCTTGTTTTTCACTTGAATTATTTTCTACACACATATCCTTCTTTTCACATGCATCATTCTATATCTGCCACACCACTGTTCTCTCTAATTATTCTTTCTCTGGAGACCTCCCATTAGGACACTTTACTCTGCTTGCATATGAATTATTGTTCTCTGGGATTGCTGCAAAGCTGTCATCCTGGCAATCCCATTTTCTGCTTTCATTAATTGGAGCCTTATTTTTTCTTTGATTCTAGATTTTCCATTTCTTAGTTTATACCCTCATTTTGTTTCACCTAGCTTTTCAAACTTGTGAGAACATCTCATTTAAAGCAATGGCTCCCTGAGTCACTACTAGAAGCCAGTGTGCAATCAGTAACCATTGCCTGGTCAGTTGATTGATTGCTTTGTTAATGAATGATGAGTATGTGTTAGTATGAAGGCAGCATGGAAGGAATAAGAGTTCTCTAGCTGTGTGACTTTAGGCACATTTCTTAACGTTTTGATCCCTCATTTCCTCCTCTGAAAATGCAGATAATAACTACCTACCTCACTGAGTTTCTACAAAGATTAAATGAAATAACATAGGCAAATTGTCTTAGTACCTGGTGTGTGGTAGCTGCCTCATAAGAGATGCACAATACTAAATAGTGATTGCTTTTGTCAGCTGTCCTTCAGAAACTGCTGACTGACTTGGATGTGCCTCAGGGATCCAAGGTCTGGAAAGTGGCTGAGCAGAAGGCCCAGGAAGCTGAGAGCATGGTGAACGATGCCCTTTGTAAAATCCTTTCAGCTGAGGACGTAAGTCAGGGGTAAGTTGATTCTTCATGGTGGAGACTTTGCTCCAAGAAAAGGGAATACCTATCTTTGGGGAGGTAAGTTTAAGACCAAAGACAGAAAGGTGGATAAACCAGTTCCTCTTCGCAGAGCGGAGGTGGCCTGAGGCCAGTGCCCAGGAGCTCGAGCAAATCAGAGGCAGGTTGCAGGGCCAGTCTGGGCATCTCATGGGTTTGGCCTTTCACATTCTGTAATTTCAGGATCAGGATGAAGGTTCTCTTCACTTTCACTTTTAGCAATTTGCTGGTCCCTTTTACAAAGAATTAGATTTTTCTTCTCCAAATACAGCTAAAGATAAAAGTCTGAATCCATTCAGGAGAGAGGAATCTGGAATTCACAACACATAGCTAGCTCCACACACAACGTTTTGGAATCAAACATTTCTGGGTTCGAATTCGGGCTCTGGAACTTATTTCCCCTTGGAATCCTGGGGGTGGAAATTACTTCTCTCTGTGCCTCAGTATGCCAGGCCATAAAATGCAGAGGATCCACCTCTGAACCCAGGCTATTGTGAAGACCATAGAAGGTCAGGTTGGTGAGGCCCAGATGCTCAGCATGCTGCTGGCATAGAGAAATGCTCAGCAAACAGCTACCATGAGGAATGACAAGGGTGAATTGTGGTTTTTGCACAGGATGAAACTCAGTAACCTTCACGTCCTGGATCTCAAATTTGAACAGACTCCTGATAGCAATGGTTTTAATCTGAGGATCCCCATCACCGTTAACATCACCCTGCCCCTGTGAGTATGTGTTAGAATCTGCGATTTGGGAGAGGTGGCCGCATGGCCAAGGGGTCTCCAGTGGGATCAAGGCTGCTGTGTGTGGCCTTGGGCCTCTGTCTCCCAATCTGTACATGAAGCCCTTTCAGCTCTAAAATCCTAACCTTTAAAATGTTCTAATGAGCTTTGACTATTACCAAGTATCTTTACAAAGAATTCTCTTTTAAATATATTTCTGAAATCATAACATTCATCTAATTGTAAAATTTGAAAAACTGAGAAGACATGAACATTTTTAACCCTTTGGCAAAATTTTCTCAGGCATTATTTTGTCTCTTGAGATTCTCTTTATCTGGCAGTGACTGTGATGGATAAATATATATAGTATGTACAGTCTATAATAAACAGCATGGGTGAAAAATATACTTTTAAGGTATTTTAATTACTTCAAAAGAAATAGGAAAATGAACATGTGTAGATCTATAAATTAAGTGCACCATGATTCATTAGCTAAGAGATCTTGGGATAGTTACTTAACCTCTTTATACCTGTTTCCTCATTCTGAAAATAGAGATGATAATACTAGTTTTCCCTCATGATATTACTATAATGACTAGATGATTAACCCAGACAAAATATTTTTTTAAGTGCTTACTACATCATTTGTGCTCAGTAAAAGTTTTTTATTATTATTTTAATTTTTAGTGTGATGTTATATAAAAATGTCACACATACCAAACACATGTGGCTCACATGTGGCCAGGAGGAGAAGCCCCTAATATCACATGGTAATCCCATAAATGATATGGACAATGTGACATTATCCATAGACATCCTGGAAAATGTCCATACAGGTGGAGAAACTTGAGTGGGCAGCATGAAGGGCCTTTTGGACCTCTGTTCACTGCGAATCTTATTTCTCGCAGTCCTTTCCACAATGTGGCCAACCTTAAGGCTTCCTTGGACATCCTGACTAGTGTCAAAATTGAAACCGATGCCCAGACTGGCCTCCCCGCAGTGGTCCTGGATGAATGCACCGTCAACCCAGCCAACATCTCGATCACTGTACCAACCAGGTAAGGCCTGTGCATCTCCGCAGAGCTGGGCTCTCGGAGGAGTTGAGGACTCCAAATTTCAGCCAGACTCCTATACTCGGAGGTGGCACAGTGCGATGAAAAAGAGTTTAGGCACTCGAGGCAGACAGACCTTGGTTCAAACACAGCTGTGCCACGAACTTGTAACTTTGTAACCAACTTAATTTCTCTGAGCCTCAGTGCTCACATCTATAAACTGAAGATGACTATTGAGGCTGCTGAGCTGACTGCTTGAGAAAAGGGAAGTGTTTAACATAAAGCATGGTACATACTTCGCTCTCAGTAATGATATCTGTGCTGACTTTCTGTCTCCTTGTTCTCTCCAGTACTGACCCAGGAGTGTCAACCTCTGCAACTATAATCATGAATTTGCTTTTTCCACCCTTCAGCTCTATCAGAATTTTGCTTCATGCTTTTTGAAATCTGTCGCTAGGTACATACACATTTAGGACGATGTCTTCTTGAACTGACCCTTTTATTGTTAGGTAACGTCCCTCAAAAATATTGATAATAATAATACTACTACATTGTATTTGCCCTCTTGCCTCCATTTGGGAGGAGGGAAGAAAAGTAAATGCTTATCATGGGCTCTAATTTCAGATTGTCCCCAAACCTTTTTTCACCTACTGGAAAATTCCAAAATAAGATCTTGAAAACTTAATCCTCTCCATTTAAATCACTAATCCCTGTTCATCCACAAAATCTACATCTTAAACTGTATGCTTGAAAGAACAGGTTTGGCCCCGGGAAGAGGGTGGAGGGAGAAAGGGCCACCCTGGCTGTGGCTGGGAGAGGAGAAATGGTCTCTAATCTGAGGGCTGGAGCAGGTGCTTTAGGGGGAACAAGGGGGGTTCTCAGCTCTCAGCACCGATGGCCATAAGTAGAGGTCACTCCACCCTTCCCCAACCAGGGAATCTGATCACAGTTTGCCTGAGACGCCCCAAAACCAAAGTCTCCGTGGCCTCGTGTTATTTGGAAAGGCTGGGATGCTAACCAAAAGGCTGAGCCCTGTGACACTGTCTTGCCGGCAGCCCCGGAGCTTCACCCTGAGGCTCTGGCTCTCCTTGTCCATGCCCATAAAATGGCATTTCACTCTGCTGCTCCAAATCCTCTCGGGCCTTTTCTTTCCACTTTGAATAGACTCTCAAGCCCTCACCATGGCTGTCTAGGCCCTGCTGACCTGCCCCACCTTCATGCTACTGTGTTCTCCCCCTCACTCTACTCCACTCACACTAGCCTTTGGTCCATTCTTCAGACAAGCTCTCTCCTACCTCGGTACCTACGCACGGGCTGTTCTGGCTATCCAGAACTTTTCCCCCACTCCACCAATGTACCTCTCACCCTCCAGGATCTAAAATAAGACTCTTTCCATTCCCTCTCCAAAGAGTCCACTCTTGCCCTTCAGAGTACTTGTCACAAGATGTCATATATATTTACTTATATATTTATTTCATTTATGCTTTCAGCCAAAAATGTATTAAGCATCTGCTGTGGGCCAGCCAGGCACCATTCTGAGATCTGGAGAATTTATTGGTGACAACAGGCAAAGACCCTGTTCTCATGGAGCTCCTTGTCCTGAGGGAGGCAGACAGCATTCAGTCCATCAGTAAAGAGCCCTCAGTGAAAATGTCAGGTTGCCATGAGTCCTAGGCAGAGCAGTTCACTGAACAGAAGTCTGATATGCAGCCGTCCCTGAGGCAAGTAGTCAGGGAGGGCTGCCTGAGGAGGTGACAATTACCCAGAGGGCAGAAGGTGGGAAGGAGCTGGCCTGAGCAAGACTTATGGAATGTTTTGGTGCTAGGTCAGAGGTGCTTATGCTTTACTTATCCCCATGTCCCCAGCGTAGCTTGGCACCTGGCACATAATTGGGGCTCTGTAAATGGGTGCTGAAGGGATGAACAGGAAGGGTCTCTGGGTTGTGAAGAGACTCTCATAGGTATTGGGGTGATGTGGGGTTTTAATGATTCCCCCAGATAAAGGCCCTATCAGTGGTTAGAAAGGCATTTCAGTGTCCCTGGGGCCTACCTGACCTCAAGGAGCTCCACTGCCTCCCACCCTTTCCGCACCCCAATTGCTTGGCAGCCCTGCCCATTTGACTAGGCTTTATCAGTTTCCTCTCTTCCAGCCCCTTCCATCTGATTGGCAGATTAATGAGCAAACTGACCGGACTCCTGAACGACGCCACGTCCTTCCTGGTGCAGAAGGAAGTGAGTCTTCCACTCCTAGGGGCCTAGAGCCAGGCTTGGTGGGGGGAAGATGAGCATTCACAGGCCTGGCTCTGGGCCCCTTTCCATCTGGGGTGCAACCTTCTCACCTGGCTGTCAGCTGGAAGCTGCCCCGCTCCACTCAGCCTGGGGGATCGGGGTGGTGAGGAAGCCAGGGAGCAGGGACCTGACATTAGCTGAACTCACTGGGTCTAAATTTGAGCCATTCACCATATCCACATACTATCAATATGCCTTTTTTAGCTAGTATTTTCCTTTAACCAACACAATTCTACTTGCTAAAGTTTATTTAAATGCATTTATTTTTAAAGAAGAACTTTCTATCCCTACCATAAGTAGAAATGAACATCACTTACCCTATAATTAATTAAAAAATAAACACAGACCTATAAAATAGGCATTTCCATCCATACATCATCCATATGTACCAGGTGCCCAAAGTTCTAGAGATTCTAAATTTGTCATTCTGGAAAGGGGCTGGGAATCTGGGTTTATGAAAGGAAAATCATGCAGGTGGCTCTGTGATTCACTGAACTCACTATTCAAAGTGTGGGCCCACAAGCAGCAGCGCCAGCCTCGTCTGAGAGCTTGTTAGAAATGCAGACACTCAGGCCCCACTGAGAATAGGAATTTGTGTTTTAAGGAGAGCCCCAGGGAAGTGTGCACACACAAAATCATGAGGAAGTATGGTTCCCAGGGCCCCATTTGCTTCTTTAAAATGCCAGTTTCTAAAGTCCAAGGTTTCTAAGAGTGTAGGGTTCTGAGATGTTAACAGTCTATTCTTAAAGTTTTAGCATTCCAATGTTCTAAGGTTTTAGGATTCTAGCATCCTTAGATTTTGGACTTCTAGGTTTCTATTGTTCTGGAATCCTAAGGGTCAAAGGTTCTACAGTCTCCATGGTTGTCCAGCAGTTTGTTCCCAGCTGATAGGGACCTGTCCATCTTCTTCCTCTTCCTTTCCTCCCTCTCTCTCTCCCCCTCAGGTGTGCCCCCTGTTGCACTCCTTGGTCTCCATCCTGGATGTGGATATTATTCAGAACATCATCAGTAAGCCTGGGGCAGTGGGGACATTCCCTCTGCAGCCTTCCAAGCGCAGGCATGCAGCAGCTGGTCTGGTCAGGGCAACCTGTGCCCTAAGCAAGTTGGCAGAGTGTGGCTGGAGGGGTCCCTGCAGAATTGAGGGAGTCTTTCTGTGAGCATCTGAATGCTCTCCACTGTCATCCCTTGTTAAACCCACAGAACCTGCCTGGAAGAATGATCTAAAAAAAAAAAGTGGGTCAGATCTAGGTTCAAATCCTGGCTTTGTTATTTAGACCCTTGGTCTAGTGGCTCTACCTCTCTGAGCCTTGGTTTCCTCCCAGGTGAAACAGGATTGCAAACATTGTGAGAGTGATGAGTGGATTAAAAGAAAAAGCATAAACAGCCTAATATCCAGTAGGCATCGCTAATAACTGCCTTCCCTTCTCTTTGCCATCTTACCAGGAGTTGTGGCTTCTCGTCCAGCCACTGGGGGCTTTCTTTGGCCTTTGGGTCTCCAGGCATGGTTTGGGTGCTGGGGATGCTGGAGCAATAGAAATGGGGTAGGTGGAAGTGTCAGGGTCCTGGAGACGGTCCTTCTATAAAAGCAGCCACAGGTCCAGTTCCTTGGGCAATCACTCTGTGCTTTGCATACACCATCCCTTTAGATGCTATGGGGCGGGTACTGTCGTTGTACACATTTTACTGATGAACAAACAGGCTCAGATAGATGGAGTGACATGCCTGAGGTCCCATGGCTGTCAGACTGATCCACTAGAGAGTGACGGCCATTGGGGCCTGGTTTCTGTTTGGTAGAGACTGAGGCTGGCCATTGATTTTGTTCCTTCAGAACATCTTCAGCAGGGAATTCACCTTCAAGGTCAAATCTGAAGTCGGCGGATGAGGAAGACCTTGTGATGCCCAAAGCTGATGTGAGAGGCCAGGCTCTGTACCCCATGCTGAGGGAGAATGAGGCTCCTCCACAGGGGCCCGGGGTGAAGCCAAAGCAAAGCTTGGCTTCTCCTATTTTTCTAGCAGCAGACTGAGCCCTGATCTTGGTCTTAGGCTAAGCCCTGACCCTAGCCCCAGGTTGAGCTGTGACCTTAGTCACTCTCTGAACCCTGAGCCTTAATCGCACTGAACTCTGATTCTGGCTCCAGACTGAGCCTGGACCCTAGCCACAAACTAAGCTTTGATCCCAGTTATTGACTGAGCCCTGACATTGGTCAGACTGAGCCCCAACCCTAATCCCAGACTGATCCATGATCCTCATCTATGAAGCCCTGAACCTTGGGTCCAGTCTTAGCCTCTGATGAGTCTTTTCACATCTGCCATTGTTCCTAAGGTGAGGAGAGGGGAGGGTGGGCGGCAAGGGTGCCAGGTGCCAGAGAAAAATCCCAAAGCACAGGTGCCCACCTCATCTCTGAGGCCTCAGCCTCTGAAGGGGAAAGAGGTCGGGCAGCAGTGCCTGGTGAGTGGCAGGCAGCACCCTGATGCCCTGTGCTCTCATTCCAGACTGGCACCCGGCTTGCCTGCGCTCCCTTGCAGCGTCTCCCTCTGCGAACATGCCGCCGCCACCCAGGTGGAGTGACAGCCCAGCCAGAAGGACCCCTCTGGGATGCCCCTTCTCGGCCCAGCTGAAACAGTGGCCTCCGTGCCCACCACCCTCCCCTCACAGCAATAAAGGGCATATGTGCACCTTCCCGCGTGGCCTGTTGTATTCCTTCCGTTGGAATTCAGGGTCAGGGGGTGCAACTAGGGAGGTAGGGATCCGGATCCAGAGCTCAAAGGAACATTTGGGAATATCCAGCCCCACCTCCTGGTTTTGCAAATAGAGACACTGAGGCACAGAGAGGGCAAGCAACTGGCCCAGGGTGGCACAGCCAGGCCATGGCAATGGCAGAAGCCAGCATTCCTCTGTTTACGCATTCAGTAGGTATTTGCTCTGGGTCACCTGCTCTGGGTCAGGCAGGCAGGGGGAACAGGATATCCGCATTCGGGGGATGACCTTGCCAGTGCTGTCCTCCATTCCCCTGCAGGGACTCTAAGAGACCTTTGCAGGATCAGGCCGCACCCAGTCTGTCTGGACTCAGGAGTGTGGGGCAGAGTTTCTCAGGGTTGGCAGCCTGGGCCACATTCCAGCCTGTGCCTCTACACCCTCTAAAGGGCCAGGGCTCCGCCACAGATCAGATCTCTTCAAACAGCAGCCCCAGCCCCAGGACTCACCCAACCCACCCACTGCCCGCCCCCAGAGCCAAAGCATGCCGATCTGCCTGGTGAGGCTGCACAAAGGCCCTGCCTGCCCAGTGAGGCCACGGGCCCAGGGGTGCGCCACTGTCCCATGGAGATCAAGTCCTCTCTCTGCCCAAGGCTCCTGCAGCCATGCTCCAGAACTCAGCTCACCCCAGGCTGTGCCAGGCCGAGGCCAAACCAGCATCTCTCTGCTCACGCTCATGCGCCACCATCACGGCAGCTGCCCTTGCTAGCACACGTGAATTCTTTAATTCCTCACAGCACCCCTATGCCAGGAGACACTATCCCCTTTTGACAGATGAGTAAAATGAGGCTCACAGAAGCAAAGTTACTCATCAAAGTCACACAGTGAGCAAGTGGCAGAGCCAGGATTTGAACCTGCAGCTATGAGAGCCTTTGCTCAGAGAGGTGATATTCCAGCTCCCAGACCCGCTGGCTGCCTCTCCCAAGGCCCTGGAAGATCCTGCTTTCCTCTGCCCAGAACAGATGCTGTCCAGGATTAAGGCTATTCTTCCTCCCCCATGCGCAGGCCCTCCGTTTCCCCTTGGCCTTACAGGGAGCAGGATGAGCGCCCCCCCAGTCAGGTTTGCCCCTGCAGGGGTACAACATGGGCTGTGTGCCCACGTACACTATCGCTCCAGGGTCTCAGCAGCCTCTCCTTTCCAGGAGGGCATCTAACTTTCCCACCAAAAGGCCCAAAGAAAGTTTGCCCATTTAGCCATGCAGCCATCTCATTATTCGGCCCAACTCTGTGGGGGGGAGGGCTGCTCTCGCCCCCATGGGAGACTCAGGCTCAGAGCGGCCGCACAGAGGTCTGCGTCCGGCCGCCGATTCACCTGAGGGCCTCCCCTCTGAAGAAGGCTGCCTTATGGGGTCAGGGCACCTCTGGTGCCCCGGAGAGGCCTTGGAGCTCCTGAGCTCTCCTGTGAGGGCCTCGGCTCAGGTCATGCCGGGGGCCTGCTGGGCATGGGGTAAGGCCAGTTTGTGGGCACATCGAGTTCGTATCAGCCCCTGCCACATTCTAGCCCTGAAGTCTTGGGCTACTTACTGTCCCGGAACCTCAGTTTTCTCATCTGTCATATGGAATTAACAGTAAAACCTCTCTCATCAGGCTGTTGTGAGGATTAAAAGAGCCAGTGAGAGGAAATTCTAGAGCACAAGACGAATGTCATCCCCTACACACTGAAATTACTGTGATGATCACCACCCTCATGTTTGTTGATTGACTGATGAAATAGAACCATGAACCTGGAAGATCTTGGGTTTTCACCTTGTCTTGTGGCAAGACTGCTAACTGTTCCGCTGTGATGGTTCTCCCTCCTCCCCATGTTTTATCTGGGCACATAGTCTCCAGCCAGAGACTACATTTCCCAGCTTCCCTTACAGTAAGTATGGCCATGTGACCAAGGTCTGGCCAATGGATCAGCAAAAGTGATGCTGCAAATTCCACTTTGTGCTTTAAAAGAAAGGCGGTTCCCTCCATTTCCTCCTGATCTTCTCCCTTCTCTCCAGTTAGAAATGGGAACAAGTGGAACAACTGCCTGAGACCCAGAGGTGGAAGCCATGTGTTAAAGACTGCAGAGCTGCTTCAGCAGCCCCTGACCGCTCACCTGGGCTCTGTGGCAGAAAGGAATGAACTAGCTTATTTAAACCACTGTGTTTTGGAGTCTCCTTGCCTACCAAACTCATGCTGCCAATGACACACCATGTGATATTGGGCTGCCAACTTCCCCTCTCTGAGCCTTGTTTCCCTGCATGCACAGTGATCCTTGAAGGCCCTTCCTACTGCAACAGGAGTTAATGCTCCATCTGGACTTGAAGGGGAAAGAGAGAATAAACATTTTTTGAGCTCTACTGTATGCCAGGCACTGTATTAGACTGGTGGTTTTCCACCTAAGGTGACTTTGCCCTACAGTGGATATTTGTACTGTCTAGAGATATTTTAGTTGTCACAGTCCGGGTGAGGGGTGCTACACCTATCTCATGGGTGGAGGTCAGAGATGCTGCTGACCACTCTGCAATACACAAGCCAGCCCCCCACAACAAAGAGTCATTCAATCCAAAATGTCAGTAGTGTTGAGAAACCCTGTGTTAAACCTTTGTACACATTACCCCATTGAATTATGACTTTTGCTGAGTGATGCAGTGAATGGCTCTCGGGGGAAGGTGTGGCAACTGAAGCTCAGACAGATTAACTGATTTGCCCAAGGCTACCCAGCTGGCCAAAAGCGAAGCTGGATTTAATCTGAAATCATCCTCCTCAAGGGCTGGTGCTTCCCCTGCTAGACAAGGAAAAGGGGTGGGAGTTTTCCTTGACTATGTGTTATGACAGTCCCACCACTTGCCACAAGAAATACACAAGGAGGTCTCAAAGTTCAAGACTTCTTTGGGCAGTAACCAACTTGAGTGAGTGCCCAGCCTTCGTCCATGCTGTTCCATCCACCCAAAACACCATTCCTTCTTGCTCTCCAGCTGGCTAAATCCTCCTCAGCCTTAAGACTCTGCTCAGGAGTTCTCAATGTTTCTAAATAAAAAGACACAAACACTGTGCTTGCCAGCTTTTAGGTGTAACCAAGCTACCTTGTCATTACAGTCCAATACAGAGTGAGCGCTCAGGAAGTGTCTGACCTCATTATTATGGTTTTCACCTTTCTTATTCATCTCTCTGTCCCATGAGCCTGTGAGCTCTTAGGTGTTATTGCCAATGTGCCTTGATTACCAATGAAGACACTGCATGGAATGTTCACACCTGCACTATTTAAGATAGATGGTTTACCTAAGTCATAGCACTTGTAATATGCTATATTCTTGATTCAATGCTTCTTTGAGCCTGGATATATATTTTTCTATTCAAATCTATCATAACCCTAACCTAATCTTTGATTATAACCAAATCATTCATCCATACCAATATTCCCTTATTCATTGTGATCTTGATTAGATTCCTGCTACAAGATGATATCACTAAATAGATTTCTTCTCTTCAATGCTTCAGGAAAATCAGCCCATTAACTGCTGTAGATGAACTTTTAGGAGATTCTTTAAATAGTTCCAGACTTTTTATCTGCTGACTCCCAGAGATCTCACATCCAGGGCTCCCATACTACCCAAGTTCTGCCAGGGATGTTGGCATCTCTTACCTGGTCAATCAAGCACTTCAGCTGAGCCTCTTTGGAAAGTCCACTCCCTAGTTCTTAGGCACAAATGTTGTGATCTTTGCTTCCTTGTGTTACAGCCATATAATCTCCAAAGGCAGGTACGTTCTGCTGGCCCAGAGTAACACACCACTGGAAGAAAGATGCAACAAGAATGAAAACACAAATCATGAATTATTTTTCCTTGGTTGCCTGCATTCCAAGCTATTCTATTCAAATACTCCCTCTTATCACTTACAGAATATTTTCTGTTGCTTATAACCTTGAAGTCAAGAGATTGGATTTGTAGGAAAATAGAACATGAATAATGCTATTAACATATGTCTACAAGTTTTCATGTGGATGTAAGCTTTTGTTTCCCTCGGGTGTTCACCTACGAGTGGAATTGCTGGGTCACATGGTAATTCTATTTAACCTTTTGAGAAACTGCCACAGCAGCTTTACCATTTCACATTCCTGCCAGCAACTAATGAGGGCTCCTGTTTCTCCACATCCTTACCAACACCTGTCATATTCCATTTTTTTTATTATGACCATACTTGTGGGCATGAAGTGGTACCTCATTTGCATTTCTCTGATGGCTCCCTCTTCTCAGCAATCCCTGTGCCCAGAGAAGAACCAGATGCAGTACAGGCATAGACCAATGTTGAATGAATGAATGAGTGAGTGAATGAATGAATGAATCTCTTCTTGACTGTACACAGTGAGACACCATCTCTGGGAGAGCTGAGAGGGCAGAAGAACAGGAAAACTCTAGCAACCCAGGATGGGGGAGTATAGGAGTCGTGTCATTATTTTCTGTTAGGCCAGGTCAGGTATCTGGCACTGGAGAGCGTAAGTGATGAGCTGTGGAGTAAATGAGCAGCTCCAAGATGAGTGAAGCCAGGACGTGGAGGGTGGGGCCACGGTAAATATGTTCCCCTGGAGACTAATGTGGCCAATGACGGAGAAAGGGGACAGGGTGGAGAAGAGAGGGAGCATTCTGATGCTGTCAGCCTGGCACCCCTGGGACCAGCTCTGACTCCTTGCCCATTCAACCCAGACCTCAAAGAGGGGTGAGGACCTCCTGGAGGTGGTGACAGCCATGAAGGCCACTTCATGGAAGAGGAGGACCCTCTGAGGAAGCCGGGGGCCTCTGCCATAAAGGAATATATGGGAAGAAAGAAGTGAGAACCTGAGTGGACCCAAGTCATCCAGAAACTAAGGCGCCAGACTTGTGCCGGTTCTTTTGAAGGCTTAATCCAGTTAAATAAATGCTGGATCTTCCCAATGTTTGCACGATTCCTTCAGAGCAACATCTCAGGATCAGAACTATTTACTCTGTGCCTTGGGATATTTTATGACCCCAGGAACACACCACAAAATTATTTATTAACCGGATCTTACTATTTACACTATGATGAGAGAATTTCTACATTTCACCATATATTTGCTAGGAGATAGACCTTTTATTTTAAATATTTGCTCTTTGAGTGGAGTAGAACAAGCTTCACATCGTAAAAGCCAAGGCCCTAAACTAGGACAATCAATTGTTGCATCACCTCAATTGACTATTTTCTGAACATTTTTTAAAAACTGGGAAATATGGTGTTTTAGAGCTGAGTGAAAATAGAGATCTGGGAACTGTGCTTAGCTGGGTCATGATGACACAAAGAGACTGGAACTGGAGGGGTGGGACTGAAAACGGATGCTGAAATTTGACAAAAGTTCATTTGTTGGGGGTGACCATTTCCATGTTAATGTTTATGCAAGAAGTAAAGTGGATTTTTTAAAAATAGGAAGATCATTGAGTATCTGGTTAAGCCAGGCCCTGTGCCAGGCAGTTTGGGACAGAAGCCGTCAGAAGGCCTCCTGGGAGAGGTGGGTTTAGGAAGAGACAAGAGGCTGCTAAGAAAAAAGATTCAGGGCTTCTGACACAGCCTGGAGATAAGGGACAGTCAGGAAAGTCTTCCAGGAAGGGTACCAATTGAGCTAAAAGTAAAAGGATGACAAGGAGCAGAAGGCACTGCAAGCAGAAGGGATTAAATGGCCAGAGGAGAGAATCAATGGAGTGCCACCCTTGGACTCACAAGCCCTGCATGTTACTGGAGCAAAAACATGTGTGAAATTCAAGTGGAGGGCAAGGCCTTGAATGCCACACAGTGAGTTAGATTTAGTCCAGAGTTTGGTTTCTTTGTTCTTAGCACATTCTCAAAAACTGAAGACCTCAAAGAGCTTTTGTTTATAGAGATTCCATCCACCAATGTTAGCCATATAAGAAAGTTAATACTGAGAATTTTTTAAACATATATTTATTGATTTCTTTAAAATAGCAGTTATAAACCCATTTCATTTTAACAAAATGAGACATTTTTGTTAGAGACAAGTAACTCTACTTTAATATAACATCATTAGTCAAAAGAATGGCTCTGATTTACATTTTTAAAAATCTCCATAATGACTGGCTTTACAGAAGGCAGCTGGATTCTCACATCTGCTCTGCCTTCAATCTGTTGTAATATCACATGTCATGGAGTGTCTAAAATATTCTACTCTACGCTTGTGAGAGAACGAGAGTGAAGAGGCAAATAATGTATTCGAATTAATATAGAATTTGTTTGGACGCCAGTGGGGCCCCCAGAGCACACTTTGAGAACCACTGGGCTGGGTACTAGGAAGCCAGGGAAGGTTTCTGCACAGTGGGAAGACAACCTCGGCTTTCAGTTTCAGGATGTTTCCTCTGGCAGGTGGTGCATCGGGTGGAAAGGAGACAAAGGCAGTGGCGGGTCCAGGTTCAACCCAGGTCAGGAGCTGTCAAGGTGGATAGCTGGGCTATAGACATGGAGAGAGGGAGGCTTCTGGGGCAGGGCTGCTCAGGAGAGGTGGGTGGCCAGAGAAGTCCCCCCAACACACACACACCTGACTCATGCAGGCTGAGCCTTTGAAATCCTGAGCCCCCCAGACTAGGCTCCAGAACCTGCATCTGACAGAGTGTGGCAAGAAGAGGCAAAACGTCACCTTTGGATCCAGAAGAGGAGACAAAGTTATTCTCTTTGGCTCCTACCCAAGGCCAGTGGACAAAGTCAATATGTGTCCCTATTGCCTGCAAATGCTTGCCTATCCAACTGACCTCTATTTGTAGACGTGGCTACTAATGGGAGCAGTTGTGCTGACAGTGGTACCTATGGATCTGGACGTCACAATCCTGATCAAAACCTCCAGATGTCTTACCACATGATCCAGCAATCATGCTCCTTGGTATTTACCCAAAGGAGTTGAAAATGTATGTCCACATAAAAACCCACACACGGATGTTTATAGCAGCTTTATTCATAGCTGTCAAAACCTGGAAGCAGCCAAGGATCTTTCAGTAGGCGAATGGATGAATAAACTGTGGTATATCCAGACAGTGAAATATTATTCATTGCTAAAAAGAAATGAGCAACCAACTAGTGAAAAGACATGGAGGAACCTTAAACCCGTATCACTTAGTGAAAGGAGCCTACTAATGGAAAGGCTACATACTAAATGATTCCTGCTATATCACATTCTGGAAAAGGCAAAACCGTGGAGACAGTAAAAAAATCAGTGTCGTCAGGGTTAGGAGGGAGGGAGCGATGAATTGGCAGAGCACAGGGGATTTTTAGGGCAGTGAAACCATTCTGTATAAAGCTATAATGACACATATGTTGTTCATCATACATTTGTCCAAACCCATAGAATGCACCCACCAAGAGTGAACCCTAATGTTAACTATGGCCATTGAGTGATAATCAGGAGTCAGTGTAGGTTCATGATTATAACAAACGTCCCACTCTGGTGGGAGATGTTGATAATAAGGGAGGCTGTGCATTGTAAGGGCAGGAGGCATGAGAACTTTCTGCACCTTCTGCTCAATCTTGCTGTGAACCTAAAACTACTCTAAAATCTGTTTTTTAAAAAACCTTCCAGGATAGAGGCTCCAAGCCTGGCATTGTGTTTCCCCCAGAACCTGACACCTGCCTGCCTTTTCAGCCACCTCTTCTGGGCTTCCTTGACCATGTTCTGCAAAGAGGAGGCAGGCAGCTATGCTTCAGTGGGTGGTCATGCTGAAACATCTGCCAGGAACCTCTGCTCCTCAGTGACCCAAGTTAGAATGGCATTCTGGTTCTAACAGACACAGCCCCCAAGAACTGACAAACTAGAGGCAGAAGCTGATATCCTCACACCTAAGACTAACAGGGAGACAAATGTTTTGGAGTCAGAGAGAAACTAATTTCTGCCAGGGAAATCTGTAACAGCTTCTTGGTAAGGGTGAGATTAGAGCAAAGCTTCCAAGAATGGGTCATTCATTCATTCTTTTAGCGCAGATTTATAGAGCATTTGTTGTTTGCCAGACAGGCCATAGGAACAGCTTGAGCAAAGGCCCTGAGGCAGGAAGGGCAGGACAGTCCAGAGAAAACAACGAGTGGGCAGCAGAGGACTTAGGCTGCATTAAGGAACGGTTGGTGGGAGATCAGCATGCCAAGGTCTCTATGGCTTGGACTCTATAGGACTTCCTGATATTTTCCCGGAATGGTTAAGTGAGTTAATGTAGCAAATAAGGAAGTATGCTGCTCAATCGTTCCTCCAAGAGGACCTGCCTTGAAGAGGGTAGCTGGCTGACATGTCTCTACATCTATGTCTATATTTAGTTGCACAGAACAAAGTCTAGAGGGAAATGAACCAAGGAATTAGCAGGGGTATCTCTAAATAGAGACACTGTTTTCATTACGCATCTCCATTTTTAAAAATATTCCTTTGTAAACACGGATTATTTGAATAACCTGAAATACATGCTTTAATACATTTTTTAAAATAAAGTTTGCTCCAGGTTTTAAGCAAATGATGGACAGCATCTATTCTTTGGGTCTTAAGGAACAAGCCTTCTCAGTACCACCGAGAACTGTTACTTCCACCCGAAGACCTTCACTCTGGAGGAAGTTATGATGTGGTGTCAAGGTTACAAGCTTAGGCATAAGGCAGAACTAAATTCAAATCCTAACTCTACTGTAGACTAACTCTATGACCTTGGGCAAAACTTTTCCTCTCTTGAATCTGTTTTCTCATCTGTAAAATGGAACTATAGTAGTTTCTATATCATCAGGATGCTATGAGGATTCTACAAGCATTTGGGATTCCTGCCTGTCAGTGTCAGCTACTATTATGACAGATGGTGAAAGTGAGGCCCAGAAAGGGCATGGGAGCTGTCCAGCATCAAACAGCAATGAGTGGGCAGAGCTAGGCTAGACCTCGAGTTGAACTGACGTGTCTCTCCCTTCCCTCCACTCGGAACAGACCAAGCAGCTCCCTCACAGCCCCTGGATGTACCTCGCTCATGCTCCAGAGGAGGAAAATGGCTGAGAACAGGACAGGGATGTGAATGAGAGTCAGGAACACAGTCTCCAGACTCAGTGCTCTCACATTCTCCATACCTCTGCATTTGTTGACATTCATGATGTACAGCTTGAAATATGTTATTGACATATCCGGCAAATGGCTTAAGTGAGTCCCTATCCCCTTAATCCCCCAGGGCCTTCCACACAGGAGTGTTTGCTTTGGAGGTGCTGGATGGATGTGGTAAGGTGGAGGGCTTCCCATCAGTTTCCCAGCTGTCCATCACCTGGTGCCACGTCTCCCTCAAGGATGGGGTCACTCACTATTTATAAAGTCTTCCCCACTGCAGAACCCATTGGGAATCAACTGTCAGAGACACAGAACACCAGAAACCAGTTCTGAAACTGACTCTACTTACCTGGGATCCCCACAGGTATGCTCCAAGATGCTGAAGGTCTCAGGCCTTCTCATTCTCTGTGGGTTGCTTGCCCTGTTGTCTGCTCAATATTTGAATATTTGAATCACCTGTGGGTATTTTATATTGCATATTTAAATTTCTTGCATTTCAGTTTTTTTATCCTTTTTTTTAGCATGCCTTGAAAATTTTTATTTGATGCTGAACATCACAATGAAAAGTCACAGAGGCTCCGAGTGATACTATTTTTTTCCAAAGAGGAGGGAAGACAGCAGAAAGAGTATAAGTGGATTGCTTTGATCCTGCTGAGGCTTATTTACATTTTTTTAGGGAGGAACTATTTTGATTTTGCTCTTAGTCCTCAGGGGAGCCTTTATTTCTAGGGCATGGCCCTTTATCCTAAAGCATAGTCTTCTGGGTCCTAATTTAAAGCCCAAGGTACCAAGGCCCCTCCATCTTGATGGAACTTGAACTCTAACCAGTGTCACCCCAGCATGACACAGTAGAGCTGCTGAAATTTCTGCTCATCTTTTTAACTTTCAGCTGCTGTTTTCTGCCAGATGTTTTAGAGTGATTCTGATACCACCACCAACAAAAATCTAATGATTTTTTTCCCCACACCACCAAGCAATTTTCTGCTACCAGCTGTGGGGCCTTCAATTTAACTCAATTCTGACACTGTCTGCCCAGAAATAGCATCAGATTCCACAGGTTAAGGACTTAGTCCTACAACTCTGCCAAACACTTCAGATGCCAATCACAAGTCCAGGCTGTTGCCTCTCTTTCTGACTGACTCGCTATAAATCAGAGATTCCTGCAACACCTTCCTTGGGTTTGATTAATTTGCTAGAGCAGCTCACAGAACTCAGAGAAACATTTTATTTACTAGATTATCAGCTTATTATAGAAGGGTATAACTCAAGAACAACCAGATGGAAGAGACATACAGGGCAAGGTATGAGAGAAGGGGCACAGAGCTGCTGCTGGGCAGTCCCGTCTGGGAGATCTCTCCCTGAGGGATAGACAAAACCTCAACTGGGTGGGGGAGGGAGGGCTCTTGACTCTGGTTGGGAAAGAATTGAAAAGAGTGCAGGCAAGAAAGGAAGTCATTAAAACAAAAGTAGTAGCAAGTGTCAGCATTGTGTAGTGCCAGGAAGAGTGGCTCTTTTATTTGTGCAGCTATGCAGATGGTGGAGAGCAAGGAAGAATAGGGGGAGAAAAAGGAAATTCATTGAACTCCTGCTAGGGGAAGGCCAAATCCCTTGCCAACTCCTAAAGCCAGAGTCACCTGGCATCCAATGTCTCCTTGGATTTTCACAGTATGGGAACTATGTCCCTAGCACCCCAGGATTGGGGGAGCCATGGAGCACTGGATGAACTTCCCAAAGCAAAAGAAAAGAGAAGTTCAGGCAGGCTGCTAAAGGACATGATCCCAGGGCCACAGTCACATCCAGGTCACCCAGGTAACTGGAACGTGCAAGCTCCCACAATCAGAGGTCCCCACAGCTGCTTTCCTACTTGCAGGAAATAAAACAAGAGAGGAAAGGCTTGCACTAAAGACTAGAAGGTTGAATGAAAAAGCAAAGCGACAAAGGCACTTACCACCAGTAGTGGATGTCAGAGGGCTCCCTTCAGCCCAGTAAGGTGTACGGTCTTGTCTTTGTCATGATAAGGAATTCAGAGACCAACTGCAATAGGCTTAAACAGCAAGAATGTTTTATTTAAAGCAAAGTATGCACTTGAAAGGGAAAAAATGGGCAACCTTGGAGAAGAGGCACCAGAGAAGAGGTTTTATTTAAAGGACAGTACACACTCGGACAGGAATGCCGTGACATTCCTCTCCTCAGAGAGGAGGCATGCTTAAGGTTTTACGGTTTTATAGGGCATTTGGGCAGGGGTCCGCCAGTATAAGGCATGATGTATGAAGGTAATTAATAATTCCTTTAAAGTTTTTTCTTAAGAATAGGGTTATTTAGATGACTGTATTGATCCACCTCTTGGAATTCTTTATCCACATAGGTTCATTTACTCACTGGAGTTCACTACTCCAGGTTCATTACAAGTCTGTCTTCCATCCTGGTTACAATGTTACTTAATTGATTAAGGTGACTGGAAGAAGGGAGAACAGCATGTTAAAGATTAAGTTAAAGAAAAAGCTAGGCCTTTATTCTCAGGCTAAGTAGATTTTATAATGGCATGACCCTTGTCCCATGACCCTGCTCTATCTGAGAGCTTCCAGGCTCTCTCTGGCTGCACTGCTCTCCCCAAATCTCCTCGTGTGCACCAACCCAGAAGCTCTCTGAACCCTGTCCTTTTGGGCTTTTATGAAGGCTTTATTACATAGGCATGGTTGATTAACTCATTGGCCATTGGTGATTGAACTCCAGCTTCCCAGAGGATGGAACTGAAAGTTCCAACCCTCTGATCACCTGTTGGTTCCCCTGACAACACTCCCCACTAGGTGCTTCCCAAAAGTCATCTCATTAACATAACAAAAGACACCTTTATTGCACTCATCTCTTAGGAAATGTCAAGGGTTTTAGGAGCTCTGTACCAGAAAAAGGAAAAGATCAAATATATATTTCTTATTACAATGGTAATATCACAAGTCTCACACTGTACAGGTGAGCTTAAGAGTAGTCCACTGAGTGGAAGAAAGTCTCTACACCAATGTCAAGGTTACTTCCCTGCAGTAACTTCCTCTGTTTGATTTTGTCCCTCAAGTCCCAGCTACTCTAGAGGCCCCCAATTCCAATTTCTGCCTCCTCAGCCCAGTAAAGCTGACCCTTTTCACTGAAGACTCTAGTCTCCCATATGGTAATATGGGAAATGACCTCAGACAAAAGTTGGGGTAGCTATGGAGATCATATTGAATAATACCCTTTTCTAAAGAATCATAGGGTCTCAAATATTACCAGCATAGTTGCTCATCAGTGCCCTCAAACCATTGTTTTATATATTTCCATTTTTTATAACTGATTTCAGTGGGAGGGTTAGTCTGATAACTCTGTCATAACCAAAACCAGAACTCTGCAGATGGAATTTGAACTGAGATCTCACTGTGTCACAGGACAACGTGGGAGGCCCTAGCCCTTGGGCCTCCATCATAGTGGAGAGATTTTGGCTAGGAGCAGAAGTCAAGCATGTACCAGGTACAGCATGAAGCAGATTTATTAAGAGGTAGAAGGTATAAATTATATAGCAAAGTGGAGTGGACACTCCATAGGCACAGTAGCCCTCACACTGGTGGCTTGTTAAAGTATAAGGAGCTTATAAAGCTGGGGGGTGGGGCAGGAGGCGGGGAAGAGTCATGATTTCTCTGGGAGGATTCCTAGAAGAGGAGTCTTTTCCTTATTAGGTCTCTTCTTGGGGTTGTCGTGACAATTGTAAACTGTTATGGGGCTGACAGGCATAATTTTTACTAGGTAAATGAGATTTTAATGAGGTAGAGGTCTATTCCCCAACAAATTGGTGTCATCTTGGTTTTCTCTAGTTCCAGCCACTTTCTACCCAACTTGTTTACCAGTCTCAGACCCCTCCGCTCCGCTCTATCCATTCATTGCTCCCATCCTGACTCGTTAAACCAGCTGAGTCTTTCTGTTTGCCTTACTCTGCCGTTCCCTTCCCTACCTCAGCTGAGACTTTGCAACCATTCATTTGGACTTTGTAACCACTCATTTGGGGCTCAGGAATAGGGTGAGGAGGTTCAACACAGAAAATAATTGCATCCTTACAAAAACATCTTTAAGGTTGGTTATTCCCAGAAAATGCCTCATGGGAAATAATGGGGCAGTTTAAGCCAAGAAAAAGACCCAAATATATTTGCTACAGTGCTGTTTAGATGATAATGTGAAACTGAAAATAACAGAAATGTCCAAAATCAGGAGATTTAAATAATCATTGGTTGATCCATAAGCTAGAATATTCTGCAGAGAAAGTAGAAAGACAGTCACGATAAATTACTATTTGAATAAGTGATTCTATACGAGCAAGATAGGACAATTCTGGGTTTTCATAATGTTAGATGAATGAATATGTGTGTGTGTGTGTATAAAGAAAAACTTTTGAAAGAAGATAACAAGAGAAGTTATCTCTGAGAATTGACTATTTATTGGTTTGTATAGATCTTTTCCAAACCCTCTATTCATCTAAAATCATAAACCAAAATTAAAATGATAAACCAAACGGGTACTTCACATGGGACTGGTGACCAGGACTGGGTTTACAGTCTCTCTGTCCGTTGTCTAAACAGAGGATGAGTCTTCCCAGCCTCTCCTTGCTAGTCTCAGGTCCCAACAGGGGCCATGTGTATTGTCATTTGGCTGAAGCCCAGGAAGTCACACCAACAGGTGCATGAATATCCTTGACCCATAAAGGGATGTGAGGTGAGTGCCAAGGTCCCAAGGACCAACCCCAGCCCATGGAGTGCAGAGGGTTCGTGTGCAGAGAGCTGTACGCAGTGCTCACAGCGAGGCTATGTATCATCTACATTTTCCAGATGAAGAAACTGAAGCTCCAAGGGTCTGTGTTGCCCCAGTTACCCTGCAGGTAGGTAGCTGAGCTGGGATTCCATCCCAAGCCTATCTCTGGAGCCAGTGCACATCACCTCCAATGCCCCTCTATAAAATGAAGATAATATGTTCTGCATAAAATGTCATGTAGCAAAATAACTTGTGCTAAATCCCACAATCCTACCCCTGGCAAGAGGTGGGTGACTTCAGAGACCTCTCTCTTAACTATATAGCTCCCCCAGCGGCAGAGAGCAGCTCTACTGAGGAAGGCTGTACCCCTTCAGGAAAAGCTGTATGTGCAGCTTTCTTGGAAATAAATATGGGTCATGTGGCCTTCGACAGGTGGCTTCATCTCCTCGACCCTCCACTTCTTGTTTTATACTATGAAGAAAAGCATGTGTCCTCCCTGGGCCTCAATGGCCCCATCTAAAAAATGGGTCCACATGAACTCTGTGGCCACCCCAGACCCAAGCTCTCAGAGAATGACCACACCACTCACTCTCTTGGCCCTGCTTGTAACTCAATTCTCAGTGTCAGCTCACAAGGGGGTCACCTGTTAGTGAGAGCTCTCAGAAGTACCAGCTGCCAGCGAATGGCAGCTCTGGGTGTTAGCAGCTCTTGCTGAGGGTCTGTTCTTGGGAAGCATCTGCTCTCTGTGCATGCCGACTCTTGGGTCAGTGCTCAGCAGGTGTCAGGTCTCCCGTGAAGGTCAGCAGCTCGTAAGACTCCACCGAGCCAGAGTGTAAGAAAAGAAAATTCAAGACTGGGGTAGCTCCTAAAGTAGTGTCGCTCCCTGAACTATGTGCGGGGCAGCTCTCCTACAGGCACACAAACTCAGTATAATTCTGATGGTATATAGAATATGCAAATGAAGTGAAAAGTCAGTACAACCCTGATTGGTATTCAAAAGAGGAGTATCTGTTGGCCAAAACTCTCAGCCTTGGCAACAAGGAGGGGCCTGAAAGCTCTTGCAGGGAACAGTTGCAAATAGCAACTGTTATGCCCCAGGAAGTCGGCTCCTCCCTGAACATCTTATTCTGCAAAACATCCCAGGCAGAGAATATTAACTTTCCGTTTAGGCTCCCCACTAGGCCTTATCTGCTGAGTTATCTAGTCCCGTGTTCACCCACAGGTACCTGACCCAAGATGATGAGGATCTCCAGCCTCTTCTTGCTCCTCTGCGGGCTCTTCGCCTCATCTTCTGCTCAAGAGGTCCTGTCTACGATTTCTTCCCAAATGTCCAGTGGTGAGACTGTCTTGTCTTGGGTCGTGTCTGGCTTTGTCAAAACATACACCTCTCCTAGAAGTTCAGGCCATGAGTTGGTTTAGTTCTAATTAGCATAGTGTCCCAGACATAGTTAACACCATTAATCATTAGCTGTTCTGATCATCACTGCATTGCTATAATTCTCTTCTCCCAAGATCTCCCTCTTTCCTGTCTACTTGCCTTGCTCCCTCTGTTAAGACCCACCATGAAAGGACCCTCCCCTACCTGGACTGGCCCCTGCTCACCTCTCCTGCCACACTGCACTGACTCACTACCCACCCCCTCCTGCCTCAGTAGCCTCCTCGGCACACTGAGCACACCCCAGGACATTCACACTTGCTGTTCCCTCTACGTGGAACACTCTTCTCCTAAATATCAACATGGCTCCTTCCCTTCCTTGAGGTCTCTGCTGAAATGTCCCATTTACAGAAAGACCTTCCCTGACCTCCCTGCATAATTTACCACGCCCAAACAGTACTCTCAGGCCCTCACTCTGCCTATTATTTTTCCCTCATAGACAGAAATAGTATTCAGGAGAACGTACCAGTATTGCTGCAGTAATCAAATTATTGAAAAATGTTTCTCTTTTTCTTGGGAAACAGCCCCTGCTCAGAGGCTTTCCAGGTGGCTGCCTCTCTTCACCCCAATCATTCCAGCTTCACCCCCCAGGATGCCAGCCTCCTCATAAACTAAAGAGTTAATACCTGGCTTAGCCCAGGATTTCCAGGAGCAGGCCCCTGAGCAATGGTTGCTGTCCTTTCTGATTGGCCAGTGCCCTTGTGAGCTGGTTGCTAAATATTTTGAAACCAGCCCCTTCACAGCACTTGTAACTCCTGCATGTCCCTGTATTCACTGCTTTATTGCTTCTGTCCCCTCACCCGCTAGAGTGCCAGCTACATGAGGGCAGAGTTCTGCCCCTTCTCCCTGGGGCAACTCCAGCCCCTGGCATGGCTCCAGCACACAGTAGGCCCCATAAATATTTGCTGCATGATTTTGCCCAGCACCAAGTAAACCGAAAAGATTAGATGAAGAGTAGGTGCCACCTGTGGGGCATGTTCAGAGGTCAAGTTTACCTCTGAGAGTCCTTGGCACCTAAATGTCTAATTGGGTTTGTGGGGGGTGCTTATGTTTTTCAGCTTTGACCCAAGGACTCCTTAACGTGGACTTCGGTCCCGCACTGCAGACAATTAACTTTGGCGATTCCTATAACCAGCAAGTGGGCTTCTTCGACCTCCTGGCCAGCCCATTCATCCAAAACAAGAACAGTATCCAGTGAGTGGTCTCCAGCCGCTGCTCAGCCTCAGGCTGTCCTGGGTCGTTGCTTGGTTTGTGCTGCCCACACCTGCTGACTCTGCACAGGCTCCTTCCTCAGCTAACCGCACTTCCACCAAGGGCCCCAAGGCCCCCTGCTGGACAATTCCCACTGCATGCCGAGGCCCGAATGGGGAGGCGTGGAAGACAGTGTCAGTCCCTTTGGGAAGAGGATGGCTGCTCGTCAGCTACAGCTATGAGAGCACCACCTGTCTCTTCCCTGTCTGAGCCTCAAATTCTGTACCTGTTAAATGGAGAATTATAGCATCTACCGCTATAGGCCTGTTGTGAATATTAAATGAAATAATATAAAATGCTTGCACAGCTCCCTGTCCTCAGAAAGCCTCACTCAGTGTTAACAATAACAGCAACCTTTACAACAATACCCAATGCTCTCTGACTGCCAGAGTGTAGAAGGCCCACGTCCCTCGTCTTCACACATCCAAACCTCCTGCTGTTTCCCCTGTCCCCACCTGCTCCTTCCCCAGCCAGCCTGTCTTAGCTAACGGCACTTCACCCATCCAGTGACTCTGGCCCAACATACTCATCTCCTCCTAGGCTCCTCTCTTCCTCTCACACCCACATCCAGCCCAGTGGCAAGCCCTGTTGGCTCTGCCTTCAAAACATACTCAAGTATCTGACCATTGTCTCCACCTCCTCTGATCTGAGCCACCATCACCTCTCCCCTGTCTTACTGTCCCAGATCCCCCTGCTTCCACTCAAGCTCCTTCCTCCTCCATTCTGCTCCACCTGGATCCAGAAGAATCTTTCTAAGAAGTAGGACAGACTCTGTAACTCCCTTGCACAAACACTCCAATGTCTTCTTGTTCTCAGAACCAAACCCAAAGGCCTTCCCATTGACCCACAAGGACTCTGTGATCTGGCCCTGGCTGCCTCTTTCATCTCTTCTACTATTCTCTGCCCCCCACTGCCCACCAGCCACACAGAGCCTGCTGCTGTTCCTTAAACATGCCAACCAAGTTTCAGCCTCAGGGCCTTTGCACTTGCTCAGTCTTCCGCCTGCCCCTTTCCTCCCCATCTGTCCTCATGACTTGAACCCTCACTGTATTCATGACTCTGCCCAAATGTCATCTCCTATGAGAAGACTTCCCTGATCACCCTAAAACTTCATTCTTCCCAATGTCACCCTCTATCCCCTGATCCCATGGGGCCTTTCTTCACAACACCTCTTACCTGACACAGTCTACATGTATTCATTTACTGGGTTAATTATCTTACACATATACACTCTTCCCAAGCATGTGCTGTCTATGACTTTCAGCCTTTTACTCGTTATGTGTTCCAGCCTGCATGGCGCTGGCCAAAGGGCTGGACATGATCATTCTGAGATGTATTAAGGCAAGAGCTTCTATTTGCTCAGGACATTATTCCCATTGCTTATGACACATAATAGCTGTGCAATAAATTATGTGATTCACGAGTGAGCCGCTGTCTTTGCATACACTCAGCTTCTGCTCTGTGGGGAATCTGCTTTTGCGCCTTTAGCTGAAGCCACAACCTTCTCCTGTTGTGCTATTTCCTCACCAGGATACAGCTGAGAAACCCTCAGCTCCTTCAGATCTCCCTCCAGAACTCCTATGATTCCAGGACAACCGATTTAAGGATACCATTGTCATTTTCCATGTATGTGAAGTAAGTAACAGCCACGAATCACATGTACAGCTCCATCCACTTTTGCAAAGGTGTGTGGGAGAATGGGTGGAAAGCAGCCATAACTAAAGGGTGTCCAGCGTAATCTTAACAAGACTCATTGTGTGGTTGGGGCAAAATGCCCTCTGTCTCTGGGCCTGGGTCACCCTTTGTACAGAATTAGGAACTTGCAGAATACTTGAATGCTTCCAAGCTGGTTTATTTTCCTTGCCTCACCCAGAGAGCCCCCATCTTCATTTATGTGGATTTCATGAGCCCACTCAGCTCTGACTGAAGATGACGTAAGATAAGAACACAGACTCTGCCTTAGACCCAATGCACCTTGGCACCATTGCCTAGAGATCCCACACGATATGTTTTGTTGGGTCTACATGGTGTATTTTCAGGGGGCAGACATTTCTCAGTTCCTCAAAGCCTTCAGCTCTCCCTGCAAAACTAGCCCTTGGTCTATCTACTTCCTTCACTTCCATCTCAGGCATGGCCTTCCAAGCAGTGGAGTTTGAGACCTCTAGAACATTACGTTCCAAGGTCACGCTATCTCCGTTTTGATAGGATGCCATACTTAGAATCAACCTTTTCCTTTCTAACTGCCCTCCAAGCCAGGGGTGGTGGATATTAGTTAAATACCCTGATTGCAGACCTATCAGGCTTGCCATTGGCTAGATGCATGACTTAAAGAAAGCCCTTCCTATACTCAAGTCCTGAGCCACCTGTTTTCAAAAATGAGGAAATGGTCTTAAGAGGGTGATTTTGAGGGTTTTGTGCAAACACGGGGAACCCTCATTCCAGAAACAACTGGACGAGTAGTAAGCTCTGAGGTTCTTTCCCACTAGCCTTCTTCTCTCCCACAGGTACGGTTCTTATACCCCCCAGCTGTTTCAAATAAGGACAGAAACGAGAGTCCCCATTCAATTGGGTAAGGATGGAAATGGCGGCGTCCGACTCATCTTTGGGCAATGCAGGATTGTGCCTGAGACTATATGGATCCAGCCTGACAGTTCGTGAGTTCTCCATGACTCTCTCTCTCTGCATCCAGCTAGTTGTGATGTGGCCTCCCATGAGGCTTCCCCTGAAAGATGTCAAAGCAAAACTATAACCTTCCTTCCAAAATCAGCCTTTTGTTCATATGGAGACGTGCATCTTATAAATAGAACTTTATGGTGATTTAAGACGTTGTTCATTACAAAAATAACCATTTCACTGACATGAGAAGAGGTTCACCAAATAGTACTGAGGACAAAGCAGGACCACTTGATCATTGGTTGACATTCAGGTTATTTCTGAATTTTCTGGTCTTATAAATAATCTTGAACCTTTTGGAACAGGAAGATTTTTTCAAAAATAGAATTATTTCCTTATTGTAGATGCCTAAAATTATTGAAAAAGTATAAACAGTTTTACAACTTTTAAATTTTAAGGCCTTCCGAATCACTTACCAGATACTTCACCAACAGAACGCAACTAAGTGCCATGTTTCTAGCCGGCATTGATCAGTTTCACCCCATACCAATTAGTACCAATTGTCTCATTTTTACAATTTTTCTCTTCAGTAGGTAGAAAATCCCATGGATATCATTATATTTGTTCTCTGGACTACTAGTACAGCAAGGATTTCATCATTTGTTTATTAGTATGTGACATTTCCTCTTCAGAGTAACTATTTTCAGAAGTTTGCCCTCTTATTAACTAGAATGGTAGGGCCTTCTTCTAAATTTATAACCTCTTTTCTACAATGTTTTTTTAAATTTAGGCTGACACCCATGATTAACTGAATCCAACGGTCATCACCAATCTAATTTATGCCCTGACTTTTTCATTTATGAATTCTTTGCTTTGATTCATCCCCCAGTTGCTCACTGTTTCAAGAAAGATCTGTGTGTGGAATCCCTTCTGAGCCCTTGTAGGTCTGCTCTTCCTGTCATGGTGTCCTTGACCCATAGCCATCTGCCCCTAGGAAAACTTTGTCAATATGGCTCCAGTGTCTTTTGATATGTTGAAGAAAACAAGTCTTTTCTTTGGGAGAAATCTGAGACCTCAGGTTGGAAGTGGTAGGTCAGCTTACAAATGCAAGCTCTTTATAGAATGAAGACACAAACGCTTTGCCTGAGATTTAGACAGATTTACCCTTACCTGTAAGGAATAGGGATTGAGTCAGGAACACGAAGACACCTTAACACTGCTATTCCCTGCTTCTTTCTCATCTCCCTCAACTGAATAATGATATTACACTCTTCCTTCCATGAAGGCATGACCAACTGGCTGAGAAGATAAGTTTTACGGGAGCATTACCTAATCAGAGAAATGGGGACATGTGTGGGAGAGAACTCAGAAATAGCAAGAGCAGTCAAGAGGAGCTTTCTGGAGGAAGCCAGTTGGATGGACCTAAAAGGGTGATGGAAGTTGAAGACATTCCAGGAGACAGAAACATAATAGGCACAGAGGGGGATTATGGGGAACAATGATGAGGTCAAGGTGATTTAAATTGAAACCGTAATTTTAAGGAGCCTTAAGAGGTATGTCAGAACAGAAGGACAACAAGTCTGGGTCATAGAGCACTATGGGAATGGGGGGTAGACTTCAAGCAATTTGGGGTCAATTGGGCAAAGAAGTGATGTGAAGAAGGAAGAGTTTGGGAGAAATTAATCTGTTCTTCCAACTTTCATTCTTCATTTAGAGGTAACAACAATAACGTAAACTGGGAAAACATGCAGAAAAACCTGAAATACCTGGTAGTCCAAAGTTTCGGAGCAAACGTAAGTATACAAACTCAGATTAGTTCAGTTTTTGAATCTGAGACCCAGAGCTTAGTGGGTTGGAGCTTCTTAATTAACTGAAAGGAAATCTTCCAGGAGAGAGAGTTAGGGAGAGAGGAAGTAGCACTTCTTAAGCTCCCATTCTGCAGCCAGGAACTGGTGATGTGCTTTATTGACATTCTTTAATTCTACAAGTCAAGATTAGCATGCATGTGCTCAGAGGTGAGTTGAAAAGCCTATCCAAGACCCAGTTTCCTTATCTTTAAAATAAGCATAATCAGAAAATCAATGGCTAATATCCATTAAGCATATAAACACTATGTTAAGTATCTTATATGAATTTCATCTCATCCTGCAATCTCATACTGTAGGTAACAATATTATCTCCATTTTCCAGATGTGGGGAAAAGTTCCAGAGAGGACCAGTGACTTACTCAAGTCACATAGCTGCCAAATGGCTCAGCTGACATGTTACCCAAGGCAGTCTGTCTCCAAAACACTTCTACCTGGTTGTTCCCTAGGGTGCATTGACTTAGAAGAACTAACCTTGATTTCTCCTATTCAGGCTCCACTGGTAGAAGCCCCCTCCTGACTATTGCATATTTCCTTGTCTTTCAGATGTGTTCCTTCCTTAATTCATGGCTCTATAACTTGAATTCTCAGATGACTAATGAACTGATTAGTAAGTGCTGGTGGTGGGAGGGGACAGGATCACCCACGAGAAAGCTCAGACTTCTCCTTCACCCTTTTTGTCTTCTCTCCCATTGCCTCACCCTGACACTTCTTCCAGACCAAAACTCCCTTTCCTGCTGAGGTAGAATGGTCCCTAGTAATAACAGTCCTAATAAATTCAGCTGCCATTCACTGAGGGAGTCCCATGTGCCACACCCAGGTTAAGCACTCTGCCTGCCCTGGCCGTCACCACTAGCTAAGTACATGTTGGCTTCAGTTTTATTATGGTCCCTAAAACCTACAGAAGCTGAGATATGAATGGAGGCTTCTCTAGGGGAGAATAGCTGCCAGATTCCTCCTTTGTCCTCCTCCTAAATTGGATGATGTTGCATTATGAACAGAAAATTGGCCTGGTTTCAGCCCAAACAAAAACTGCCTCCTTCCAGTAGTCTCCATCGCCAAACACCCACAGTCTCCATGTGCTAGAAGCCAAAGCAATGAATGTGAGATTGAATTTCAACAGCTGGGACCAGTCGCAGCCCAGGGACTCCCAGCAGGAATCTGAACACCAATGGAATTGCTGAGTTGAAAGAACTCTCCATTCATTCACTGAATATTCACTACTCACTCCCAGCAAGCAATTTTCTGGCCTCTGGTCATATGCATCCGTTGATAGGGAGCCCACACTTATGAGGTAGGAAGCTTGAGGCAGTTAATCTGGATGAGCCTTAAAGCTCCCAAAGCTTGGTTCCAAGGCTCACCCAAAGTAAGCGTGATTGGGGTCACCCAGCCAGCACCCTCACTCTGAGGATATTGGGCCACAACACTGGAAAGAGAGCCAGGCAAATGGGGTCTCTGGCTGCTACCATGCCAACTTCCTCCTCTGTCTCATTTCAATGTATGGCTCTTAAGTGATTAGCTTGGGAGAAGAAGCTGTTCCCAACTTATAGATAAGGAAACGGTGGCCCAGAACTGAAGTGACAGGAGACAGCCAGTGAGTGATAAAGCAGAGCCTCTAGCCCCAGCCTCCTGTCTCCAAGCCTTTGGCTCACTTCTGACCCTCCTCTGCCCCCATCTGCAGCACGGGAATCCCTTTGGCCTCTCTTCCTCCTTCCCACCCACTGTCTGAGGTATCTGTTTTGCCTTCTAGATCTGCTGCAGGAGGGAGGGTACCAAGCCGCCATGTAAATATCCCCAAAGTGAAGGAGCCATGTTTGAAACAATCCGGTGAGAAACTAGAGCATATTTCCATTCCATAGGGATGGCACTTGGCCTTTGGGGTCATTATAAATATGTTATTCACTCATTCATGAAATTTAGTTAAGCATTTACTGTGTTAGATGCTAGGGATACAACCATGAACAACACAAAGACTCTGCTCCCATGAATTGTGTCCTAGTTGGATATACTAACAATGAACTAAGAAATAAATACTCAAAATAAATTCCAGAGAGTAGTGGGTACAATGAAGAAAATAAAGTAGGATGTGAGAGAGTGACTGGGATGGAGGCAGGGAGAGAGGCATCACATTAAGATGGTGTATAGTCAGGCAGAAAGCTCTTTGAGAAGGATATCTTTCAGCTGAGCCCTGAATGATAAGTCGAGTTGTGCCAAGACCTGGAGAAGAATGTCACAGACAGGAGAATGAGTGTGTGCAAAAGCCCTGAGGTAGGAATGAGTTTTCCTTTTTGAAGCAAAGAAAGGAGAACAACATGGCTGGTGTGTGGAAAGGCCTCAGTTATAAGAGGTATCTTTATAAGGATGATGTTTGATGGAGAAAAGGAGGGAAGTTTCTGGAAAAGGAGATGTCATTATTTATTTAATAGCTATTTGCAACTATTCTGTGCTGTACACACTTACTCAAGTGTCACCATCCCAAGGTCTCTCAAAAAAAAGATACATCTGCCACTTTCTTCCCTGCTTTATTTTTCTTCATAACATTCTTCACAGCATTCATTACTACCTAATGTCCTACTATATTGCTTGTTTATTTTATGTCTCCTCTATCAGAATGTAGACTTCGTGAAGGTGAGGTCTTCATTTTATTCCCTGTTTTATCTCAGGTGACAGAATTTCAAAGATGAATTACACATGGCCCCTGACTCTGAGAGCCCCCAGCCTAGTAAGGTATAAGACAAATAAACAGGCAATTTTATGTGCAGTAAGGTGCTCTGGCTGAGGTTCTGTGGAAGTAGAGAGGCAGCATTCAGCAGCCCTGCAAGGGGACTTCCAGGAGAGCTTCACAGAGGAGGCAGGATTTAAACTAGGTGTTGAAGGATGATTAAGTTTCTTTGTGAGAAGAATCAGTAAAAGCAGAGGATACAGCATGTACAAATACACAGGACTAGGAAAGGACCTGGTGCTCCGGACAATGAGGGGAAACTGTGAGTGAACCGGTCAGAGGAGTCATGGGGGATGGAGGTATCCTCCTTTGGCAGGTAAGGATAAGTTTATAGTAAACTGTACAAATCTGTTCTGAGGACAAGGGTGCATGTGATGGTTTAAGCCATGAGAAGAAGGTTCCATCCAAGAGAGGGACATAAGCAACTGAATGGCCAATGCCATAACTGAAACGATGTCCTTGGGTTGATTAACTTAGTTATATAATATTCTAAACCAATGGTGTCCAGTAGAAATATTATACAAAATACACGTGTAATTTTGAGTTTTCTATAATGAAATTTTTAAAAGGAAAAATAAACATATTATATTAACTTTAGCAACATGTTATTTATCAAATATATCCAAAATACTATGTCAACATATAATCGATATAAAAATTATGAATGATAAGAAAAGTACTAATGAAATATTTTACATTCTATTGTTTGTATTAAGTCTTTGATATTTCACACATACAGCACATCTCAGTTTGGACGAGCTCATTTAAAGAGCTCAATATCCACACATAGCCTGTGGCTGCCATATCGGACAGTGCGGCTCTCACTAAGCTAATTTGCTGCCTGTTGCAAAACTTCCAAAGACCTAGTAGTGCATCTCATTTTATGCCCACCAGTACATCTAGGTTTCCATCTATCACAGAAGTCCCAAACTGTGCCTCCCATATCATATTCAGCCCACAGACACATTTGGTTCAGCCTATAAAGGATTTTATAAATGTGAATGAGTTGCCAATATTAAAAGTAAGAAGTATGGTTTTTGATCAAGCAGGGCATCTGGCAATATTTTACATCTTTGTGTCATAAAATAGGCCAAAGTGAAGAGGAAGATCCATCTTAGTTGAACAGAGTCCAGGGAACAGAGAAATACTGTTACCTAAGGACATGCAGTGGATGGGTGTCCGGAAAGGAGTGTGGTTCAGCACCATGGATAGTGAACAGCAGTAAGAGTGTGAAGGCGTGGTGGAGGAGGGAGAAAGGTTTTCAGCTCTGGTTTACAGCCTCCTTAGAAAGATATAAGTTGACTAGTATCTTGATTATCTGACACAGAACCGATCCTGCTTGCTGGTCTCCTCCCTGGAATTCCCTCCACACTCCAGGGCATCACCTATGCAGATACTCGCGTTGATTATTCAGCTGCTGCCTGAAATTTTATTACCCACCCTGGATCCAAAGATCCCCTACTTCTCTGGGTATGAGGGCTGTTTCCCTGTAAATCCTCACCAGAATCCATGTGCTGATTCCCTGTAATCTTCTCACAATAAATTTTTTGCAGCTCTGAACTGTGGAAAGTCCTGCTTCCATAGCGCCATGTGGGCTGGGACAACAATAGCCAGAGATGGTGGTGGGTCTGGTCATGATGACAAAAATGTGTAAGGTTGGAGAAGATGCCTGTGTCAATTTAGCCTTCATCTCAAAAAATACCTGAAAATTCTGGCCCAGAGTTTCCCGAAAGCTAAGGAACAAAGCTTTCTGTCTTGTCTAGATGTTTTCCAATTGATGCCATGACCTTGGACAGTGTCCCTATCTTGGCCACAGCCTGCTCATTATGAAGAGAGTACTGATCTCACCTTCATCCATTGCTCAGTTTTGGATAATCTGCCTTCTTCTCCCAACTCTTCCAAATAACTTGCCCTAGGTCATCTATGACCTCCTTCATGGCCAATGCCAGTGAACCTTTATTGAGTGTTCATATTCCTCAGGTCATTAGCACTAACACTTTAGGCGACTACTCCAACCTATGCCCCTCCTGCTCCTTCTCCTCTTCTCCTTCCTCATCACTATCTTGATGCATGTCTGAAACTCTTCTGTGTATTCTACATAACATTTCATCACTTGCTCTTTTAAATAAAGTGTGTTGGTTATTAAGCTTTTGTCTCTTGGTTCCAAGTCCATCTTTCCGTACTGTTTTGCTGTGCGGGATCTGGGACTCTGCAAACCACCTATCTTCTCTGCTGGTTTGCTCTTCAATAGGGTCTGCTGAGAGTGGATACTAGACGGAGATTGCAAGGCCAAAGGAGGAGAAAAGAAAGCTCCTCTCGCCCGTTTGCTCCCTATTCCTTTAAGCATCACCTAGAAATGGTTCTTCACCCAATCAGGGAAAGTTGCTTGAGGTTACAAGTTATTTTTTTTTAATTCTCCCCAAACCAGCCTTATCATGCCCCTTCAGAATACTGTACCAGCCAACAGGAGTTCCTTCCTCAGAAGGTTGCTTCCCAGTTCCATGGAGTTTCTCCTCCAAGATCCTTGAAACTCATCCCAACCATCCTTTGTTGCCACTAGACTGATAATTAGGTCAGATCTCAGCATGCTCTGGGGGACAAGAATAAAGGATAAAATAACTTAAGACACTCAAAATAACTGCAACTTTTTGCTAATTTATATCTGCAGATATGGGGAATGGAATATGTGTAGCCATGGATTCTAAATATGTTAGACCAAGGAAGATGGAATATAACACTGGGTTTTTCCTAATGATGGGTACATTTATCAGAGATTCTGGATTTAATATTAGATCACCCATCTGAAAATGGCTTTAGTATTTTGCTGTGTTGGTTACTGGTATTTAAGCTCAACAATGCCAGAATGTCCAGGTTTAATATGCAGTAAGGAACCCAAAGGCTGAGGGAGACAGGACTGTTGGTATGGATTTACCTTCTAGAAACATTCACTCCCACCATTCCATCTCCCGAAGGGGTTCAAAGAACAATCTTTGATGAAGTTTCTGGGCATACAATCGTTTGGAGCATGTCAGGAGAGCTCTTCCAAGATTAAAAACAAGTTGTTCTGCCCTTGACATGCCTATTCTTACAAAAAGCTACAAAGCTTCATGTCTTCCAACAGAATTTGGTAGTTTTCAGTGTACAGATCTTATACATCCATGTAAGCCCACAGTGTCATCACCGCACTCATTCCTCATATTGGTCGTTATTGTCTTCTCTTTTTCCTAATCAATCTATCTGCCTATAATTTCATCAATTTTATTAATCTTCTAAAAGAAACAGCTTTTGATTTTATTGATTTTCTCTAATGTTTTTGAGGGTTTTTATTTTTTTCATCTTATAATATTTATTTATTTATTTATTTATTTTTAATATAATTTATTATCATTAACCTACAATTACATGTGCAATATTATGGTTATTAAACTACCCCTTCATCAGGTCCCCCCCACCAATCCCATTACAGTCACTGTCCATCAGCGCCGTGAGATGCTATAGAATCACTACTTGTCTTCTCTGAGTTGTACAGCCCTCCCCGTGCCCCCCCAACATTACATCTGCTAATTTTTTGAGGGTTTTTTAAATTTCTATCTGATCTTTATTACTTCCTTGCTCTGCTTGCTTTGGTTTTAGTTGGCTTTTCTTGTTCTAGTGTCTTAAAATAGGTGCTGAAGTCTGAAGTCTGTTTTCAGGAGAAGGGCTCCAACACAGTTCCTCCTCCTCCTCACTGGCTGCCATTTAAGTCAGGTAGGGCTCTGAAAGGCTGGTCACTCCTCTCCTCCTGGGAACACCTCTGCTAGGTAGGACCCTGGGCTTGATGGAGCCAGTGCCTGCCCCTTAGGGGGCGGGCCACTGTTCGTGGTAATGGTGAGACCTGAAAGTCTTTACTCTCCCTAGTAGATCAACTCCATAAAGCTCACTGAAATCTTTGATACCTGCCATGCATGTCTTACAGTCTCTAGCAGTCTCTGTTGAATACAAGAGGAAATGCCACTGGACAAGACAGGCTTGTGGAGCCCAGAAATAAGGGCAAGGGCTGTGATCAAATTTATCCAGAGACGGGGTTACACCTACCAGAGCCAGACAGCTTGGGTTCAAATTCTGGCTCTGCACTTACCAGCTGCTTATCCCTGGGCAAGAGACTCATCTCTCCATGCCTCAGGCTTTGCATTTGTGAAATGAGGCAATAAGGACATACCCTCCAGAGTTACTGGGAGGATTAATCTAATCAATCTACAAAGAATGCTTAGAGCAGAGCCTGGCACCGAGTCCATACGAGTCGGCTGTTGTTAGACTTCCTGCCTCTCCTTGCAATGCCTGTGGGGGCTGTGGGATCATGTCGGGAAGAGAGTCGGGTGTGGGATGGGGAGGTTGATGGGAATGAGCGGCAGCTTCTGCAGTCTCCCTGCTGTGGGTCTGGCCTTCTGGATCCTGCCCCAGCCCCACCCTACCCCAGCTGAGTGACTTCAAGGATTTTACTCAACCTGTCTGTGCCGCCGCAAAGGGAGGCCAGTAATAACAGTGCCCACCTCAAAGGGCTGTGTGGGGGATGAAATACATGATTACAAGGTAAGCACTTAGACTGGCCCTTGAGCACGGTCAGTGCTCAACAGATGCTAGCTGGTATCATCACTCTTATTTCAGCTAAGTGGTCTCCATTCCCGATATACAGCTTCTTCCCAGAAGCTTCTTCCCAGGTCCCACCTCCAGAGACTCTGACTCAATTGCTCAGGCGGTAGACCAGGAATCTGCATTTTTACAAGCCCCGTAAAAGAACTGCAATGTCGTCAGAAACTCCAGCTTTCCCTGCCCCCTCTTCAGGCCACCTCAGAACCCAGAAGAGGTGCTATCTGGTCCTATGTCAAACCTGACCTCCCATTCAGAAAGATACCCCACTTCCCACCCACCCACCCTCTTTTTAAGGAAATTTGTCTTTAGGTTAAACCTGCAGTCTCTAGTCCTCTATTATTATTAAAAAAATATATTTCTACCAATATATATTTTTTTCTACCAAAATATATATTTCTTCATAATGAATTTCATTCCTTGGAAGAGTGGCTCTCAAAGAATGAACTAAACCGGCCCACCCCAGACCCTACTGAATCAAGTGCAGGAATCTGCATTTTATTCTTCCACCCATTCTGCTGCCCCCCCTGGGGTTTGAGGGCCTCCGTTTGCGGCTGGGAACCTGGAACCGCCCCAGGAAGTGGGAGGAAGTGGCCTCCCTGATGGCCACCAGAGTGCGCTCATGTGCAAAGCCCGCTCGGCTTTCGGTTCTGCCTGGGGAAGTTTCTGCCACCTTGTGCCCCCGGACAACGCCTCCCTGGAGCCGTGGCTGTCAATTGGGGCCTCTACCTGGGACCTCTCACATTCTCACCCAGTAGATCCAGCCACACCCATCTGGTGTTCCTCCGGCCTGCTGAGCCCTTTCCCACCTCAGGGCCTTTGCCCTTGTGGTTCTGCCAGCTCCACCTCCTCCCGCGGGACTCAAGTGTCACCTTCCAGAGAGATCTTCCCTATCCCTTGTCCACAGCGTCCTCCCTGCTATTCCCAATCTCACCCTACTTTCCCCCCTTAATACAATTTGTAATTATCTCATGTATTATTTCATCTTGTTCTGATTCTCTCACCAGACTATAAACTAGTGGAGAAGCAGGATATCTGTTATTGCCTGGAGCCAATCATAGTGCCTGGCCCATAGCAGACCCACAGGAAATAATGACTGAATTAATAAATACATTTTTATCCAAGTCAAACTCCTTGAAAGCCAATTACCCAGGAGAACAGAGGCTTTAACCTGGGTCAAAAGGGCTCCCCTTAGAAGGTCCCACAGAAATCCTGTTACTGTGAGCAACATTTTTTTACTAGGTACTTTTTTTTTTCCTGAACAAACCCAAGTTTCATCACATTTTCAAAATGTCCCCCAAAATGGTAAAGAGGAGAGGAGATGCTAATGTAGATGAAATTTAGGGTGTCTGGCAGCTCCGTCTTCCAAAGAAAACAACATCTTACCACTCCTGGGAGGGCAAGAAAGCATGCCAGGACATTAGCTCATCCTTGTCCTGGCTGGGGGTTCCAGAGGCCACCTGGTTTCTCTGGGTCCCTGTCCCTTCATGTGTGGCATGAGGGTGGAGTGAGATCACACAGAGAGCAAGCTTAGCACAGTGGATCTGGAACACCAAATCCTCATAGGTAGCTGCTCATGGAGGAACGGTGTTCCCCATTTCTCCAGTGCCCTCTGGGAGCACCAAACTTCATCTCCTCTGAGAAGTCTTCTCTCTGATTACCCACTCCCTGTCACCTAGGTCTTTACTGCCCCTTGTATAGCACCTCCTTTCTCCCCTTCATGGCCAGGGCCCACTTCATAATCATAGCAGGGATGGCTGAAGACTGTCCCCCTGGGTATATGAGCTCCATGAAGACGAGGATCCTTCCTGGCCTCTTTCCATCAGATCCCCAGAGCCCATGGTGTCTCTCACCAAGTTAGCATTCAATGACTTTAGCTCCTTTATTTGGTTGTTGAATGAATGAGAGCAAAGCCCACCACATGACCGGACATCTACAAGTGTCCTCCAGGCTCTGGACCATCACAGCTCTGGCTGCCATTCAGCCCCCAAGTTGCACTTCTTGCCTGTTAGAACTGCCAAAACAGCTGTGCTCTCATTTGCAAGTGTGCTCAAGAAAGGTGGCTCCTTGACACGCTGTGCATCTCCTGTGTCCCAGGCACCATCTCTGGCTTTTCCATACTTAGTGTCACTCACTCTGCCTGGTTTCTAGGTGAGGAAGCTGAGGCTCAGAGAGGTGAGGATAACAGCAACCGAGTTTTTAGAATTATGCTGATTCCCTGTAATCCTCACTACAGCCCTGAGTCCGCCACTGTTTGCACCCTCTTTTTACAGATCTGGAAACTGAGTCTGCCAAGATGGAGAGCCAGGATTTGTGCCCTGGTCTGTGTGACTCAGAAGCCCCCACTCTTAACCACCATGTGATTATGTATCAAGCTGGCTCCAAATCCAGGGCTCAGCCCGAGCAGTGCCTTCCTGCTCCCTTGTCATGCAGCAGGATGGGGAAGTCCACACCCCCCCACACTATTTCTTTAGACATGGTGGACCTGAGAACCACAACCTGTAAGAGGGCAGGAATAACAACCACCTCCCTTGCCCTCAAGTTCAGATCTCCAGAGAGCCAAAGACAACAGTGTGTTCCTCCCAACGGTGCCCACTTTTCTCCAGTTTTCTTGACAAAAAATAACAAAATCCCAACTGATTACACAAGACCAGGAAAGTACATTTCAAAGTAACTGATATTCTACAAACATCCCCAAGGGGAGCATGAACCTGAGAGAGGACCTAAATCAGAAAAGCCATCACCCTGAACTAATGCTTTCTTTACATGTCTTATGAAACCAGAACAGACGTGTTCAAGGACGGCCCCAGGGCTTCTGTGACATTTGCAAAGGACCCTGCACATCCCCCACAGCCTGAGAGGACAGCCCAGAGAGTGACAAATGCCTTTGTCTCAGAGCTCACAGAAGCTGAATTGTGGGACCCAGACTCCCCAGGCCCGAGGGGCTGCTGAGGAGCAGATGAGGGACAGAGTGTAGGAGGTAAGGTCAGAGAATACCAGGGGAGCCTGCAGGGCCTGAGAGGCATCGCCTGGAGTTTGGGTTTTGCTCTGTGTGCAGTGGGAAAGTTCGGAGAGTTTTGAACAGAGGCGTGCCATGGTCTGACTTATGTCTTAAAATGATTGCTCAGGCTGCCTTGTGCAAGAGATTGTAGGTGGGCGAGGGAAGAAACCAGAAAGCCAGGCAGAACACCTCTGCAATGATTCAGGTCAGGATGATGGTGGCTGAGGAGGAGCTGTTAGACGTGGTCAGATTCTGGAAGTGTTGGCAGGATTGCCTGACACGTGGTCATAGGAGATGAAGAAAGAGTCAAGGCGGCTCCGAGGGCTGGGGCCGGAGAACCTGGACGGATTCTGGTGCCATTTCTTGAGATGGTGAGAATAGGGGGATTTGAACTGAATTCTCTCTAATCCCCAACCCCAGAGAAATGAAGTAAACCTAATGCTTTTGGCTTCAAGGTTGTTTGTCCCCCTCCTGTAAATCCTATCCATAAACCATCCATCCAATCATTCATTCACTCATTTGTATCATTTAACAAAACATCCATTAGTAACCACTATGTGGTAAACATGAGAGGCACTGGTCATGTGAGGATTAATTAAATTCACACCCTGCCCTCCAGAAACTTATCATTTGATGGGAGATAAGCCATCCTCACTCATTCATGTATTAAGTCATTTATTCACTCAACAAACATTTGTGAACACTTAATTTTGAGCAAGCAAGCATCGTGGTAGGCATTGCAGATGATCTTGCCCTTAAGAAAGTCCTAGTCCACTTGGAGAGCCTGGGATTAGACATCCTAATTCATTCATTCATTCACTGAGGAGTCACCAACATCCAGCCTGTGCAGGATTTGAGAGAGGACTCTTGCTGGATGACCCAACAATGGGCTCTACTGGGTGTCTCCAAGCAACGAGGCCTCTCTCTGGATCCCTGACCTCCCTCCAGGGTTCCACCTGCTGCCCCTACCAGGTGAGCAAGCCCTGGTGACGGCAGCCACAGCCCATCACAACACTTCCCCACAGCATGCTGGGGGCTAGCTCTGGTGTCATCCTCCCGTAGAAAACCGTGAGTCCATCTATCCAGGCAGCCATACCCACAGCCAGCCACCTAGGTGCCATCTGACCCTTCTAGACACCCACAGGTCCCAGAACCCAAGATGCATCTGCTCCAGAGGCTCCTGGTCCTCCTCCACTTGCTGTCCTTGAGCTGGCCACCACACAGGCAACCCTGGCCTGGCCTGGCCAAGGCCCACATGGACAGCAAATCAGCTCTGGCGAGAAGTAAGCTAAGCCTGTGCTCTGCCCGCTGGCAGGGGGTGGAGGGCAGAGGGCGGGCAGGAGGCATCATCTCGGTCCCACTAGTGACTTGCCTTGTTTGGGTCCCACCTGTGACTCACTGTGTGACCTTCGGTCAGTCACTTGGCATCTTTGCTTCCTTTTTCCTTAGAGTTCAAGTACAGAAAATTGAGATTGTGTGATCATCATTATCACGAATCATAGCAAAGTCCCTCTTGTGTTTTGTTTTATGTTATTTTTCCCTTTACCTCTTATTCTCACTCCCATCTCCCTCTTCCTTAGTAGGCTCTGCAATGTGTTTAACTTATGTTTAAATACACTCATCTCCTTATAAAACATGCAGGGTTTTGATTTATGTAAGTGGTATTGCCGTATAAATCCCATTGTTCTTACTGTTTTCACTGAACTCCATGCTGTTTACATGGGTTGATTTGGATGGGCGTGGGCAAGTCCATGAGATTCATTCACTTCCCCACCCCTGGGCCATTTCCCTAAGGATGGGCACTTGAGTTGTCTCTAACTCCCCACTATTATAAACTACACTGAGATGAACACCCTCACGTGTGTCCCTGTTAGGACCTCTGGGAGAATTCCTCTAGAATAAACCCAGAAGGAGATGGCAGATGCAAACTCAGTTTATCTAAAGACTGCCAGGTTGCTCTCTGGAATGGCTATGCTGATCTACACCTGCTCCAGCAATAAATGAGCGCACCTCTCTTCCCATGATACCCAGAACAGGAGAGAGAGTCCATCTCTACCAGTCTGCTCAGGCTGCCACAGCAAGGTACCCCAGGCCGGGTGGCTTAAATAACAAACATGTATTTTCTCACAGTTCTGGAAGCTGGAAGGTCAAGATCAAGTGCGCCCACAGGGCTGGTTTCTGGTGAAACTTCTCTTCCTGGCTTACTGGTGGCAACCTTCTTGCTGTGTCCTCACGTGACCTTTCCTCTGTGTGTGCACAGAGTGTTCTCTGCTGAAATGTTAGGTCACCCAGTTACAAACTTAGTTTGTCTTTCAGTTTTCATATTTTTAGTTCACATCCCTTAATAGAAATTTAAAGTCCTAGAAATGTCTTGAGCATGCTTTGTTAAGTTGATTCCTAGAGAAGTTGAAGTTTTTGTTGCTAAAGTAAATATTACCTAATTTTCTATTTTATTTTCTAGATGATACTGCTGGTACAGATGAGAGGAAAGCTGTTGATTTTTTAAATTAATTGCTATCCAAAAGTCTTACTGATCTCTTAGTTCTAATAGTGTGTCTTATTTACTCTATTGGCTTTTCTGTCTAGAGGATTATATCATCTGTGAATGGTGACAGTTTTATCTCTTCTAAACCTTATATTTCTTGTGCCTTTTTATTTTATGGTATAGCTTAGGCCTCATATAGGCATGGGAATACGTCTAGATTTCTCCACTAAGTACATTTTCTGTAGGTTTTTAGAATGTAGTTTTTATCATGTTAAGGAAAGTTTGCTTATAGTTCTAGTTTTCTGTATTTTTCTTAATCATAAATCAGTCTTGCCCTTTAAAAAATGTTTTTCTGCATTAAAAACTAATTCATTTTTTCCTCTAACCCACTAACATGATACATTGTATTAATAGATGTTGTTATGTTGAACCCACTGAAGCAATTCTGGAATAAATATGAAACTTTTATAATGTACTATAATTATATATTTATAATGTACTCTTTTATATTTATAATATATTATTTTTGTAATGTACTATGATGTATTTATGTGTCATACTAAAATATATTTCATAATGTAATATTATATTTTTATAATGTACTATTAGCTATTAGATTTGTTAGTTAATAATACATTTAGGATTTTTGCAAATTTTTCTCTCCTTGCCCTGTTCTTAAAACTAGGCAAGTTGTACTAGCTAATAAAGTGAATTTTGCATCTTCTTCTTTTTCTATTTTCTTTCAAAATTACCTCTTTATAAAAGTTTGGTAAAACTCTTCCCCCAAAAAATCTAAGTATAAAGCTTTTGGGGAATGTAGTCTTCAAATACCATTTTTATTTCTTGATGGTTTTAGATTGTCAATGTTTCCCATTTCTCCTCATCACAACCTGGCATTTTGTGGTTTGCCAAAAATGTTTCCATTTCATTTAGGTTATTAAATATATTCATATGTAGTTACGGGCTCAGATACCCTCACCATTATAATCAGTGCAGTTAGAATGCTATTTCATGGTGCTGGTTGTAAGATTTAAATGAAGGAAAGCATGTGCAAAGTGCATTTTCAACTGTGACTATGTTATCACTACAATCACCTCTCACTTAACAGTTCAGGTGCTTAGCTGCAAGTAACAGAAAACCCAACTCAATGTTGCCTAAACAATTTTTTTAAAGATTATTTCACATACCTGAATGTAGGGCAAGCTCCATGTTTGTTTCAATCATAAGCTCAGAGGTGCCATCCAGAACTAGATTTTGTCCATTTTTTAGCACTGTTTTCATGATGGTTTCATCCCCAGGATGCTGGTTCCCAGTATGGTAGGAAAGTGGTGGCCAGTGGCCATTAGAACCACAGACTTCCTTGCTCCTTTCCAGTAGGAGAGAGGGAAAGAAACCATCCCCTCAGACATGAAACATACCATCTTCTGTTTAGCCTGATAGAACCCACTTGGGTCACATGTCAACTTTGAACCTGAAAAAGTCATCAAGTAATGATGGCTCCGAAAATCAACAACCTCATCTAGACTGGGAATTGGAAAGAGTGCCTGAATCAAAATAGTGTTCAGATGGAAATGATAGGATGGGTGAATGGAAGGATGGTTGGAAAGATGGATAGATAGATGGGTGTATATTAGATAGATTGGATAGATGGAGGATGGATGTGAGGAAGAATGAATGGATAGATAGATAAATGGACATACAGATGGAAGATGGATGGAAGGATGGATTAATGGTTAATGGATGAAGATTGGATAGATTGGATAGATGGAGGATGAATGACAGGTTGGATAGATGGATGAACAGAGAGATGGACAGATATGGATAAACGAATATTGGACTGGAAACTATCAGTGTCTGCTGCTCACAAATTCCAAAGCACTGCTATCATCATTAACCAAGAACTACTAAGAGTTCTAGATATATCTATAGTTGCACACTGTCCTTGAAACTATTTGTTTAATATATGTCTCCCTTAATAGGCAGAAAACTGGTTTGTGTCTTCAGTGCACACAGTACAGGGCCTGACATCCAACAGAAGCTCAGTACATATTCTTAGATGGATGATCTCAGTCTTCCGCACAAGATCCTGTGAGACGGGTCTTATTACTGCCTCTATTTAACAAACGAGAAAGTCAAGACTCAGGGAGGTAATAGAGTCAGGATCTGAACCCAGATTGTGACTCTAGACACACCTGCTCATTTGTAGGCAGCAGAAACATGGGGTGCTGAAAGGTAGTCTGGAAGTAGAGGAAGGAAAGTGAGGCGAAACAAGGTTTCTTTCCCTTTCTACTATTGGAAAGGCTCTGCCATAACCCAGAGTTCTGAGTGTGGTTCTGTCCACAGGGCAGGTCGAGTCAGTGAAGTAAATGTGTCCTGTGGAGAGCTGAGGCTGTTCCCAAACGTGAGGGTCTAGAGCCAGGAGAGGCAGGATGCAAGCCATGTCCATAGCTTTTAAAATTCTCTTCCCTTTTGGAATTCATTCCTTTATTCTGGTAGCTCCACTCAGTCCTGAAGTTTATTCTGGCCACAGTGTGGGAAGATTTACATTTATTCTCTCCTTATTTGACCACCTGTTTCTCTCTTCAACTAACGTTTATTGTGATCTGCATTCTGCTGAGCTCTGTGTTCCAGATTCAGAGATACAGCACTGGGTGAACTTTCAACCGTAGTTATCTCCTTTGAGCGACTCTTGCCTCCCACACCCCATAGGTGTCTCTCATCAACCCTGCAAAGTGGAATTCCACAGATGAAGAATATGGATTTTAGTGGGGGGATGGGTGTGACAAGCACCAATCACTGAACAAGAAGTGGAGGCACCAGCCCGCAACCTAGACCTTTTGACTCCAAACCCCTCATCTTTTCCATGTCATCATGCAACATCACTGGTCCCTGTCTATTTCCAGTTATTGCCCAGGGCCTCATGAAGCACAACACAGAGGACAGAATCCAGAATACCCATGTCCTGAACAGTCTGAATGCCTTGCGGCAGACGCCTCTGGGGATGGTGGGCTGGCTAGTCAGGAGCATGAACCTCCAGCAGCAGCAAGAAGGCAGGTGAGATCCTGAAGCCCATCTCTGGCCCTGGGACCCTTTATAAAGCTCTGGGTCAGAGGGCAGAGCTGGGGGCTGGAGGTACAGGCAGGTAAAGAGGGAAGGAAGGAAGACTGGAAGTGGAGATGAAAGGCCCAGTACAAGCCTGAATGAGGGGTCCTTTGGGGAGGCAGCATGACAGGGTAATTTAAAGTGAAGACTTGCGAGTAAAGGTTTCTGCATTTAAAATCTAGGTCTGCCACCAACCTTGGGGAAATTGCTTCACCACTCCAGCCTCATATATAACATGGATATTCAGAGCACAGCCATGAACATCTGGGGTGCCAAAAATACCCAGGACTAGAGTCAGACATATGAACCCCAACTCTATTGTTTGACAGCTGTGTGACTCTGGGCAAGGCATTTGAGCTCTCTGAGCTGCAGCCTTGAGTCCTTAACAGTAAAGTGGGCATAAGGACCGTCCCTGGCCCTGGGAGCTGTTGGGAGCTTTCTCTGCTACACATAGTAGATGCATAGTCATCAGTAGCTATGATTAACTTGGAAAAACTGGACCTGTCGTGCTCACCTCCATTTTCGCCCCTTCCTCTTGACGGGATACAGCCTCCTCAGCTTCCCGGTCTCACAGCCGCTCAAGTACGGCACCACTGTTCCAGCCCCCTGTGCCCTTGAGCTCCCTTCTCTCTGAGTCAGGTCCCTCGTTCTCTCCATTTCAATGAGCACCAGTCCTCACCTGCAGGGTTTTCCTTGACATGTGCAGACACATTCACCTCCCCGTATCCATTTCTTTAACAATTATTACAACTATTCATTGGGCACCTACTGTGTACCAGGACCTGGGCTGGTTATTTGGAATGCAGTTATAAACAAATGGTCGCCACCCTTCTAGTTAGTGAGATAGGCCACCAAAGTAAATAACTAGTTTCAGGTGGAGGGATATGTTATGGAGACAAATTTAGCAGGGTAAAGGGTGAGAGTGAGGGGCTAACCAGGAAGACCTTTCTAATGAGGTAACCCCAGGTAGAAACTGAATGAAGAAAAGGAAGTAAGTGATGGAAAAGACATGGGGAGCAGCGAGTGCAAAGGCCCTGAGGTAGGAAAGAGATTGATGTGTTTGAAGAAGAAGAAAAGTCTTGTGTGCCTAGGTAAGCAAGGGAGAGGGTGGTGAGAGATGGGGCCATGGAGGCAGGTGGGGCCAGACCCTGCAGGCCTTAGAGATCATAGTGTGGAATTCTAATTTTATTCCAGGAGCAGTGGGAAACCTCAGAGAATGCTGAAGGGTAGGGGAGTGTTAGGACCCTGCTGGCTGCTGCATGGAGAATAGTTTGTAGAGAGACCAGAATTATAGCGAGGAATCCAGAGAGGAACTAGGACATCTCCAGGCAAGAAGTGATGGTGTCCTAGGCCAGATGAAAGTGACTGGGGTCAAAGATGATAGGTAGGGACCAAATTCAGGAAATATTTTGCAAGCAGAGCCAAGAAGATTAGTGAATGGGTTGAATGTAGAGGTCAGTGAGGGAGAGAAGTTGAAGACAGCTGCTGGAGTTTGGGCCTGGACACCTGGGCAGAGAGATGCTGGGGCTGTCCACTAAGAGGGGAGGCTTGGACTGAGAAGAGGCTCAGGTCTGGGTCTGCAGCTGGCCATGGGTTACACACATCAGGTGTGTAGAACTGGTAGGGGCACTCTAGGACAGCTTGCAGCCCAGGACTCCTGCAGGTGGCTCTTGCCCTCAGTGCATCTTTGAAAGGATTTGACTCCAAATCCCACTGCCAGGCACTTTTCATAAATAGACCAGCCTTGTTTGTCAGCCTAAGGCCTTGACATCCAAGTCCCCTCACCCTGATAGGTTCTCTGCTTTTTATTTATATAGCGCCAACATCACCAACATTCAGCTGGATTATGGCGGGATCCGGATGTCTTTCCGTAAGGAGTGGTTCTCGACAAACATCTCGCTTGAATTTGACATTGACTTTAGACCGTGAGTCATATAGAAGAGGGGTCTGAGAGGCACTGTTCCTTCTCAGTGGGAACCTGGGAGCTGAGGGGAATTTGGCAACCTAGGGAACCCCGATCTTTCTGACTCCAACCTAGTTTCAAATCCTGGTTTCCAAACTCACTTGCTGTGTGACCCAGGGCAAGTCCCTTTCCATCTCTGAGCCTTGGTTTCTTCAGCTGAAATGTGGGTGGCTATCACTGGTCAGTGGAGGCAGGTCATCTGCTCATTCAAACCTGTGTAAATTCACTACACAGATTTTTAAAAAAAGAAACACCTTTATTATCTCATAACCCTTCCCTCCTCCTACGCAAACTATCCTTTAACATCTGCTGTCCCCAAAGAAAGGAAGGCCTCAGCTGAAGGGTAAAGATTTTTTGATAAAATTAACTCTCAACTTCTGAATGTCCAAAGACCCCTAATCTAGTCTATTTAAAGGAAGGATTTTCAGAGCCACTCTAATAGCAGTTTTCTCCTTAATCATTGCCTGCAGGATTTAACATGCAGGCAACCTGGAGCCCCACCAGGCTGGTTTATTGTAACAATCACTCTAACGTTGACTGCTTCCACCTCCTACTCCTACTCTATCTCCTGCCCTTTCCTCCCCTCCTCCTCCTGTCTCGTCCCCAGGCCCTTCAATAACAAGATTTTAAAGACGCATGCATGCATGATCCTGGTTGTGGAGGTCTGGCTGGAGAAAGATGAGTTTGGCCGGAGGGAGCTGGTGATAGGCAGTTGCCACGTGGAGCCCAGCAGCTTCCACACAACAGTCTTAACCAAGTAAGGTCCCAGTTGCCCCTTTCCAGGGCTGAGCCCCTTCATGACCAGTCTCCACCACCTCCTGAATGAGCCCAAAACAGACTTCCCCCTTTCCCCAGGATCTGCTCCTTCCCCGAGATGTCCATCCCTGTGATGGCCCTGCCACCCACCCAGAAGCCAGACGTCCTCCTCCCCACTCTCTGAAGCCCATCTTCACCAGCCTCCACTGATGACCTCCGGGCAACCCTCACGAGCTCCCTTTCTCTCCATCCCCACAGTGGCTGCCCTGCCCTGCCTCACAGTCAACTTGCTGGACCATTGTGGGATCCTCCTCCAGCTTTCCCTGACTCAGACCTCTCTTCCTTCACTTCATTCTCTTCCTGTAGCAGAAATAACTTTCTAGCACAGAAATCTGGTCATGTCCCCAGCCCTTGCTCCAAACCTTCCAATAGTTCTCCAATGCCCTCTGGATGCAGAGCAAACTCCTGGATGTCACTCAAGACCCTACTTGTCCTCTCCTCTGCCCCCCTCTGCAGCCCTAGGCCCTCTAGTTTCTCTAAAGGACCTACCTCTCCATCAACAGACCATATATTTTCACACCACCATGCCTTTGCACATACCGATCCTTTTACCTGGAATGTCCTTCCCTTCTCTAAAGCTCTTCTTCACTCATTCATTCAGCAAATATTTACTGAGAACCTACTATGTGCCAGGCATGGTGTGCTTGATGCTAGTGAACAGGACAGAAAAATCAGAGCTATTTATACAGCAAATTTATTAATAGAGTGTAAAATAGATCTATACAGTGGCTAATCAAATCTGTCAACCTCGCAAACTGTGAGTCCCTCAAAGGCAAGATTTGTGTCTGATTTCCATCTGTAATTCCAGAATACTAAAAGCAAAGTCCTCTGTGGATGCCCATTCATTTATTCATCAGACCTTCACTGAATGCCTAGGTCATGCCAGACACTCATGGAGAGGACAGTGCAGGGGAAAGACTCTGGACTCTGGAACTCTACTGACTTGGTTCTAGTTTAATCAGGAGTTACTAGCTGCGTCAACCATGAACAAGTCCCATCACCTGTCTGAACTGCCACTTTTAACTATTGCTAACAACAGCCTCTTACGTAGGGCGGGCTGACCACATAGCACCTAACATTGGTATTGCCTGTATTTACCTGTTCTGTGCATCTACCTCTCTTTCTAGAAACATCCCACAAAAGATGAAACCTTTTCTCCACAACCTCAGAGAGAACCTGGAAAAAGTACTCCCATACCTGGTAGAAAGTCAGGTAAGTCTGAGAAAAAATATTTTCACTTTGGGCATCCTCCAGTCTGAGGTTCAGGGCATATGTATTGGCAGTTTAACAAAGAGTTTCACACTTTGGGCTTTAGCATCTGAAAGATCTCAATTAAAATTTTCAGTTTTGCCATCTACTGGCTGTGCTGTTGGGTTAAGGGACTTAGTCTCCCTGAGCCTCAGTTTCCCTGTTTGGAGCATGGGAACCATCACAGTCCCTAACTCATGGAGTTGTCACAAGATTTCAGAGACAAAACCTGGAAGTGCTGTGCATGGCATGTAGCTGGCGTGTAATACAAGGAAGCTAAGCCATTCCTGCCACAATTCCTTGGGGAAATCCAGTGGTGCCTAAGCTTCCAACCACAGGCTCTCTAGTTGTCTTTTCCCAGTCTCTGGTTTGACCCTTCTCTCTCTACTGGTGGCCCAGGTATGTCCTCTGGTCAGTGAAATCCTCAGACGGTTGGATGTAAAACTGTTGAAAAGCCTCATGGGTGAGTGTCTACATCTATCCAGGGAGAAGGACTCAGGACCGGCAAATGTCTAAAAGAGGGGCCCCCACTGGAGCTCCCATTGAGGCCTGCTGAGGGTGTCTGTCCGTGCTCGAAGAACCATGACTGCCCCCGTGAGGGCTGGGACCACACAGGCGCTCCGACCAAGCAGGCTGTGCCCCGCCAAGCCACCCAGACCTCTAGGTTACCAGAGACCGTAGCTACCCCCAAGCCCTCCACTCAGTTCTTTAGGGAGCACTGGTCCCGCCCCAAGCCCAAGACCAATGCCACTCCAGCTGCAGATAAATAAACACAGTCCCCACCCGCACGGAGCTCATAGTCTAGCGAATGGAAGACAACAAGCAGCAGATGATCAGATATTATTTGAGAAGAGTTTCACTTACTGTGAATGCTCCTGGCACCAACCTGCGGTCAGCATGGATGGACGAGAGCCCCCTGCAGTGTGGGCCTGGGGCTGCAGGGGGCGCAAGCTGGGGGCGGGTGCTGCCGCTTCTCTCACAGAACAGGCTGCTGCTCAGGAACTCAACCAACTGTGAAGACAGCCACCCCCTCCCCACACCAAGATGGAGTGTCTCCAGCCACCTACTGATGATGGGAAAGGGATTCCACAACTTAGAATCTTAAGTCTCCCTCAAAGTGGGGCTTCCTCTACCCAGAAAACCCTTTCCACAGGCCCTGAGGACATCCTGTCCTCCCTGATAATAAACTCTAACTCAGAAGGGGGCAGAGGTCCCCCTGCCTGAGCCCTGAGGTTTGGGTTACAGAACTCAGACCTGATGAAGGTCCATCCTGAGACAAAATATACCTGGGTTTGCTCATTAGCCTAGAAATATCAGAGAAAACACTCTTTCTTTCCTATATTCTGCAGCCAGAAGCCCATCTATGAATTTGCTCATCAATGCAGGGAAGGTCCTCTTGAAATTTCCCATTCCCTCATTCATGCAACCCATATTTATTGAGCACCTACTATGTGCCAAGCACTTTGTTGAGCTTCAAGGGAGTACAGAGAAAGGGTGACAGGGTGGAAAAGCATAAATGGTGCTGCCAAGCAGATCTGAGTTCAAATTTCACTGGGCCCAAGAAGAAGCTCCGTGAGGGTACAGACCACGTGCATCAGGGTGACTGATGACCCCCCAGCCCCCCAGCCTAGGGCTGGCACTGAGTGTGAGCTCAGCAATTATCTGAGGTTAAATGAGTGGATGGATGCTGGTCTTATGTTTGGGACAAGGCACTTTACTTTTTGGTCTTCCTCACTTGAAAAGTGGGAAGAGAAATCGTACAGGGTGGGGAGTAACAGGGGCCTTCACCCTGCGGGTGGGAGGTTAATTGTACCATCACTTTATAAAACTGGGTGGCAGCCTATCCTAAAGCGTGACACCTGCCTGCCCTACGACCCAGCAATCACAAGCCCGGTTAACAGAAGTACACGCACATGCACATCACAGGACATGTAGGAGAACACTCATGGCCACAACGGTCGTAATAACTCCCAAACCAAAAACTCGCTAAATGTCCATCAAAAGAATGAGTAAATATCTGGTGGGGTAGTCACCTCGCAGAACGCTCTACAGTGATGAAAATGACCTACAACTGTACGACCACGTGGATGGATTTCACGCACATCATAAAGTCTGATGCAAAAGAACACATGTTGCAGCTCCCATTTACACGAACCTCAAAAGCAGCGACACGAATCCATGCTATCAGAGGTCAGCACGGCAGTGACCCTTGGGGAGAAGGTCAGGGGCGAGGAAGCGCTCAAAGGGGCTTCTGGAGAGCTGGTAACGCTCTGCTTCTCGTTCTGGGTGCTGGTTGTGAGGAGGGTGCTTAGTGGGTGAAAATTCACTGAGCTGATGGCATATGTGCATTTTCTTACGTACATTATAGTTAACAAAATATTTTCAACTAGAAAATATTTACCATGCAGGATGTTTATAGGAGTATGTGAAAAAATATTTGCCATGTGTTTACATCATTCTAGGTCCATGGGAAATGCTTATTGAAAGTCACTTAATTCATTTGATTAATATTTTATTTTATAATAAAACATTTTATTATTTTAACTAATAAAATAATTATTTTTATTAACAAGTATTCAATTCTTAAATATTGGTTCCCTCCCTCCTCCACCCAAGGGGAGGGAAAGCATACTGAGAAATCATGGGGAAATAACATATATACATATTAATAATAGCACCCACATATAAGCACTTGGCATGTGCCAAGCTTGGTGCTCAGAGCTTACATTCGGCCCCTCATCAAGTCCTCACGGCAACAAAACTGCTATCCCATTTTAATGCACAAGGATACTGAGTCTCAGAGAGAGAAGGCCACGGCCCACGGTCACACAGCGAAGAAATGGCTAAGCTGCACTTGGGCAGCCAGATTCTAGAGCCCACACTCCTGACCACTGTGGATCCCACCTCCAGTCTTCCCTCCCTCCCTTTGAACACCCCCTACCCACGGACACACACACAGTGAGGGGAAAATGATGAAATATGCATTCAGCTGGTTTGGCAAGCTCAAACAAGGAAGTGTCACCAGCTCAGAGATGAGACTAGGGCAACAGAGCCACCCGTCTCCATCCTTCAGTGTAGACTTCTTAATCTGAAATGCTTCGCTGGGGATTTGCAACCCTAAACGCACACGCTCACACAGATGATTCCCCTTGACAGCCTTGAGTTTGTGGGCTTTTTCCTGCTCATGATTCAAAAAGCAAACATGGAGGGGGTGTGGGCGGGTGGGGGGGGGCCTCCTTCAGCAAGGTCCCTGGGCCCTTGGTGAAGGCAGCTTTTGTCTGCCTTCCTCCTGACCCTTGGAGGGGAGGAAGGGTGGCTCAGGGGCCTTCTTGGGTTTCTCACATTCTGTTTTCTTTACATTTTAAGGATCACAGACCATGATCTCACATGTTTTCTCTTGGAAATGCTTGTTGCACAATAGGCCTCTATTATGTTACTGGGGTCTGGAGTGGGGGGTAATTTAAGCAGAAATTCAGCCCCAAGGGCTGAAAAGCTTGTTCCAGCCCCTACCATCTGTGCCCTGTAGCTTCCATGCCTTTCTAGAATTCTGATTCCATGCCAGGTAGTAGGCAGCAAGTTACCCATTTCCCCACTTAAACCTCAACACAACCCTGGGAGCTCCATGTTCTAACCGAGGAAACTGAGGCTGGAAGAGGGAAAGCACCTTGCCCAGAGTCACTGGCAGAGCTGGGCTTGGAACGCAGAGCGGTCTGACTTCTCAGGAGACGGAAAGCTCCACAGAACATGAGCAGGTGCTTTCAGAACTGAAGATTCTGTGACACAAACTTGCTCTTGGAGTTACGAGCACAAGCCAGACAGCCCCAGATGACAGTCTGACATCACCTTTTCCTAGCTGAGGTGTCAGGCAGTGACAGTGACATGCAGGTCACTGTCCTCCCTGAGCCTCAGTGTCCCCACAGGGAAGAGCTCTCATGTCCTGTAGAAAGTTAGTATTATTAGCTAAAAATCTAAGAGGGAAGATTGATCTCCAAGGTAAGTAGAACTTGCCTTAAGCAACCTGCTTAAGAAAACATATTTTCTCATCAAAGTTGGGGCACCTAGGTCTCTGTGAACCCTTTTTGCCCCCTGCCTCTCAACAAAACCACCGGGGTTTCCAAGGCCATCTGAAGATCCCCCTCAGACTCAGCCTCCCACCTAAACTTGCTTCCAAGGAACAGAACCCGCATCCTACTCCCAAAGTTCTGGAGAATAGACCTTGTCCCTTGGTAGGTCAAAGCCCCTTGAAAAATAAAATTAATTCTGCCATTTGAAAATGGGTCTCTTGATTCACAAATGACATGGCAAAGGCTCCCAACCACAATCACAATCTGATATGTAGGAAGGAATGTCCCATGACCCTCGCCCTGCTCAGGAGCAGTGGAACATGCAGCTCCTGTGGTTTAATGGAAGGGTGACTTCAGCAGCAGCAGAAAGAAGCCTTTTGAGTTTCCCAAGCCTGGGTCTTGGGTACATGGCAGTGACAGAGAACAGATCAGTGGTCACAGTGGGTGGTGGGAGGGAGTGACTATAAAGGACAGTATGAGGATGTTTTGGGGGTGGTGGAACTGGTCTACATCCTGATTAATTTTTTAAGCCCGGGCTTTTCCATTTTAAGAGCATAGGAGACATCAAGATTAGCATATATGTGATGAATTGAAGCAAGACTATCTGCCCCAAAGACTAGGAAATTCCCCATGTTGGGTTGGTGGAGAGTAAGAGTGCAAGAGAAGCTGACGAGAGCATAGTGGTCAAGGCTTCTGAAAAGGGTCTTGTGCCTTGCTGCTCCCCAGGCAAATCCTGGCATGGGAGGGGGAACAACGGAAACCCCAAGTCGGTGAGCAGGATTCAAGGACAGAGGGTGTCTGTGACCATGTTTCCTTGATAGCCAAAGGTGACAAGACTCCAAACAATGCTGGGCCCAAAGTATCGCAAGAGCTCAGCAAGCGTTAGCTGTTGACACTGCTTTACTGCTACTGTTTTCCAATGACATGAGTTCTAACTCTGCCCCATCCTCTCTGAGGCTTTGGGGACTTGTCTCCACTGGGCCTCAGTTTCCACCTCTTTAAAGGAGGAGCAGCAACCCCTCCCACCAGGGTTCTGATGAGGATGTACAGACCCCAGCACATGACTGTCAAGCAACAGGGACTCACAAAACAGGACCCAGGTGTAGTGAAACCAGAGACAGTTTGACTCTTTAACACTTTGGGGAACAAGAGTCCTCCAACTGGAGAAAAAGGATGGCACCAAGAATGGAAAGGGGCCTAAATATGAGACCAGGGCCCCTTCCTGGGCTCCAGCTGGCTGCCTCTCCTGGTGTTCCAAATCTGATCTGCCAGCCCACCTTGGAGCATGGGTTCCCAGCCTCAGCCCCACTCATGAAACCGTGAAATCTTAACATCCCACCTCAAGTGTTTCTGTTTAACCTGTCAATCAAATGGCTTAGCTTTCCCACCTACTAATGTGATTGACAATAATTTATTTTGGAGAGCCCTGAAAGGCACCACCAAGTTGCAGATTTCTGAATTATCTAGAAACCCATCGTCTGATCATGTATTTCCTGATTCCCACACTATAAAAGAGGCTGCCTCCTTGGCAGAAGCAAGCAGGAGAGGGAGGAGGAGACAGGACAGCTGCCACAACCTGCGAAGACAGGTGAGACCTGCCCATTCTGCTTGCGCTCGCTGTCCTGAGTGTCACGGCTGCCAGGCTCCTCGCTGGGGGGCAGGCGCTGGCTGACTGCGTATAGAATCACTCATTGGAGGTCTTTCAAGAGAAACAGGGCTGGCCATTTTAGGGGGGCGTGGGGATGGCCGTTCACTCTGCTTCCCTAAGAGAGCAATAATATAGATGTAGAAACGTTCGAATGTAGAAGCAGGAATTTGATGGTGACAGGGAGCATGCGACCGCAGGTGTGCACTGCTGAGGCTCGGTGGTAGGGCTGCTTCCCGGGCATGCTCCTCAAGCCCTAATCAAAATCTCTGTGGCACAAGTTTGAACTTTAGGTTGCCATTGTGGATTCAGACCATCATCTGCAAACCTCCTAAAATTCACCCAATTTTATATATTTTGATACATTTTTCTGGAAGTAAGGTCCTTAGCTTCCACTGGATTCCTAAAATGTCTACTTCCCAAAAGAGATTCAGAGAGTCCAATCAAAGTTTGCCTCCCCAGGCAGGCCACAACCGGCTCTTTGGACCAAAAAGCCCTTTCACTTCTAGCCAGCCACGATAGTGCTTGGCTGACAACCAGTTGATGGAATTTTGCCCAAGTAGCCAGGCATCTCCAAAGCGTAGGTCCCAGCTCCAGCTTCGGATACCTCCGCTGGCTGCTGAAAAGGCCCGTGAGAGCGTTGGTCATCTCTGGGAAAGGACTGGGGGCAGGCCTATTGCCGTTCACTCCCTGGTCTTCTGTGGGCCAGGGGCAGGCAGTGCGTGAGTTCTCTCTTGTGTCCGTAACACATTCTGTCCACAGATACCAAGAGAGAAGATGTTTAAAATGGGAGGTCTCGTTGTCTTCTGTGGACTGTTGGCCCAGGCCACAATCCTGCTGAATGCCCTGCCCTCAGCCCTGGGTGAGACTCAGACCCCAGCCCGGGTCCCAAATCCCACAGATCTTGCTAGAAGCTTGGCAAATGGTAAGTGGGAGTCTGTGACATCCTCTGTCAGGTGTGTGTGTGTGTGTGTGTGTGTGTGTGTGTGTGTGTTTGTGTAAGAGAGAAAGAGACCAACCATCCAACAGGGGAGAGAGGCTGAGGATCTGGAATTGTCAGATCTGATCCCCAAGGATCCCTATACCCACTTCCAGGTCTCGGCAATGGCCTGCTCTCTGAGGGTCTGTTAAACATTCTCAAATATCTTCCACTCGTGGACAACCTGAAGAGTAAAGCAGGCACTTCCGGTGGTCTGCCTGGGGCCCTGCTTGGTGAACTGAGTCCATTGACCTCTCTCCTGAACAACATCGTTGAGTGAGTAGCTCTGAAACAGGACCTTGGTCCCCTCCCAGAGAACCCCTGCTGGAAATCTAAGAGCCTCAGGCAGTGGCTTTGAGGGAAAGAGAGGTGGTGGTCTGAACAGGTGGCCAGGACTCAGACTGAGACCCTTCTCACAGTCTGGCAGGGAATGCCGGCCCTCTTGAACCGGTCCTGAAGCATGTCCTGGGTCCCCATCATCATCTATAATTCTGTGACAACCCTTGGGATCAGTTTAATAATCCCCAGTTTATAGATGGAAAAACTGAGACACAGAAAGGTGCCTGTATTCATACAACTAGAGTGATGGATCTAATTCTAATTTACTTAAGTCCAAAGCCAAGGCTTTTTCCACTACACAGTGGTAATTTTGTTCTCCTTACCTGTGTAATCCCTTAGAACACAGGTGGCCTTTTATGTAGGCAAGAAAATGCAAGATTCTGCCCTCAATCACACCGTCATGGTGATGTCCATGGAATGATGTAATACGGTGTTTCCTGTGAGACACCTGAGAGCTGTCTGGGGCCTGTGCCGGTGGCTGACCTTGTCATGGGGCTGCATCGAAGCCACTTCCAAGACTCCTACTTGCCCAGGTGTTTGCCCCTGATTTGGAGACAGATAGATAACCCTGAGTTTATTTCCAATCACCATGTATTTGCTGGGTGACCTGGGGTCAGGCACTCTGTCTCTCTGGGCCTGGTTTCTCCATCAATAAAATGGAGATAATGGTACCCACAGAGAAAAAAAAGACTGGAAAAGATGTAATCTTTTTCACAGTGGCTGGCTCAAAGAAGCTGGCCCCATCCTCTCTCAGTTCTCCCTGACTTCCTGCTACTCAGCATCCACGGTAAACATTGTTGGCTAACCTGTCGCTGAAGATCATGGGAGAATGAGTGATTCCTACCCATAAATGTTTGTGAAGGACTTACTCTACTTGCCTATACATCACCCGCTTACCCACTTATTCATCCCTCCATCCATCCTTCCCTCTAACCACATACTCTCCCACGCATCCACCCACATATCCATCTACTCACCCATTCATCAATCCACAAAGAATACGGAGTAGCCTTTTTCTTTGTAAGGCCCTGGGATGGCATAGTGGGGTGCAAATATAATCCAGATACAGTTTCTATCCCAGAATACCTCACAGGCTTGAGATGAGGAGACGGTCATGGATGTGTCAGGATCTGACCCAGCGCAGAGGCTGGGTAAGACTAATGCACCTTGGAGACGTGTGGCTTTTGATGCCAGACTCCCCTCCTGTCTTCTCACTCCACTTCATAGGTTGCTTCATCTCTGGGATGGGTACAGTTGGCTTAAAGGTGGTTTCTAGGTTTGGGACTAGAGGAGCTAATGTTTTTCTCTCCAATGTTGTGCTCTGGGCAGTTTGAAGGTCACAGATCCCCAGGTGCTGGAACTTGGCCTTGTGCAGAGCCCTGATGGCCATCGTCTCTATGTCACCATCCCTCTGGGCCTGACCCTCAATGTGAATACGTAAGTGGGCCCCAAGGGAGCATGGGAGGATGGCTCACCAAAGGAGACCCTGATGAGCATGGGTAGCCAAAAAATGGGGCACTGGAGTCTAACAGACATGAGCCTCCAACTTCAGCTCGCTTGCTGCTATGCTGAGTGACCTGGGGCCACTTGGAACAACTCACTTCGCCTCTTTGAGCTTTGGTTCCCCTTACTTGAAAATAAGATGTGTATGGCTGTGGGCAAGATGGAATGAGGTGAGGCTGGCACTCTGAGCAAGGAGAAAAGCCTCCTCTGCCTTGGGACATGGAGGGCCAGACGCAGCAGACTCTCTCCTCTGCAGGCCCCTCACCGGAAGTCTGTTAAAGCTGGCTGTGAAGCTAAACATCACTGCAGAGCTCTTAACTGTGAAAGATGGACAAGGGGAGACCCACCTGGTCCTTGGCGACTGTACTCACTCCCCTGGCAGCCTGAAAATCTCCCTGCTCAATGGGTAAGGCCAGAGGGGTGGGATGGTAAGTGGGTGGTTGGGAAGATGAAACACTGGGAGAATGGATGAGTAGGAGGATAGAAGGATGAGCAAATGGATAGGAGGGAGGGAAGATGGATGGAGGGGTGGATGGATGGATGGATGGATGGATGGATGGCTGAAGAGGTAAATTATCACTTAACCCTTCTTAGGCTGGGCTGGCCAATTTTATGCTGAATTAGACAAATAGAAATCTGAGTTCAAGCCCCATCTACCACGATGGCATGTGAAGAGGTGGAGGGCTTCTGTGTAAGCTTGGACAATGCTTCCCCAATTTGAGTGTCAGCTTACTCAGATAACTGTAATGTGGGCCTACCTTGGGCTTGTTGATTGAATCCACTAAGATAACAGGTGCGAATGTACTGTAACCCAGCAAGCGGCAAAACAGCCATGGAGCCTACCTGGGTTTCTTGTTTTATTTACCTGCCACAGGAGAGAGACTGAGCCATTCATAATATGCAGGAGCTGCCCTCATCATGGTTAACATTTTCTGAACACATACATTGTGCTTTACATGTATCGTCTTGTTGAATCCTCATGACAACTATTTACTAAGTATTGTCCTCCATTTCTGGATTCTACAAAGGCTCACTGAATACCTTCTGTGCACTGGAGCTATGGGTTTATTCTACACATACCTGCTATGTGACCTGTCACTCCCTGTGGACAGGCCCCGTGGTGTCTGGCAGCGCGTGTGGACGGATGAGCAAGGCCCAGCTCCGGTCATTCAGTGCCAAGTCTGTGATGGGCACAGGGGGCCTGCTGAAGCTTTCTCCATACCAGCCCCAGGCCTCTACACCACTCCATGGCTTTTCTCTTTCAGAATTTCTCCCCTCCCCGTTCAAGGCCTTCTTGACAGTCTCACTGGGATCTTGAATGACGTGCTTCCGAACCTGTTGCAGGGCAAGGTCAGTGGATAAAACTGAGGGTTCCTGTTCCTTGGGTCTTAGAGCATCTAGGGCTAAACCAGCCCCGGGGTCAGCTTTTCTGAGCCCCTCGGTTTGATAAGCAAATTCCATCCATCACTCTATCTGTCCATTGACCCATTTATCCATGCTTCTTTCCATCCTTCAAAATGCATTTGATTGGCTCCTCCTCCTGCAGTGTGTCCACACTGTGGCTGAAAGGGACCAGCCTCGGCCCTGAGGAACTCCCGGTCCATCGCCTCTGTGGCCGCAGACAAGCACTCTCCCAGCCTAGGATGGCGGGCCTCCTCTAACCAGAAACTCCCTCCTCCCAGAGCAGCCCACCCTGTTTAGAAACAGATGTCATATCACAGAGTGGATACTGGCTTGCTGTAGGATTGGCACTTCACACGCATGCCTTCATTCCTCCTTCTGCCCAGCATGGCAGTGTGAGCATTCATCTGTGGAACGGCTTAGAATCAAACACTCTCAGACACAGAAAATGATAGGAAATCTCCCGAGAGAATCCATCCCGGGGTTGAGGCTGCTCCCAGGTCTCCCTGCAGGTGACCTGGCCTCACTTCCCCTCTCTGCCCGGGTCAGGTGTGTCCTCTGGTCAACAAGGTTCTCAGCCTGCTGGACATCACCCTGGTGCACAATGTTATTGGTAAGTATCCCCTTCCAAGCCCTCTCCCTCCCTCTGCAGGAGCAGCGATTTGCCCCAGGGAGCTCTGTCCTAGCACACCATAGGAGAGCTAGAGCCCTTCATCCTCAGCTTTTCCATTTGGGGTTGCTTTTTTGTCTTGAATTATTCAGACAATGTTCAAGTACGCGTCAGCCCCGACACTGAGACTAGCTGGGCTGTTCGGTGGAAGGAGGCCTTGCTCCCACCCACCCCCAGCAAGGTTGGCCCTCCAGAGTTCCCCTTCACTGGCCGCAGGCCTCCACGGGAATGTGGGATATCCAGGGACTCCTTCACACTGAGACCATCATTCTGCTCTGGGGTGGTTGTTTTTTCATTTTCCAGAGATGCTGATCCAAGGGCAGCAATTTGTCATCAAGGTCTAAGCCTTCCAGGAAGCCCCCAGCCTTGGCCGGCCTGGTGAGTGCTGTCTACTCTCCAGGACTCCGCTGCCGCTGCTCTTCTCCTGATGGGAGGCAGCAGGGCTCTTGGACAATGACATCTGAAGAGAAAGACAAAAAGCCACACAGACATACACAGAGATGCACAGGGAAGGCCATAGAGATGCTGACAGAGGTAGAAAGACACAGGCAGCCCTGCAACACAGCGACAAAGAAAAACATACATACACATGAACACACACACACACACACACACACACACACATCACAAACACATGGTCACACAGACACACAGAGGCTCACACCAGCGCCTGCACACACATATGCAAACTCACCACACACAAGCAGATGTGGATACACTCACTCACTCAAATACATGCACAGGCTGCCCCCTGACCCCCAGCCGGGGCTCCCCCTATTGCTGAGACAAGACCCCTACCCCAGGGTCTCACTCTTCCCCTGTCTCGGGAGGGGAGGTTTGATGATAAGCCAATACCAACAGGATTCAGTCACCTCGAGTCTCCATTCTGACCGGGGTCTTCTCCCAACAGAACCATTCCCTGCTGCTCGATCTACTCGCTGTCCAGCTCCTGAGGGCTTCCAAAGGGCTGGCCCACGTCCTGAACAACACCAAGGCCACTGCTTGGGGACTAGAGCAGCCTTCTGGCCAAGGAAACTGCTCCCCTTCCCTTCCCACCAGGCATGGGTTACATTCCATGGTTCTCATCAAATAAAATTGCTTTTTCTCTGCACAGGGGGCCTTGTCATTCTTCACCATCACTTGAGGGCTCACAAGTTGGAAAGAGCCCTGGCCTGGGTGATTAGAGCCATAGCACAGAATTTGCATGTTACATTGTAGATCTTAATGGTTTTAAACAGAACAGGGAGGTGTTCAGATGAGTGTGGATTTCAGAGTGACTGTTCTCAGGATGACGGGTGGAGAGGGTGTTGGGGTAGATGGAACATTCAGGCAGAGATGGTGACACACGAGGTTGCCACACAAGAAGTGATGATGGCGTATTTGAGAGATGTTCAGGAGGCAGACCAGGAAGGGTGTGGGTGTAGGAGCAGGAGAGGCTCCCGCCCACCTCTCAGGCTGGGTAGCCTGAAGGTAACTGCGAATGCGGGAAGATGAGTTGATCTCAGAAGGAAGATTATGTCTTTAGCTGTGCCCGTGCTGCATGGAAGTGGCTGGGAAACCCTGAGAGAGACATCCAGGAATCTGACAGATACACAAGTCATCTACCAATCCTCTTTTGCTTCCCTGCATCCAGTTGTACTGACCTCTTTTCTGTTCTCTCAGCAAGAGGATGATAAAGACGACAAAGAGAAAGTGTAGGGAAAAGGGCAAGCTAGTCCACAGCGTCTGTTGCAGAAAGGCTTGAGAAAGGTAGGCATAGAGAAGGGTCCTGGAGTTGCATATGAAAAGATCATTGGTGCCCTGGATAAGAGTCATATTTTTGGAGAAGCCTGAGTTTTAAGGGACTGGAAGAGGAAGGGATGTAAAGAAGCTGAAGCTGTGAATGCAGATAAGACTTGTGAAAAATTGGATGCACGAGGGAAGAAGCACAGGGTCACCCAGGCTTGGGAAGGTTGTCCCCTCAAACAAAAAAAGAATATGTTATCATTATTTGAGGTCCTTAGAGGACTGGGCTAATCCTTCCACTCCACTGGTGAGGGTACTGAGGCTTTGGGGTGTAAGTGAATGATTTGCACAAGGTCATTGACAAAAAGGCAAATCAAGGACCGAAACATCCCATACTGAACAGAAAACCTTGTCCCTTGCTCTTTGGGAGACCCCATTGACTTGACCATGCAAGAATGAGCAGATTAACAGTGGTGTTTCTCAAACTCTGCCAAATATCTGTCATCACGTCCAGACCCGCCACCATCTCCCCCTGCTGTTGCCACCAAGCAACACAGCTCTGTGGGAGGACAGTCCCAGAGTTCAGAACTGCAAGATTCATTGCAGGAAACCAGTGTATGTTTTCTGCTGAGAATTTAAAGGAGAAATCATCTTCCACATTTACAGAGTGGGAGATTTTTCAGCTCAGGATGAGTTGTTAAATCCGTAAAAAGCTGATTGATCATTGTGAATGTCTACCTAGTCAGTGACCTGAATTACAGAAGGACCCTCCAGACTGGAAACCAGCAATGAGGACCTGACTGGGGTTGGGACGAGTCCAAGCATTAGTCGCCTTCCTGTCCTTTTGGGGTAGGCATCAGGTCAAGCCTGAGAGTCTGACTGAGGCCCCGAGACTCAAGCTGGATAAGGACAGGCGCACACACCAGAGACCATCAGCACGGGTCCAGCTGCCCTCTGAACACTCACCAAACTGCTTTCCTTCCTGGACACACATCCACTGCTCATCACCAGATGCTATTTTGTCATTGCTCCCCTGGACTTCTTCCTACAGTCCACAGATGGGTCGTTGCCCTCCCCTAACAATTTCAACTCCTAACTAACTAGTCTAAGATTCCCCTGGATACAAAACACTCTGACAGGTCACCAGCTTCATCAGAACACATTCAGACCTTTTAGTGAAAACATTTTCACATTTTAAAAACTCTCTGGAAGGACGTCAATGATGAAGGCAGATTAAAGACCTCCAAAAATTCTCTCCTACGTAAAAGCAATGGAAAAATGGCCCCCCACCCAAAATAAAGAGTCAGAACCAACATTTTCAGAGCTCTCAAAATTAACCAAAGGCTTGCAGCAATCAGAAGGAGGGTGTTTATTCCATAAAAATTGCTGAACCTTGGTTAAGAACAGTGAGCTTTGCAGCATTTCACCTTACCCTCGTCCCATCTCTCACTTTCCAGCTCCACAACAGACCTGGAAACAAAAAGCCTGTGATCTTAATGAAATCAGTAGCCTGGAAGCCCCTGGAGGTAGGCAGAAGAGGACCGGAACAATTCCAAAGCCTCGCTGCCACAGAATTGCCATTATCTGGCCTGCTTGTTAGTCCCCTGGAGGATTCCATTCTCCAGGCCATCCTTATTTGACCTGACTCAGAGTTCAACTAGTATGAACAGTCTTCTCCCAAAGGACATTTGTCAAAATGGTAGAGAGACCTAAGACTGGGTCCTCATGAACTTTTAACTCTCAAGCCAGTGCACACTCAGCCTTTAGCAACTTGTCATAATTACCTTTTAAGTGTTCCTACCAGTTACTGGCCCCAGCAGCCTCTGCTTATCTGAATTATAGCTTACATGCTGATCTAGGCTATAATTCTGTATTCATCTATCTTTCTGGATTTGGGGATGGCAGTCACTTACACCCCAAAGCCTCAGTACCCTCACCAATGGAGTGGAAGGATTAGCCCAGTCCTCTAAGGACCTCAAATAATGATAACATATTCTTTTTTTGTTTGAGGGGACAACCTTCCCAAGCCTGGGTGACCCTGTGCTTCTTCCCTCGTGCATCCAATTTTTCACAAGTCTTATCTGCATTCACAGCCTCAGCTTCTTTACATCCCTTCCTCTTCCAGTCCCTTAAAACTCAGGCTTCTCCAAAAATATGACTCTCATCCAGGGCATCTATGATCTTTTCATATGCAACTCCAAGCCCTTCTCTATGCCTCCCAAATCAAACCTTTCAGCAACAGACGTTGTGGACCAGTTTGCTCTTCTTCCTACACTTCCTCTTGCTGAGAGAACAGAAAAGAGGTCAGTACAACTGGACGCAGGTAAGCGAGTGGTAGACGACTGGCGTATCCGTCAGATTCCTGGATGTCTCCTAAACCTCAATTCTCTGATGGATGTAAAAGAGTTGTTGATTTTCAGTTTGTTGAGTTCTTTTCTTATTGTGAGGATGGGAGAGACAACTTCTAAACTCTTTACATGTCAGATCTGAAATTGGGAGCCTGGGTTTTTATAGTTTTATCAGTTATGTTCATCTGCTGGGTGATGGGCCCCCACAGCCCCTCAGACTGCCATTCTGGGAGTTGAGACTTCTTTGGAAATGGTGGAACATTATTTCTTCACATTTATTTTCTGCACTATTCTCTCTCTGTCTGAGACTCTGATGACACGAATGGAGGTATTTTCTTAGAGTCCCACTGGTCTCTCAGGCTCTGTTCATTTTTTCAGCCTTTTTTGTCTTCCTCTTATTTAGGTTGGATAATTTCTATTGATCTATCTTCAAGTTAACTATTTCCTCTTCCATCCCCATTGTGTTGTGGAGGCTATCCATTGAATTTTTTATTTCAGTTATTTATACTTCACCTGTATTTCAAGTAACTTTGGACTGTATGTACATCAGACACTTTTAATATTATGCTATGAGACTCTGGGTCTCATTTAAATCCTATGGAGGATGTTGTTGTCAGGGGAAGGGGGGCTTATTTTAGCATGCAACTGACCCAGTTAGACTCAGGCTAACCTAGTTAGACTCGAGTTCCAGCTGCCTTCTGTGGGCTGTGATTTTAAATGGGATTTCCTCCATTGTCTTTTACTCCTAGAGGTCTCCCTCTTACTCCTTGAATCATAAAGCGAGGACTTCTCTTGGAGCTCTTTCTGTAAACACCTGTGCATAGTTCCATGATTCATACTGCTTTGAGTCCAGGATGAAAGATATGGGAGGGATAAAAACCCAGAAAACTCAACTATGGATCATTCATTCTTTAAATTACAACTTGTTTCCTCAATCCACCTACCACCACTTATTTTTCAGAATCCTCAGAGAGCTACTTCATTCACTGTGTCCAGGGTTTCAGTTTCATTCAGTAGGGAAGACAGAGTGGAGTGTGCTTACTCCATCTGTTGCAGCTCTCCAATCTGCACGACCAGATGGCTCATGGCAGGTGATGGTGGACTACCAGAAATTTGACCAAATGCCCTTGTGGGTGTAGTGTCTTTACTAGAACAGTTGAATGCAAGCTTCTGGTACTTGGTATGTAGCTATCTACCCGGAAAATGTGTTCTTTTCAATATTCAACAGATAACAAGCTCAAAAACAGTTGGCATTCACTCGGGATAGATGGTGGGACACATTCAGTCTCACCATCACTCTCTGTCACAAAATAGTCTGAAAGGGTCCTCTCATGTTCAAGTTCTAGTTACTGTTTCTGTATAACATACCACCCCAAAATGGAGTGGCTTAAATAACAATACTCATTTCATGATGTTCCATGGTTTCCGAGGGTCAGAAATTCAGGAAGCCTCGGCAGAAGTTCTGGCTCATAGTCTCTCATGCAATTGCAGCTTACCTTGTAATCATGTATTTCATCCCCCACACAGCCCTTTGAGGTGGGCACTGTTATTACTGGCCTCCCTTTGCGGCAGCACAGACAGGTTGAGTAAAATCCTTGAAGTCACTCAGCTGGTGTAGGGTGGCGCTGCTGCAGGAGCCAGGAGGCCAGACCCACAGCAGGGAGGCTGCAGAAGCTGCTGCTCATTCCCATCAACCTCCCATCCCACACCCCACTCCCTTCCCGACATGATCCCACAGCCCCACAGGCGTTGCAAGGAGAGGCAGGAAGGATATAACAACAGCAGACTCGTATGGACTCGGTGCCAGGCTCTGCTCTAAGCATTGTTTGTAGATTAATTTGATTAATTCTCCCAATAACCATGAAGGGTTGTATCATTATTGCCCCATTTCACAGATGCAAAACCTGAGGCACAGAGAGATAGTCACTTGTCCAGGGACACGCAGCTAATAAGTGTGGAGCCAGGTTTTCAATCCAGGCTGTGTGGCTCTTGTAGGCTGTATTTCTGAAAGTTGGTGCTGGGGCTTTTAACTGAAAATTTTGAGGTTTTTGATTATAACAGATTGCTTTAAAAATAGGGAGACAATTTAAAGGAGAATATTAAGTAGAGGTAATTGTGGTCAGTATGTGGCAGAAATTATAGAGGGGCTATGTTGATGACTGGGTATGTGCATGACCTCTAGGGAGGCAAGGGATCTGTCGTCCAGTGGCCGACTAGGCTACCGACAGGATACCCTGAAGCCAAGGATCTCCAGGATCCTAGACTTGCACCAGAGAGCGCACATAGGTCATGTGACCACTAGAGGGAGCTGTTGCAGGCAAAGATGCAGTCTTCTTGAAGATTACTTTATTTAGCAGTAACCGTGGGGCCAGCACCTTGCTAAACTCTTTAAATGTAGGGACTAAGTTTCAAGGTCATACAGCTTGTGAGCAGTAGACACAGGATTCGAATCCCAGCAGTCAAACTCTAGAGCCCAAGCTCTTTGCCAGCCAAAACCTCACAAGCCTCCAGTCAAATCTGTTTTCCCTTTTTACTTTTAATTACTTAAATGTTAATTGTTCTCTAGGTGAGTGCTGATTGTAAATGCAATCACCATTTCCTTCAACCCCACCACACCAAATTTGTCTTATACTATAAAATACTTGGCCCCTAACGATGAACTAGCAGAACGAGAAATCAGGAAAACAATTCCATTCACAGTTGCATCAAAAAGAATAAAATACCTAGGAATAAACCTAACCAAGGAAGTGAAACACCCTGAAAACTACAAGACGCTCTTAAGAGAAATTAAAGAGGACACTAAGAAGTGGAAATTCATCCCATGCTCTTGGCTAGGAAGAATTAATATTGTCAAAATGGCCATCCTGCCTAAAGCAATCTACAGATTCAATGCAATCCCTATCAAATTACCAACAGCATTCTTCAATGAACTAGAGCAAATAGTTCTAAAATTCATATGGAACCACAAAAGACCCCAAATAGCCAAAGCAATCCTGAGAAGGAAGAATAAAGCAGGGGGAATTACGCTCCCTGACTTCAAGCTCTACTACAAAGCTACAGGAATCAAGACAATTTGGTACTGGCACAAGAACAGACCCATAGACCAGTCGAACAGAATAGAGAGCCCAGATATAAACCCAAGCATATATGGTCAATTAATATACAATAAAGGAGCCATGGATATACAATGGGGAAATGACAGGCTCTTCAACAGCTGGTGTTAACAAAACTGGACAGCTACATGTAAGAGAATGAAACTGGATTACTGTCTAACCCCATACACCAAAGTAAACTCAAAATGGATCAAAGACCTGAATGTAAGTCATGAAACCATAAAACTCTTAGAAAAATATATAGGCAAAAATCTCTTGGATATAAACATGAGCAACTTCATGAACATATCTCCCTGGGCAAGGGAAACAAAAGCAAAAATGAACGAATGGGACTATATCAAACTAAAAAGTTTCTGTACAGCAAAGGATACCATCAGTAGAACAAAAAGACATCCTATAGTATGGGAGAATATATTCACAAATGACATATCCGACAAGGGGTTGACATCCAAATTACATAAAGAGCTCACGCACCTCAACAAACAAAAAAGCAAATAAGCCAATTAAAAAATGGGCAGAGGAGCTAAACAGACACTTCTCCAAAGAAGAAATTCAGATGGCCAACAGGCACATGAAAAGATGCCCCACATCACTAGTCATCAGAGAAATGCAAATTAAAACCACAATAAGGACTTCCTGGAAGATGGCGGCGTGAGCAGGGCAGCAGAAATCTCCCAGCACTTTATTTATCTATGAAAATACAGCAAATACAACTATTCCTAAAAGAGAGACCAGAATACACAGGAAAGTGCACAGCATGCAGCTACACCGGAGAGGACTTGGCACCACGCGAGGCGGGTAAGATACGGAGCCATGACCCCGCGGGGCCCCCAGCACTCACCCATCCCGGCGTGCCAGCGGGAGGAGAGGATTCAGAGCCGGGAGGGAGTGGAAGAGCAGACCCGCAAAATACCCAGCCCGGTGGTCTGCGCCGGGAGCACTGACACACATTGCATCGGACACTGGAGAGGCAGAAGGTGCAGGTTTTGAGCCGGGAACGCGCCGGACCCGTGCAGCCAGCGCCCCGGGACAAAAGAAAAGCGCGCGCAGTTTGTAGTGGTCTTGGAGAGGCGGGGGGCCCAGCGAGGGAACACCATCACCTGGCACACTCAGCCCAGCAGTCTGGGAGTCCTGAGGAACTTCGGACCCTTTGGCTAGTGACTGAGAAAAGGTAGCAGCCACACTAAAACTTTATACAGAGAACAGCAGCCTCCCATTCGTCCCCGCCCCGGCCAGAGATACAAAGAGAGGCACGGCTGCGGCTGTGGAATAGTGGAGCAACAGCGACACCTACAGCATGCTTTCAGAATCCACTCCGGGTGGGCGTTTTTTTTTTTCCTTTTCCCTTTCTTTTTTCTTTCTTTCTTCATTTTCTCTTTTCTTTCTCTCCCTTCTTTTTTTCCCTGTTTGTTTTTTTCTTGATGTTTTTCTCTCTCTCTTAAGTCTTAAAGAGCCCAGCTGACATACATGGCACCTACCAGCGACCACTCCTATCAACATGAAAAGACAGAGGAATATGGTACAGACCAATCTCACCCAGACCCAGACAACTCCTGAGAGGGAACCTGAAGGGATGGAAATGCAGAATCTTCCTGAAAAAGAATTCAGAATAAAAGTCATAACCATGCTGATGGATCTACAGAGAAATATGTAAGAGCTGAGGGAGGAAGTGAGGGAAGTTAGGAAAGACAATGCAGAAATGTGACAAGCCATCAACGGGCTTAGAGCAGACTGGACGAGATGCAAGAGACTGTTAATGGAATAGAAATCAGAGAACAGGAACACAGAGCAGCTGAGGCAGAGAGAGATAAAAGGATCGCTAGGAATGAAAGAATATTAAGAGAACTGTGTGACCAATCCAAACGGAACAATATTCGCATTATAGGAGTACCAGAGGAAGAAGAGAGAGAAAAAGGGATAGAAAGTGTCTTTGAAGAAATAATTGCTGAAAACTTCCCCATGATGGGGAAGGAAATAGTCTCGCAGTCCATGGAAGCCCACAGATCTCCCAACACAAGGGACCCCAGGAAGACAACACGAAGACACATAATAATTAAAATGGCAAAGATCAAAGATAAGGACAGAGTATTAAAGGCAGCTAGAGAAAGAAAAAAGATCACCTTCAAAGGAAACCCATCGGACTATCATCAGACTTCTCAACAGAAACCTTACAGGCTAGAAGAGAATGGCATGATATATTTAACGTTATGAAACAGAAGGGCTTCAAAACAAGAATACTGTATCCAGCACGATTATTATTTAAATATGACGGAGGGATTAAACAATTTCCAGACAAGCAAAAGCTGAGAGAATTTGCCTCCCATAAACCACCTCTGCAGTACATCTTAAAGGAACTGTTCTAGAGGGAAGCACTCCTAAGGCTAAAAAGATGTCACCAGAGAAAATAAAATCATAGCAAAGAAAGCAGACCATCCAAATATTGACTAAAGGCAAAGAATAAAACACCTAGTATATAAAGAATGGAGGAGGAAGAATAAGAAGGGAGAGAAATAAAGAAACATCAGACTGTATTTACAATAACTTAACAAGAAAGTTAAGTTAGATTGTTAGGTAGTAAAGAAGCAACCCTTGAAACTTTGGTAACCACGAATCTAAAGCCAGCAATGGCAATAAGTATATATCTATCTATAATCACCCTAAATGTAAATGGACTAAATGCACCAACCAAAAGACGCAGAGTAATAGAATGGATAAAAAAGCAAGACCCATCTATATGCTGCTTACAGAGACTCACCTCAAACCCAGATATACACAGACTAAAAGTGAAGGGATGGAAAAAGATATTTCATGCAAACAACAAAGAGAAAAAAGCAGGTGTTGCAGTACTTGTATCAGACAAAATAGACTTCAAAACGAAAAAAGTAACAAAAGATAAAGAAGGACATTACATAATGATAAAGGGGTCAATCCAACAAGAAGACATAACCATTATAAATATATATGCACCCAACACAGGAGCGCCAGCATATGTGAAACAAATACTAACAGAATTAAAGGAGGAAATAGACAGCAATGCATTCATTTTAGGTGACATCAACACACCACTCACTCCAAAGGACAGATCAGTCAGACAGAAAATAAGTAAAGACACAGAGGCACTGAACAACACACTAGAACAGATGGACCTAACAGACATCGACAGAACTCTACACCCAAAAGCAACAGGATACACATTCTTCTCAAGTGCACATGGAACATTTTCCAGAATAGACCACATACTAGGCCACAAAAAGAACCTCAGTAAAGTCGAAAATATTGAAATTCTACCAACCAACTTCTCAGATCATAAAGGTATTAAACTAGAATTAAATTTTAGAAAGAAAACAAAAAGCTCACAAATACATGGAGACTTAACAACATTCTCCTAATTAATCAATGGGTTAATGACCAAATCAAAACAGAAATCAAAGAGTATATGGAGACAAATGACAACAACACAAAGTCACAACTTCTGTGGGATGCAGCAAAGGCAGTTCTAACAGGAAAGTATATTGCAATCCAGGCCTATCTAAAGAAAGAAGAATATTCCCAAATGAATAGTCTAAAGACACAATTACTGAAATTGGAAAAAAAAGAACAAATGAGACCCAAAATCACCAGAAGGAGGGACATAATAAAGATCAGAGAAGAAATAAATAAAATTGAGAAGAATAAAACAATAGAAAAAATCAGTGAAACCAAGAGCTGGTTCTTTGAAAAAATAAACAAAATAGATAAACCCCTAGCCAGACTCATTAAGAGAAAAAGAGAATCTACACACATCAACACAATCAGAAATGAGAAAAGAAAAATCACGACGGATCCCACAGAAATACAAAGAATTATAAGAGAATATTATGAGAATCTATATGCTAACAAGCTGGAAAACATAGAAGAAATGGACAACTTCTTAGAAAAATACAACCTTCCAAGACTGACCAAGCAAGAAACAGAAAAACTAAACAGACCAATCACCAGCAATGAAATTGAAGCGGTAATCAAAAAACTACCCAAGAACAAAACCCCTGGACCAGACGGATTCACCTCTGAATTCTACCAGACATATAAAGAAGAAATAACACCCATTCTCCTTAAAGTTTTCCAAAAAATAGAAGAGGAGGGAATACTTCCAAACTCATTCTATGAAGCCAGCATTACTCTAGTACCAAAACCTGGCAAAGACCTCACCAAAAAAGAAAACTACAGACCAATATACCTGATGAATATAGATGCAAAAATACTCAACAAAATATTAGCAAACCGAATTCAAAAATACATCAAGAGGATCATACACCATGATCAAGTGGGATTCATCCCAGGGATGCAAGGATGGTACAACATTCAAAAATCCATCAACATCATCCACCACATCAATAAAAAGAAGAACAAAAAACCACATGATCATCTCCATAGATGCAGAAAAAGCATTTGACAAAATTCAGCATCCATTCCTGATTAAAACTCTCAAGAAAATGGGTATAGAGGGCAAGTACCTCAACATCAGAAAGGCCATATATGACAAACCCACAGCTAACATCATACTTAACGGCGAGAAGCTGAAAGCTTTTCATCTAAGATCGGGAACAAGACAGGGATGCCCACTCTCTCCACTGTTATTCAACATAGTACTGGAGGTCCTAGCCACAGCAATCAGGCAAAACAAAGACATACAAGGCGTCCAGATTGGTAAAGAAGAAGTCAAATTGTCACTATTTGCAGATGACATGATATTGTACATAAAAAACCCTAAAGACTCCACCCCAAAACTACTAGAACTAATATCTGAATTCAGCAAAGTTGCAGGATACAAAATTAACACCCAGAAATCTGTTGCTTTCCTATACACTAACGATGAACTAACAGAAAGAGAAATCAGAAAAACAATTCCATTCACAATTGCATCAAAAAGAATAAAATACTTAGGAATAAACCTAACGAAGGAAGTGAAAGACCTGTACTCTGAAAACTACAAGACACTCCTAAGAGAAATTAAAGAGGACACTACCAAATGGAAATTCATCCCATGCTCTTGGCTAGGAAGAATAAATATTGTCAAAATGGCTATACTGCCTAAAGCAATCTACAGATTCAGTGCAATCCCTATCAAAATACCAACAGCATTCTTCAATGAACTGGAACAAATAATTCTAAAATTCATATGGAACCACAAAAGACCCCGAATAGCCAAAGCAATCCTGAGAAGGAGGAATAAAACAGGGGCAATTACACTCCCTGACTTCAAGCTCTACTACAAAGCCACAGTAATTAAGACAATTTGGTATTGGCACAAAAACAGACCCACAGACCAGTGGAATAGAATAGAAAATCCAAACATCAACCCAAACATATACAGTCAATTAATATTTGATAAGGGAGCCTTGGATATACATTGGGGAGATGACGGCCTCTTCAGCAGCTGGTGTTGGAAAAACTGGACAGCTACATGTAAGAGAATGAAACTGGACTACTGTCTAGCCCCATACACAAAGGTAAACTCAAGGTGGATCAAAGACCTGAATGTAAGTCATGAAACCATAAAACTCTTAGAAAAAATATAGGCAAAAATCTCTTGGACATAAACATGAGCGACTTCTTCATGAACATATCTCCCCGGGCAAGGGAAACAAAAGCAAAAATGAACAAGTGGGACTATATCAACTGAAAAGCTTCTGTACAGCAAAGGACACCATCAGTAGAACAAAAAGACACCCTACAGTATGGGAGAATATATTCATAAATGACGTATCCGATAAGGTGTTGACATCCAAAATATATAAAGAACTCACGCACCTCAACAAACAAAAAGCAAATAGTCCAATTAAGAAATGGGCAGAGGATATGAATAGACACTTCTCCAAAGAAGAAATTCAGATGGCCAATAGGCACATGAAAAGATGCTCCACATCACTAATCATCAGAGAAATGCATATTAAAACCACAATGAGATACCACCTCACACCAGTGAGGATAGCCAACATCCAAAATACAAACAACAACAAATGTTGGCAAGGATGTGGAGAAAAGGGAACCCGTCTACACTGCTGGTGGGAATGCAAATTAGTTCAACCATTGTGGAAAGCAGTATGGAGGTTCCTCAAAAAACTCAAAATAGAAATACCATTTGACCCAGGAATTCCACTCCTAGGAATTTACCCTAAGAATGCAGCAGCCCAGTTTGAAAAAGACAGATGCACCCCTATGTTTATCGCAGCATATTTACAATAACCAAGAAATGGAAGCAACCTAAGTGTCCATCAGTAGATGAATGGATAAAGATGTGGCACATATACACAATGGACTATTATTCAGCCATAAGAAGAAAACAAATCCTACCATTTGCAACAACATGGATGGAGCTAGAGGGTATTATGCCCAGTAAAATAAGCCAGGCGGAGAAAGACAAGTACCAAATGATTTCACTCATCTGTGGAGTATAAGAACAAAGAAAAACTGAAGGAACAAAACAGCAGCAGACTCACAGAACCCGAGAATGGAGTAACAGTTACCAAAGGGAAAGGGACTGGGGAAGAGGGGTGGGAAGGGAGGGATAAGGGGGAAAAAGGGACATTACAACTAGCACACATAATGTAGCGGGGGTGGAGATGGTGTAGGGGGATACGGGGAGGGCAGTATAACACAGAGAAGACAAGTAGTGATTGTATAACATCCTTCTACGCTGATGGACAGTGACTGCAATGGGGTATATTGTGGGGACTTGATAATAGGGGGAGTCTAGTAACCCTAATGTTGCTCATGTAATTGTATATTAATAATAGCAAAATAAAAATAAATGCTTGGCCCCTAAAACAGGGTTGCCAGGTTTACCAATAAAAATACAGGACACCCAATTTTGAATTTCAGATAAACAACAAATAATTTTTAGTGTAAATATGTCCCAAATAGGGCATGGGACATATTTAAACTAAAAAATTATCCACCTTTTATCTAAAATTCAAATTGAATTGTCTTCATATATTTTTTCTGGCCAGAAATTTAAATGGGTTTCCTGTATTTTTTCTGGCCACCTTACCCTACATTCACATTGATAACTCCTGCCACACTGATAACTCCTCCATTCCCGACAAAGGGGAATGTTCATTGAGCTTCTACTCAGCTAGTTTGGAGGGGGGCCCATAGCAACATTAGGCTCTGCAGCAGCTCTGGGCTGCAGCTTCAGCTGCACTAGTGCTTGAGCCACGTGACCAGGCAGAATTCATGGTCCTAGAAGTATCTGTGATTAGTAGAGACACCACATAAAGCTTCCGACAAACCCCCACAAGGTACAACCACTTTGGACAAAAAAGATCAGGTTAAAAATGTTCAATAGAAAAGACTAGGAACAACAAATGCTGGTGAGGATGTGGAGAAAGGGGAACCCTCCTACACTGCTGGTGGGAATGTAAATTAGTTTCAACCATTGTGGAAAGCAATATGGAGGTTTCCTTACAGAGAAGACCACGAGAGTTCTGGAGTGATGCCATGCCATCTTCGGCAGAGAGCTGTACAGTCTTAGACCTAACAGCTCCTGACACGTCCCTGGGCCCTGGTTGGGAAGCAGCACGTGAGCACAAGACATCGTGCGATCATGAGCCAGATCCCATCATGTACTAGGCACATGATCCACTGAGTCACAGGTCAGGTAGGACGAACAGCAATCCGTTATCAAGTAGAAGTGGTATATCTAGTTTGGGCTCAAGAAGTCCAGGGGGTATAAGTGAGCTGCATGAATAGGTGATCCAGACCCCTCACCCCCGTGTCATCTATGACACTTCCTAGTGTCACACTTATCCCTCAGTTCACACCTATGGCCACATTAGGCACGCCTCGTGACCAGCCGATGGAGAAAGAAAAAACCTGAGCTTGGGCCATGAACAGGTCAGCTTGGAATGCTGGTGTAAGCTGAGGATGGATACTGTTTCACGATAGCCCCTCTCAGGAGTGACCGTGCAAGACAGCAACAAGAGAAAATCCTCCCAGTGGGCAAAGCTTCAGGCTACACGCTTGGTCATCCACTTTGAGAACAGGAAGAAATGGCAGAATATTTATAGTCTCATGTTCTGGGGTAAATGGCTTAATAGTTTAGTCAGGGACCTGGAAGAAATACAACGTAAAGACTGTGGCCCCCAAGACTGACCTACTAACTGCCACTGAATGCGACCCACCAACAGGGGCCAGCACTGAGCTCCAGATATTGTAGCATCCATTCAGGCGACCAACCAGCCACTTGGACCAGCAGAGGCGCTGAGGATTAAGGCAATTTAATATGGAGACTAGAGGAGGGAGATTATAAGTATCAGCTAAAGCCTCGTGATCCACTGTGACACCAGGGACTCTAGTTAGTATAAGTTTCCCATGAATTACGACTGCCTCAGTTTACTAAGACTGCCATAACAACAAAATACTACAGACTGGGGGGCTTAAACTATAGAAACTCATTTTCCCACAGTTCAGGAGGCTGGAAGTCCGAGCTCAAAGTGCCAGCAGGACTGGTTTCCTCTGAGGCCACTCTCCTTGGCTTGCCAACAGCCACTCTCTTGTGGCCTCTTCACATGGCCCTGACTGTGGGCGCTCACGCCCCTGACGCCTCTCTGTGTGGCCTGATAACCTCTTCTTAGAGGGACACCTAAAGGCCTCGTTTTAACTTAATCACCTATCTAAAGGTCTTATCTCTAAATATAGTCACACTCTGAGGTACTGGGGTTAGGGCTTCACCATATGAATTTGGGGGGAACACAATTCAGTCCATAACCATGATCCACCAGAACCCTGGAACAGCTGTGCCTGGAGAGCATGAACTTAAAATGAAAAGCAAAGAGATCTGGGTAATGCAAGGGGCGGACTGCAAACACTGGCACTGCCCCAGCCAGATCCTCTTTACTGCGCCCGCACCCCCTTGAGGGACAGCCCACAGCCAATGACTGACTGCTACAAGGGTGAGAAAGCCCAGCCCCAGTGCCTCAAGGTAGAGCAGCCCTGTGGTGTGCTCTTAGGCTTCTTGTCATAACAGAGTGTTCAGTGTGTTCAGAACTGCATGTCATGTCATGTCACAAGGATGGAATAGCTTCCTCTGAATGAGATGTCCAGGAAGGCTTCCTGGAGGAGGTGACATCTTGGATGAGTCTAAAAAACAATTGGGATGTCATTAGATGAGTGAGGACAGCAACACATTCCAGGCTGAAAAAAAGCAGAGAAAAATGAACTGACCTAATACATGCAGGAAAAAACACATTCAGGTGAGTATCATAGGAACATTAAATGGGAGGTGGAGAAGGCGAGACTGGACCTTGGACGGCTCAGAGCTAAGGCTAAGAACTGGACTTTCTCCTGAAAGCCACAGAGAGCTAGGGACATGCTTTAGAAAAAGATGGTGCTGACACACCCACCAGAAAGGCAAAAATTAAAAAGATTGACACCACCGCATGTTGGTGTGAGAATGGAGCAACCAGAACTTTCATATAATTCAGGGAGAAATGTAAAATGGTACAACCACTTTGGACAAAAAAGATCAGGTTAAAAACGTTCAATAGAAAAGACTAAGAACAACAAATGCTGGCAAGGATGCGGAGAAAGGGGAACCCTCCTACACCGCTGGTGGGAATGTAAGCTAGTTCAACCATTGTGGAAAGCAATATGGAGGTTCCTCAAAAAACTAAAAATACAAATACCATTTGACCCTGGAATTCCACTCCTAGGAATTTACCCAAGGAAAACAACTTCTCAGATACAAAAAGACATATGCACCCCTATGTTTATTGCAGCACTTTTTACAATAGCCAAGAAATGGAAGCAACCTAAGTGTCCATCAGTAGATGAATGGATAAAGAAGATGTGGTACATATACACAATTGAATACTATTCAGCCATAAGGAACAAACAAATCATACCATTTGCAACAACATGGATGGAGCTGGAGGATGTTATGCTCAGTGAAATAAGTCAGGTGGAGAAAGACAAATACCAAATGATTTCCCTCATTTGTGGAGTACAAGAATGAAGCAAAACTGAAGGAACAAAACAGCAGCAGACTCACACACTCCAAGAAGGGACTAGTGGTTACCAAAAGGAAGGGTTGTGGGAGAGCGGGTGGGGAGGGAGGGAGAAGGGCAGTGGTGGGTATCATGATTGGTGCACATGGTGTGTGGGGGGTCACGGGGAAGACAGTGTAGCTCAGAGAAGACAAATAGGGATTCTGTGGCATCTTACTACACTGATGGACAGTGACTGCAATGGGGTATGGGGGGGGGACTCAATAATAAGGGTGAATGTAATAACCACATGTTTTTCTTGTGAAACCTTCATAAGAGTGTATATCAATGATACCTTAATAAAAAAATGTTCAATAGAAACTATTCATAATAATCCCAAAGAAGAAACAGCTTTGATGTCCATCAGCAGGAGGGAGAATGAATAAACACATTGAGGTACGCTCCCACAATGGAATACTGTGCATCCATAAAGAGGAATGACCTACCAAAAGGTACAGCCACATGGATGAACATCAAAAACACGAGGCTGAGTGAAGCCAGATGTGACAGAGTACATACTGTATGTTCCGTTTACACAGAGACTAAGAACAGATAAGACTCATCTATAGTGGTTTAAGAAAATCAGAACCTGCCCCCTGGGGGCTCAGGGAGGAATTGGCTGGAAAGGGGCATAACGGAATTTTCTGGGCTGATGGTGAAATTCTGTATCTTGATAGGGGTTTGGGTTATCCAGATGTATGTATTTGTCAAATCTCAGCAAGTGGACACTTTAAGATTGTGTTTTTCTTTGTATATTGAAATGTTTTCTATTGCAGCCCACAAACTGGGCAGTCCCCAGAATCACTTTACTGGTTCCAGAGAGTTCTCTGGGTAAAGACAGGTGCCACACGTGTTGGGCAATGTTAATGATCTTATCAGAGTGATATTCCCACTGTGCTTAAGATTTTTCTCCTTCTTTCTGTCTCTGCGTGGTGCCTTGAGAGCTGTCAGATTGGGGCAGAGGCAGAGGCACCCCTCAATCTGGGCCTGTTTGCTCTGAACGGTCAGTTCCACTACAACCCTCAGACCCTTCCCATCCCCAGTTGCTTCTGCAATGTCATCACCAACATTTTGCAGAGAAAGAACTAGGTAACCAAACTTGGGGATCAGGGCAGACCAAGCACCCACTTCCCCACCAGCACATGACTTTGATCTTGCTGGGCTGAGCTCGAGTATCATGGAGGAGATGGTAGATGAACCCAGATGCTGGATGACCAAAGAAAAGTACACCTTGGCCTCCTCTGAGCTAAAAGCCCAACAGCAAACACATGTTAATCTCTAGGTAATGATATGCAAGCTGAAGTACTTGGTGGGAAGGGTACTGACGTCTGTAACTTAGTTTGAAATGCATCAAACAAATAAGGTAAGCGGGCAGAATTTAGGTGGTGGATGGTGTTATCTACCTAGCCAAACTAACTTTGCTCTGTGTTTGAGAAATTTCCTAAGAAAATAGTAGGGGGAGGGAAGATAGCTCTGGCTCCAGTGCAGAGAGGAAATGTGAGGGGCCAGGCTGGACTCAGGAAGGCCAGTGAGGAGGCTGCTGTAACTGCCCTGGCAAGAAGTGATTGATGAGGCCTCAGGGGAGGCCAGGCAGTGGGGATGCGGAGGGGGGGGCCAGAGACACCCTCTTGGGGGAGACTCAGGAGGCAAGAGAGGGAGGTGAGGAATGAGTGGAAACAGAGCAGAAGTCAGGCCTTCTGTGCAGGGAAAGCCTGGAATCGTCTCTTTTGGGAGCAGCAATGCTGAAAGTATAGAGAAGCAGAGTGGGAATGGGGTGGGGGGTGTCCTCAATGTCCCTGTCCAATGCAAAGGAAGACCCTGGAAAGAGTTCCTGTAATGCCCCCACCTCAGGTGGGTCTCCTGGTTTGCCCATAATCACCTCTTTCTCCTCTCTTGGAGGACTGGGTGACTGAGTAAATGTTAGCATAGGAACCTAACTCCTTGTGGGTGACTTTGAAGGAGGTGTCCAGTAGGTCTCCCTGCCCCATTCCTGGCCCCCAGGAAGTCGAGATAAGCAAAGAGCAAGATATTCACAGTCCAGGAAGGTCTCAAGTCCAGAAAAGGCACAAAGAGAACGCACTCCATTTGGGTTTCAGAGCCTCCGCTGGTGCCAGTGGACACAGCTGCTCACACGGTAAGAGATTTGTAATCTGGCTCAAACACACTCAGAAAAAGCTCCACAGCATTTCTTGATTTCTTGATGCATGATAAGACAGCTTGGTGCACGGCTTTCCAGAAGCAGGGCTGTCTCCCACACCATCAGTGGGCGATGGAAAGTGTTTGCCTCTTGCTCATTCTGTCCTTCCCATATGAAAGGCTCAGCAGAACGCTAGCATGTCTTCAATGCCTCTCCAACCACTGGCTATTCTTTCCAAGTGCCTTGGGCAGGTAACATTGCTTGTCAGAGTCGAACAGTGTGTTTCTGTTTGTTTTATGTGTGACTTTAGAAAAAGTATTTCACCTCTTTGAAGGGGGCTCATCCAGACTTCATCCCTGAAGCGAGAAGAACTCAGTGCCCACCTCTGGGCCCTGGGTGGAGTTAAATGCAAGTAAAGGGGGCATAAGGGTTCATTATGTGTGATTACAGCCATGAATATCGTCACTCTAGTCATGTTATCACTCCTGCTTATTGGAAGCGATGTCGTTTGTTCACTTTTGGTAGTGTTTAACAAATTTCCTCTTAGAAAATCAAATATATTTACATTTTCAAACATGATTCCATTTACCAAAATGCATCTTGAGTACATAGAATCCCAGGGTTTGGCAGGTATCGCGAGTGTGAAGGCCGCTGAGCGAGCAGGGGAGGCAGCGCACAAACAGCAGGTGTTCAGGAGATGGTGGCTGGAAGATTAAAAGCCCACGTTTCAAAATCAGATGGACCCAGAGTTCAAGTCCTGGCCTCTTGTCCCTGTAGCTGCGTGACTTGGGAGCAAGTCACCCTGCTGTTCTGTACCTACATTTCCTTATCTGTACAAGGGAGAGGGTGATAGTGAACTTGCCGGCTGGAGGCTCGATCTGGCAGGTAGTGAACGCTCAGAAGTAGTAGGGCCGTTCCTGTTCTACACTTCAGGCAGTCCCTCCTTTCATACATAATTAGTCCCCCAAATTGTGTTCCAAAATCAAACATGTAAAATGTGAAAGTCGAACAAGGAGAGAGATTTACATGGTGTGTGCATGTCTGTGTGCATGTGTGCATGGGTTGTGCGTTGGGGAACGGCATCCGGGTCCCAGGGGATTAAAACCACTTAACCCCTCAAGACACTCTGCTGGTATATCTCCAGAACTCCATAGGTGGTCTTTATTTTTGTTTCTCTGCCCTCCTGACTGAGAAATTGAGTACTGTGCTTCCCTCTTTCTTTGTCCATTTCTGGCTCACTCCCCATCTCCCCAGGAGAATGTGAGCCCCAGGATGGCAGGACAGTCTGTTTGCTCCCCACTATGTCCAAAGCACCCAGAACTGTGTCTGCACACAGAGAGCATATAATAGTTAGCTGACCAACCGACCAACCTGCTGGCTGACTGCACCTCTCTGTCCCACCAGTCCTGAGTTACTGAAGAGAAAGGAGGAGTAAGGGAAGAATACTGGGAGCAGACCTGCAAAACTGGACAAGCCTGCCCCCCCACCAACAGTAAAGTCTCAGAGTCCGGGCACAGGCCCTCCTTGGGCTGCTGGCGAGGCCTCCAGGCCTTGCTGACCTGGAGAAGGGGGTCGGGGGCTGTCTCTGAGAGTCTATATTCAAGGATGGCCATTTGTGGGGAGATAAGGCTGAGCACCCCCAGACTCAGGGTCTCCATCCGGGGACTCAGCTTCTTCCAGAGGCCTGATCCAGGGACCCCCATCTCCCAGGGACCCCCCATTTTCCAGCTCATACACACACACAGCCATATCCTGTTTCTAAGGACAGGGAGAAACTCCTAAAGGACAGCTCTCATAACACCTGCCACTTGTAAAACCATCTAGTGTTTCCCTTATGCAGTTATAGCTACACAACAGTAATGCTAACTGCAATGATCACAATAGAAACCCTAATATTAAGAGCCCCCTTGTGCAATTCCAGGCTCTGCTTTAAACAGGCACTTTCCAGGCACCGACACTCATCTTCCCACCAGCATCATTGTTTTGAGGGTTCAATGAGTTAATAGGGTACTTAGAACAGGGCCTGGGGAGGGAATCAGTGCTCATGTGGTTGGGCGGTTCCCTTCCAACGTCCCCTGAGCCGAAGTCCGCCACTGCTCAGTCGCCTGCCCCACTGCCTGAGCCCTTCTGGCAGGGCGTTCACCAAGACCACAGAGCAGAGGGATCACCTCTCAAAGGGCCAACAGCTGTGCTCCCTACAGGCCCCCACCACCGCCTCCTGGTCTTCTCAGGTGGCACCCAGGAGATGCCCACAGACAGAGACAGAGAGAGACAGAGGGAAGAAGACAGAAAAAAGAGACAAAGATACAGAGAAACCAGTGTGTGTGTGTGTGTGTGTGTGTGTGTGTGTGTGTGTGTGTGTGTGTGTGTGTACATGTGAAAGAGAGACAGCGGGGAGTAGGGGGGCTGGGGTGTAGGAACCCCAGGTGTGGGCAGGGGTAGGTCCCCAGGAAAGCGGGGGCAGTGTTGGGCCCTAGAGGCCTGGTTTTGGAGGTCAGACCAGAATGTCTCCTTGTCCAAGAGGGGCCGCCCTGCAGCTGCGGCATTCTGGAGCACGCCAAGGGCCTACTAAGACCCCAGCGCTGCTTTTGTTCAGTTCCCATCCCCCACCCCCACCCCACCTCCATTCCTGGGTCTGGCTTCTGGCGGAAACAGCCCCACCCCACTTTCCTGCCTTCTACTCTTTTTCATCACAGGGCTCAGATGAGCCCACAGACTCTTTCCAAAGCCCATGTCCTTCCTTTGCCCTGCACCTGGGAAGCCCTCCTCTCCTTCCTCCTGGAAGCCCAGATCCAATGTCACTACTCCCCGTGAAGCCTTCTCTAAACTACCCGCACCCCAGTCGGATAGCACAAGCCCTCAGGGCCACTGGAGACTGCCACACACGAGGCGGGTGTGAACCTCCACCCCAGGGCTGCTGCCGCCGGCTGTCATCAGACCACGCTCAGGGATCTGTATGGCTGCTTCGGCCCTGACCGCAGTCCCTGTGCAGACCTCCATCACAGCACTTCCCTCGCTGGCCTGGGCTCCCTGCAGGTACAGCCATGTTGCTCTGACCGGTTTCCCTTTCCTAGGCTCTTATGAAAGCCTAGCTGACCCCCCCCCCGATTTCAGGCTGCCCACGTTGATGGGAATCACAGCACTTAGCCCTCTGCCTGCATGGACCCTGGTCATGACCCAGGGCTTGTCCTTTCTGTCCCTGGAGGGCCACCACCCACCCTTGACTGTGAGCCTCACAAGGGCAGGACATATCTGCTCTTTGCCTCCCCCACAGAGCTAGGAGTCCAGTTTAGCCACGGTTTGTTTGCACTGAATCTAATCTATCCCTGTCCCACAAAAGAAGGATTATGCCCTTGAGAGTCCATTAATGTGGTTCCAGGACTAGTGTGACAGGGCTTTTGTTGACCCTATCGGCCGTGCCATCGGGGTGTTTGCCTGGAATCCCGATTTGGTGGGGGCTGCGGGTCTGGTGGGCCCTGGGAAAGGAATGAAGTTGGCTCCACTCCCTTGTTCTCTGCCCAACCATTATTTACTCATTTTCAAGGCATTTCATGGGGTTTGTTTGCTGATCAAAAAATGAATTCTGCGTAAATTTTTTAAATTCTGAAAATACAATGATGGTAAAAGTCACCTGTAATGACACCACCAAGAAATAAACATGGTTACCATTTTGGTGCATTTCCTTCTGGTGTTTTTTCTAGACAAAAAAACTTTTTAATAAAAAATTAAAAAAAAACTGTGTCCTCTTCACTTGCTAAGAGCCTTCAATTAGTTTCTCTATATTGTTTTGTAATGACAGCTGTCTGATGGCCCACAATTTATTTAATAAATCCATTACTAGACATTTAAGCTGGTCCCACTTTAGGGCTAGTATACATAATGCTGCAATGAGCATCCTGACAGTTCATTTGGTCCACACCCCAGGGCAGTTCTGTTGGGCAGAACCTACACATACCCTGGGTCAACGGGGATGAGCCTTCCTAGGAACAAATTTGTCCTCAGGAACAGGACACCACTCACTGCATATTTACCAAGGTCCCTCTACCACCAGCAAAGCTTATCAGAGCCCACCTGACCCATGGCATCAAGGAACCAACATCCTTCCCTAAGAGTTGCGGGGACTGAGGCCCAAAGATAAGAACTGACTTGTCCAAATGAGGTAGAGCAGGGACATGGTACAAGCATCGTGATTCATTTTTCCTGCCTATGATGACAAATACCAACATATAAATAGTATAGTAAGAACAGGAGAGACTCCATCTTAAGGCTAAGATTCCATTTTAAAAACCAGGGAGTTAGGAGGTAAGATTCCTCTTTATGGCAATTAGCCAACAACAGACCCTATCTTAAGGCTGGGCAAGCAGTCCTAAATGGTATGTTTCCACTGCTTGGAGAGGAACAGGATCAAAAAATTCCTTGTGTTAAGTTTATCTTACAGAATATCTAAAGGCTGATCATGTTAACGTCTCTGCCACAGGAGACAGACATCATGGGCCCACTATCAAGCTTACACTCCCTTGGCCCTTAACCCCACTCTTAAAATCTCTAAAAACCTGAATCCTAAGCCTTTAAATGCACCTCTCCTCTGAGGTTGCCTACACTCCTCTTCCTTCGAGTGTGAACTTCGTATTAAATAAAACCTTGCTCGGCTTATTGTGTTTTGCCTCTGCACTCTTCTATGCCTGTTGGGAAGCTAGTAAGAGACCCCCTTCCCAGTGGTGTCTTTGTTATCTTCCTACTTCATTCAATTTTCTAGACATGAGCACAAGTCGTCTCTCTCTCTGTTCTACTTCAGACAGGTAGGGAAGGGCTAGTGAGATCTCTACTTTGGGCTTGCAAGCTCCTGTCTCCTCAGTGACCTGCCTGAAAATCTCCTTTCTTTGCTTTGGGGAAGTTCTCAGAACATCATCTCACTCTATTTAGTGCTCTGTGGCTCCCTCAAATCCTGGGGTGGTAGGGGCTTAGTTCCCACGCCATGCATATCAAGTGGACCCTAGACGCTAGGTGCTCCCTGCTTCAGGAGTTGGCCAGGGATGTGCCCTATGCCGAGCAGGAGTTCAATGAACTTTCCTTTCCTCCCGCTGTTATTCCTTGCTCTCTATTGCATGCATGGCTGCTGCCATTCACTACTATTCTGACTTTAATGAATTCCATTCCTTCCTTACCTACACTCATCCGACCTGTTCACAAATTCCGTTCTGATCAGAGTCAAGAGCCTCTCCCAGAGCTGAGGTCCCACCAAGCTCTCAGAAAGGTCTCCCCAGATTGGATTGCCCAGCAGCACAAAAGCACTGGCAAACTCCATATTGTCAAGAGATTTTCTCCCCATTGTGTTATCTCTTTGATATTTTGCAAGGGAATGCAAAATCTTCAACAAGGATGTAGGTGGGATGCATCAAGAATGTAACATATATACTGCTCATGGCAGACATTGCTAATCAATCATCACATTCTTCTGCTGAGTCCAGACCCTTGAGGACTCCAACAGCTGTTACCAGGTAAAGGGAACTAGAAAGAGGTGAAGTGTTTCTGCCACTCTGGTGGCCTCTTTGACGCCAACAGTGAACCTTCCTGAGAACCTGAGCCCACTCAAGTGAGTTCCCAAAGAGTTTCCATCTTGTCCTCTGAGATGGTAATGGTTGCAAGTCCTGATTTCCACCTGTCCAATTCTACCATGTTCTCACAGGCCCTTTCTGGTTGTCTACAGGACCAGACTTCCCACCTCTTATCCCAGCTGGAGGTGATGGGGTGGGCTGGGACAAAGGGGCAGGTCAGTGGCTCTAGAGTCAGACAGACTGGGTCCAAATCCTGACTCCACATCTTATGGCTGTGGGAACTTGGGCAAATCACTTTCTTCATGTGGAAATGGGGTGATAACACCCCTAATTTCTACTCTCTGGGCCTCGGTTTGTTGATCTATAGAGTGGAGATGGTCTTTTCCACTCTACTGCTTTGCCCTGTTAGAGCGTCGAGCTTTGATTTACTATCAAACTCTCTCCCCACTCCTAATCAAGGCTTATATGGACCAGCTTGGCAAAGGGATCTCTCTCTCTCTCTCCCTCTCTCTCTTTATGGAATTGTGCCTCATAAGACACTTGAATTTTCAGATTTGAGTAAGAGCTAGTGAGGACACCCATCAGTGGGCAGTGAGAGAGGAAAGTAAGAGCCCTGCATAAGATAGGGTGGCCAGGAAAGGCCTTTGCAAGGAAGGGACAATGAAGCTGAGACTTGGTGAGTAAGGACCGGCGTGGGGAAGAGCTGGAAGGCTCTCCTGGAGAAGGCTCAGCATGTGCAGAGGTCCTGAGGCAGGAATGGGAGGGCTGAGGAGTGAAGAGCCGAGAGATGAGGGCTGCGAGGCAGACAGCAGCCATCCGTGTGCCGCCGTGTGGGCGCCACAGAGGACCAACCACCTTTGAGGAGTTTTAATAAGCAGAAGATGGACATGGGATGAGTAATGTTTTTAGAAGTTAACTCAAGCTGTTGGGTGGAAGTTGGCTTTTGGTAGGGGTACTAAAGGTGGAAAGAGAGAAACCAGAGAGGAGACTAGAATAAGCAAATGAATGAATGAATAATGAATGCATGCATGGATGGATGGATGGATAAAATGGCCATGCCTCAAGGCAGAGGGGGATCCAAGCCCCATGAGAGTAAATGGTGCTTTGGGGACTCCCGGGACAGCAAGAGGCCGTCAGGTCCAGGTAGGTCAGCTCTATGCAGATCCTGCCTTTTGAATTAGGCCTTGAAGGTCTATGATGTTAATATTTCAAAAATAATAATAGCATTCACATTTACTGAATTCTCTGACATCCCATGCATTTCACATTATCTTACATGACTCTCAAAAGTCCTGTTTTACAACTGAGGAAACAGAAAGGAAGTAATTTTCCCCTGCCCTCACAGCTGACGAGCCCAAGAGCTAGGACTGAACCTTGTCTGCTGAATTACAGGCTTTCCCATGCCCTGCTGCTCAGACAGGGCAAGATGGAGTTTCCAGGGGGCTGGACGAGATATTCCAGGAAGAGGTCACAGTGCAAGCAAAGGCCTGGGAGCTGGAAGGGGTGAAGCTGGGACCAATAGGCCCGCGGCGCCTGGGAGGGTGCTGAGTGGCAGTATGGTGGGGCCGTGGTAGACCGTGGGCTCCACAGTGTGCCCGGCCTAGAGGTGCAGTTGTGCTTGCCGACCCCGTGGCGTGTGTCGGGGCCAAGAGGCAGGAAGCGGGAGTGATGTGGGCACAGGCCCTGTCACTGGGCTAGGCCTCCCACAGAGGGGCATTGTCCATGGGCAGCAGGCATGGCCAGCCAGGGAGCCCAGGCGGGGGCACTTGCCTCTCTGGAGATGTGCCCAGAAGTCTGGCAGGGTCCCTCCCAGAGGCCTCCTTGACTCATCTTTAGGTGTTTGGCACATATGCAGACATGGCAGGATGTCAAATGCCTTATTCCACTTTATAACTCCAAGAAAGGGACATTGGCCAGGACCTGGTCACACACTGTATGGCCTCAGGACACTCACTGCCCCTCTCTTGTTCCCCTGCACATGGAGACAGGGTTCAGCGGCAGCCCTCCCAGATCTGAACCGTAACCCTAGTTCTAGACTGAATTAGGGCAGCAAGGATGATTCCCCAGATAACAAATGGCCATGTTTGCATCCCAACTTCCCAACACTAACCTGGAGTCCCTGGGAAAGGACACTGTGATAGCAAAAAGCATGTGGTTTGGCCTAGATTGGGCTCAAGTTTCAGCTCTGGCACTCCTAGCAGGGGACCTAGAGCAAGTCACCTACCTTTCTGAGCCTCAGATGAGCTTGGTAAACCCAGGACTGCTGACACAAGCCTCCAGGGGATTATGCAGGTTAAGAGGCAAGGCCTACACCATGGTGGTAGATATTGGGGGTCCTATGAGACCATTCATTTGTCACCTTGCCTCATTATTCATTCATTCCACAAATATTCACTGAGATTCCTGAAGGCTCAGCTGAGGCAAAGTACTAATTGTTGCAGAATGAACAAATAAGAGCACGTGCTAAGTGCTGTGGAACATGCACCTCAGTTAATGTTCTCAGCAGCCAGTGAGGGAGGTGCTACTATTATCCTGATTTTACATGAGGACACTGAGGCCCAGAGAGGTGACATACTTTGTCCAGGATCACACAGCAAAGAAATGGCAAAAATAGGATTCAAACTCATTCTCTTGAGTGAATAAATTAACAGAGATGTGTATTCTTGAGTGCACTTAGGATGAGGGATTTGCAAGGCTTTCACTTCCTTCCCCCAAGTGAATTGTCTAGACTCAACTATGACTGTCACCTCTCTATAAAGCTTCGGCCTATCGTTCATATGCAATAATAACAGCCATGGCCATGCACATTTACTGAGCCTGTCCTCATGCCAGGACGTGTGCTCTAAGCCATATACACCGCATTCCTCTCAGCGCCTTAGGAGTAGGGGCTGCTGTTATTCCCACTTCACAGACTGAGACTTAGAGAGGTCATAGAATGTGCCCCAAGTCACACAGGTGGAATGGGACTTAGACCCACACTGTCCCCAGGAGCCCTCTGTGTCCGCCAAACTTTAAAGACATCCCTCAGGTGGGTTTGAAGTCAGTTTGGGGTTGGATCCTGGCTCTGCCCCTTGCTGACGATGTGAGGCCGGTTCCTCTGTGATAAAGTCAGGATCACGATGCTGACCGTGGTGGGGTGCGGCCACACTGACCCGATGAGTGTGAAGCTCGGGGTGGCAGCTGCCACATTGTAGGTGCTTACTGCATGCTTCCCACCACTGTTCTCCTCATTGCTCCCTGGGAGTGCCTGCCCAGGAGACAGGGAACCTTGGCACAGGTCACTCTGGGCCTGGCCCAGCTACCCTGCCATGTGCCCCAGCACCTGGCCCACCCCTCATGCCAACCCCGACCCTCCTTTCTCCGAACCTCAGGCACCTGGAGTCCCGAGGCTGCCTCCTAGCAGGGGTGTGGCTCACCAGAGGCCACAAATATTTACCTTGGATACCTCAGCCCGGACCAAGGTCTTGGCCCAGATGCAAAGGGCGATTGCCCAGACCAGGGCACCCAGGATATAAGGCTGGACTTGCAGACCCACTGGCCAGGTGAAGAGAGGAGCGGACTGAGGACTCCAGCCTGTCCAGGTAAGAGCATGGGAAAGGGCTGAAGGCCAACAGCTCTAGGAAGGGTCTGAGCTGGAGACACCTGGGGTAGGATCTGGGGCAGGAGGGAGGCTTAGCCCTGAGGTAAGGTCCCTCAGCCCACTAGGACCCTCCAAGTGTCAGCGCCAAGGGGTAGAGAAGTGCCAGCTCCTTTGCCCAGAAGACCAGAGTGGTGATGAAGGAATCAGACTGACTGAGACTCTTCCTGACCTCAACCTGATAACATGCACCCACTCTGTACACAGCCCAGTGCTGGGATGATTTGGGGGACAAAGAGAAGTATCATACAGACCCAACCCTCAGGGGACAGCCAGTATGGGCCATTGTGGTACATGCCATGATCAAAGAAAGCCCAGGGACATTGTGGAGGTTAGTCAGGGAAGTCTTCCTGGAAGAGGTGACATATCAGTTAAGAAAGTGAGTAGAAGTTGGCTAGACAAAGGAAGAAAACAAGGCATTCCACACAAAGGGAAAAGCATAAGCAGAGGCCAGAAGGTGAGATACGTGGCGGGTGTGCGTGTGGTGCTTGGATTTGGGGAGGAGATGCTTTTACAAGGGAAGGGTTAGATCCTGTTGGTTCCTTGAGCATCTCAGAGGACAGAGTGGTGAGCAAAGATAATAGAGGGCAAACAGGGTCAAGTGCTTGAAAGAAAAAGATTATGCAGTGAGGACTGGAGGCTTCCTGGGCAAAAGAATAGAGCGCAGGATGTCACCTCTGTGGCTTGACTGCAAGGTGATTCCTTCTGACCCCATATTAGTACTAATGACTGTTAGAGTAACCGCTAACATTCACTGAACACTTGTGGCATACCGGGCCACAAATAGATTGTCTCATTTAATCCTCCCAACAAGCCTGTGATAAGTACCATATTTATAAGTATATAATTATCTCTTATTTTATAGATGAGAAAACTAAGCCTCAGAAAGGATAAGTCATTTGTCCAAGAACACAAGTGGCAGAGGCAGGCCTGCAACTTAGGTCTATCTGCCTCTGAAGCCCACGGTATTTCTCCTCTGCCCTCGGGCCTCCTGACACTCAGGGATGAGGGTTCTGTGACTTGATGGGGGCCCCATGGCCCAGACCTCAGTTTAGCAAGCTTAGATTCCCTATTCTTCCAGGGCAGCAACCATTCTTTCATTAAAAACCCACTGTGTGCCAGGCACTATGCTGAATACTGGGGACACAGCAGGGAGCAGATAGACCCCACCCTCTCCTGGAGCTCACAGCCTGGTCAGGGAGGCAGCTGTTGAATCAGCATCTCAAGTGTCTCAGTTCATGCTGCTCTAGCTCATGGAAAACACGTCATCCAATGCCACATTCGTCTTTGGCAATAAGAAGCCCACATGCTGAGCCAACCAAGGAAGGGCTTGGGTCTCCAGGCCAGCATCTTCCCTCTATCCAAGCAGGATAGTCCATGGGAGGCAGAAGCTTCCATGTGGGCTTGAACGCTGAGCCAGGGTATAAGCTGGGAGCTCAGGACCAGGCTACAGGGGCTGACACTCCACCCCATGGACGGGACAGACAGGTAAAGGGCCAGAATATCACATGCTCCTCTCCCAGGAGGCACCACCCAGGCCTCTCTCTCTCTCTCCCTCTGCCATTTTCTCCCTGGCTCAAAGCAGCCACCTATTCCCTCCTTGGGCCCCTTAGGATTTGGGGTTAAGCAAACAGCTTTCCTGCCTCTTCAAGTCCTACCCAAATTCTCATTTCCGTCCTGCCTTCAACCTACTGTTCTGGGCCCACACCAGCTCCCTGGGCAACATTTCTCCAAGTGTAGCCCAGGCTGTCTGGCTGCAGGAAAAAGAAAGCTCTACAGAGAAAGGGACGTGTGAGCAGATTTTAAAGGCTGAACAGGAATTCAGTAGGCAGAAAAGGAAAAGGAAAAGCATTACAGGAAGCCGGAGGAGCAAGGGCAAAGGCTCAGAGGGGAGAAAAGGGTATGTTCTGGGAGCTTCAAGCAGTTTGGAATGACTGGAACTTTTCAGAGCAAGAGGAGAATACGCAGGAGGTGAAACTGGCTGAGGTTGGGCCATAGAGGATTTTAACTGCACACCAGACTCTATGAAATAGGACCCTACTTCATTATGCCCATTTGCCAGATGAGAAGACTGAGGCACAGAGACGTTGAATTGATTGCCTAAGGCCACACAGTTAGCACCCGGCAGCAGAGGCACAGACCCAAACAAGCAGGCTCCAGAGCCCACCCTCTTAACCACTTCACTCAACAGCCTCTCCTGGATTCCATGTTCAAAGTCACCAGGCAGAACAGGCTGCCCTTGGCCTCTCTGTCTAGCTAACAGGGCCCTCTGTGCTCACCCCAGGTTCTGACACCAGCCACCTACTGCTTACCAGCCCGCAGGAAGATGGCTAGCCCGTGGCTCTTCGCCTTCCTCTGTGGTTTGCTGACAGCCCCTTTGGCTGGAGCCACCCTCAACGCCCCTGCAGTTCTCAGCCTCAGCTCAGAAATCGTCAAAGAAAGTAAGTCTTGGCCTCCCAGGCCTCACCACCATGAGACAAAGAGGCAAGTAGAGCAGCCCTCCAGATGAGGGAGGGAGCTCCCCATCTCTGTGCAAGGCACAGCTGGGACCCCAGGTCAAGGGTGAGATGCAGGTGGATGATTTATAAATGTTGGGAGTGTCTATAATTCCAAGATCCCATTCTCCTTAAATTCCATGATTCCACTGGGTTCCTCTGTTCCTCCTGTCCCTCCAAAGCTTCTGCTGACAGGGTTTAACATTATGCCCGCTGGCAAAGGAGGAACATTTAGAGGGACCATCTCCATTACCACAGAGGAGAAAATGGGGTGTCTCTGTTGCTAAGAGGCAGTAGCACACAGACTCTGGGACACAGTGGAGGGACACACACCTGAGTGGTCCTGCCCAAGGGCTGAGGGAGCTGGGGTGTCTACGCACTAATTCCCATCAGTCATTGACTGAGAGCTGCTTCTGGAGCATCAGCTCTCCAGTACTTCTGACCTGCTCTGTACACAGGCCAAATGGGCTCTGGCCAGGAGAAAAGTCCAGCAGGTCCAGTGCTGGGTGTCCTGGCAATGGTCCCAGCAGAGGATGGAAATGTTAGGGATATGCATGGTCCCACCTACACTCCAGTCTCAGTCTTCATGTGAACATAACCTTCTGGGCCATCACCCTCAAAGCCACATCGCCAGAGCAGATGGTCAGGGCGGAGCCATTCAGCCCCTTGCCTTACATCTGGGTCTGAGTAGCCCTGAGGATGGTCCCTCCCAGCCTAGAGCCCCCATCAGGCCATACTTCTTGCCCCTCCTTCTGGCCCCTAATCCCTGGGTTCTGCCCCCAGAACTGACACAGGAGCTGAAGAACAGCGATGCCACCCAAATCCTCCAGCAGCTGCCACTGCTCAGTGAGATACAAAAGGAGCCAGCCAGCGATTACCCCATACTAGGCAACTTAGTGAACTACCTCCTGAACCACATCCTCTGGTAAGTGGAGCAGGACCAAGTCAGGAACTAGCTCCTTCCCGCTCCTCTGCCCAGGACATACTTTGCATGCTCAATCGATCCATCACCAAGCATCAGCTGCTGTCAGCTCTGCCTGATCATACAGAGTGGGTCAAAGTCCCTCCCTACAAAGCTCCCAGAGGAGTTAACAATGTCCATGAGAGCCACACAGGAACCCCAACAGGGTGGCCACAGGGAAAGTCTGCCTGGGGCAGGAGGGTGAAGGATAAGGCAGCACCTCTCAGCGGAGGTGACAGGTGAGCCAATGACTCTATGCTCACCAGGAGACAAGAAGAAAACGACATCCCAGGCAGAGGGACCAGCCAGGGGAAATTCATAGGGGAGTGACAGTCAGTCAGAACGGCTAGTGCTCAAACCCCAAGGTGAGGACAGAGAAGTCAGCAGGGCCGGTAACAGAGGGTCTTACAAGTCAGCCCAAGGAGCTGGGATTCATCTCCTAAGTGGAGAGAGCCACAGGAGCATTGTGAGCAGTGGTAGAGGGGATTGGATAGGATGGGAGCAAGCAAGCTGGGCAGGGGTCACTGGACAGGGCTTGAGTCAGCTGCTGGCTGGGCACCAGGGGAGACAGGAAAGATGGAAGGTTGGGGGTGATACTCAGTTGAGCATAACGCATGAATCCCATCTCTCCCACATCCTATCCAGGATGAAAGTCACCTCAGCCAACATCCTCCAGCTGCAGGTGCAACCCTCAGCTAATGGCCAGGAGCTGGTGGTCAAGGTCCCCCTGAGCATGGTGGCTGGATTCAACACGTGAGTGTCCCCTCAGTCAGGCGCAGCAGGCCTGACAGTTTCCTTCACGCACTCCCCTCTTTTGTCCATGTAGGTATCTGGAAAATAGCATAAGCAGAGGGAAGAGCAAGTGCCAAGGGCCAGAGGGTGGAGTGCACTTGCTCTTTCCAAAGAATGGCAGAGAGAATGGGGAGAGAGGGAGAGAATAATGGGAGGAGAGGCCAGCAGGCAGCCGGAACCAGCGCATGTCATGCAGGGACTTAGGGGCCAAGGTGACAGCTTGGCTTTTACTGAGTGAAATGGGACCCATGAGAGTTCTGGGCAGAGGAGGCACATGCATTAAGTTTAACATCTCTAAAGAATCCACCGGGCTGCTGTGTAAGGGGACAAGAGTGGAGGCAGGGAGGCTATCCAGAAGTTACTGGTATAATTCGGGAGCTAGTGATGGCTCCCACCAGGGTTTGGGGGGGCCAGGAAGGTGTGGAGAAATAGTCTGATTCTGGATGTTTCAGAGGTAGGTAAAGGCAACAGGGTTTCCTGATGGATTGAATGTTGGAAGGAAAGGCAGAGAGAAAAGAAGTCAAGGTTGACTCCAAGGCTTTTTGCCTGGGCAAATGATAGGATGGGATGGCCAGCAGCTAAGACAGGGAAGATCATGAGTAGGTTTAGGGAAGGATCTGGAGTTTAGTTTTTAACATGTTAAATTTGAGACACCTGTAAGGCATCTGCGTAAGGAGTTGGGTGTAAGTTTGCAAGCTATTGGCATATGCAGAGGATTTAAACCAGGAGAGGAATCCCAAAAATGAGCCTGGGACACATTAGGGTAAAAATTTGGGGAGAGGAGGAAAACCCAGCAAAGGAACTTGAGCAGGGAGGTAGAAAAGCCAGAAGATAGAGATGCACAGCAGGTCTGCTCCAGCCGGGGGCTGGACGGTGCTCAGAATGTCGGGCACCTCCTCTCCCAGGCCCATCATCAAGACCATTGTGGAGATGAACATGAAGACAGAGATCCAAGCCAACATCCAAGTGCAGGCCAGCGAGAGTGGCCGCCCCCGCCTTGTGCTCAGTGACTGCTCCAACAGCCAGGACAGCCTGAGCATCACCCTGCTGGACAAGTGAGTGAAGCCACCTCCCCCTGGGCTCCCACCATGCCTGGGAGAGAAGCCAGGCAGTGTGGTCTTGCTCCATGTTACAGATGGAGAGCACTGAGGCCCAGAGAGAAAAAGGGACTTAATGATAACCTCCTGACTCTTGATCTGGGACTCCTTCCAGGGAATCTGTGATGCCAAAGCAAGTTTAAGACATCAAGGGCAGAAACAATGATTGTGGGATTTTAGGCATCATGCCAGGAAGTGGGGCAAACATTTGAAGGTGAAGAGGAGCTCCGTTTGAGGGCTCCTCAAACTACTCCAGGCAGGCTTGGGTGGAGCCATGGGTAAAAACATGCCTCTGAGTCAGGCAAATGCATCTCCTTCACTTACTGTCCAGGTGACTCTGAGCAAGTCACCTCCCTATGCCTCATCTTCCAGGCTGCGGTGAGAGGATTAGTTCAGGCAATAACCACAAGCACTCAGCATAATGCATGGCACACAGCAGTGCTCAAGATGTGGTGTTTCCCTCCACTACTTCTCAGCAAGAGAATGGGAAGAAACGCCAACCCCCATTATCCCAGTGTCCACCACAAATTCCTAAAGACAACCCCCAGCCCCTGTCCCCTGAGAGCTCTTTGCCACCATCTGCACTTGGCTTAGGATCTACTCCCAGCCCTATCTCTAACAGGCTGTGTGACCTTGGGCAAGTTCATTCGTCCCCTGAACTCAGTCTTCCCTTCTGTAAAACAGGGAAGGGATGAGCATCTCTTACCTTTCCTAATCTCTCTTTCCTTCTCCTGTCCAGGACACTCTCCTTCCTGGTCAACTCCTTAGCCAAAGATGTCATGAATCTCCTGATGCCAGCCCTGCCCAAATTGGTGAAAGCCCAGGTGAGTGGAATCAGGGCCTCTCTGGCCTGCAAAGATTGCTCCCCCTGCGGGGCTGGGATGGAAGTGTAAGCTGGTGCTAAGGGAACTCCTGTCTCCTTGAGTGGGAAACTTCTGGGCCTGGATCAATCATTCTTTCAGCAATGAATCATTGCGGACAAGGTTATAGGACTGCCAAAAGTTGACCAGGAGACTTGGAATAGTGATGTGCTGATAAATTGTTAACAATTGACTCTGGAGGGACTGAGGAGAAAGAGCCCTGATTTGTAACATCTGGTGATCTCCCTGGTGTGAATATTCTCTCAAGGCCAATTTCAAGCCATTAATGTGATGTCAATGAGCAGTTGGGGAGCGATGAGTACTAGTACACCATTGTACTGTATTTCCGCCATACCGACACAATAGACAAAAAGTGTCAAGAGCGGGTAATAGTAAAATGTAACAAAATAATTAGGAAATTATGACTTTGGGGTTTTCTCTTAACTTTGGGGTTTTTTAAACTTTGCTTTTAGTATCATTTATTTAGTTGTAAGTTTATATAATTCCATTTTTAATAATGTCTGGGTTTAGTATGCAGCTCAGAAATTCCTGAAAAATTTTTAAATGGGCCCTTACAAACTGGTACAAGCTGGCTCTCAAATACCAGTGTCACACCAACATGTGGTCTTCAGTGGTCTGTCACCCACCAGGTCCTGTTGGATTAGTTTGTGTGAGTCAGTAAACATGAGTCAATCTCAATTTATATATCCCTTGAATGTCACAGGTAAACTAAAACTCTCTATATTGGATTCATCCATTCTGACCATTGATTTCCACTGTAAATTTCAAGATACGTTCACAACAGTAGGGCCCCCTAGAGTTCAAAACATATTTTCAGATAACTAATTTTTTTTTATAATAAAACCTTTTTGAACTGAAAAGATGATTTAATACCTAAAACAACTCTGGGGAAAAAAATACCCATGATCCTCTGCCTTAATTTGGCAGCTATTTTCTCTTTTGTGTATTACCTTCCAATCTCCATACACACACACTCATATTTTTATGTGGCTACAGTGTCACTGCTCTCTGATATTTTCTTATATCTTTTTTCTATGCCATTGTACAATATTCATAATTATTAAAGCAGCTACATCACATTTAATACTTCATTAAATCATTCCAGGGAGCCTCCTTAAAGCAATCTGGAAGTGAATAATTTTGTAAAATTTGGCTTTTCTTATTAGAGATATATTTTCTTTTAAGAAATGTTTTTTCTGTTTAAAGGTTGGACTTTCTAGAATTTTTTCCCAGCCTCCAGCAAAATCATATTTTAACTGGCATTATATTTTAACAGCTAAAGTCTTTTCTATAAGAAAGTGGGCAAGAACTTGGTATCATAAAATGACCTTTGCATAATATCTGTTCTTAAGGGTGAAAAGCCAAGTAGAGTGAAGAATATGAGAAAAACTGGCCTTTTCTTAATCATCATGATTTCCCACCATTATTCACTGATATAATTGGTCATGTGACTATCATACTTGAAATGAAGGAAAAAGCTACAACACATTTAAATATGGCAGGAGACCATCTAGAAAATACTGAAGCCCTTTTTGTTGTAAATATGTGGGTCCCAACCCCAGCTGTATATCAGAACCTTCTGGGAAAACTTTTAAAAATACTGATAGAGATTCCAGTGTGATTGGTCTGGGTGGGGCCCTAGTATCTCAGAGGATTCTAATGTGTTATCAAGGATTCCCACTGGTAGAAAGGAAGAAAGAGGAATGGTGGGAGAAGATGACAAGGTCACCAGGGACACCCTTCCCACAATGGATAGTCCATTGCAGTGAATGCTGGGAGTCTCTGAGCCCAGGTCCTCCATCCTCCCTGGGTCCCGGGTTGGCAAAGTAGCTGAGAGCAGGGGATGGGTTTTTCATAGGAAAAGCTAACGTTTCTCAAAGCACATTGTACTTTCTTGGGAGTAGCAAAGGATGCTCAATCCTAGGGCTCTTCCACTAGGGAAATTGTACCTACAACAAAACAACAAAATCTCAGGGCACTGCCTTGGAAAATAGGTTGCCTAGAGCAGATAACACAGCCTTTGGGTCTCACAGGCAAGTGAGTCAAATGTTTCACTTCCTCCTTAAGCAGACCAGGTGAGGCCAGAGTTAGGTTAGGCCACGGTCTCTCACCCTCAGAACTACAACATTTGGGCCATACAGTTCTCTGTTGTGGGAGCAGTCCTGCACACTGTGGGGTATCTAGCAGCATCTCTGGCTTCTGTCCACTAGATGCCAGTAACACCCTGTACCCCAAGTTGTGACAACTAAAAATGTCTCCAGCAATTTCCAAATGTCTCCCCTAGGGGACAAAATCACTCCCTACTGAGAACTGCTGGCACTGGGGAGAGAGAAGAGCTCAGTAAGCAAAAGGATGTGTTGGAGTTAGAAACCCACAAAAGGCGCAGAGACATCGTTCATGGGTCTGGTTAGATCAGGCTTGCTGGCCTCTGTTCTAGAGTCTGACATGTAGAAGGAACTCAGTAATGACTCATCAAGTGAATGAAGGAATGAATTCTCCATTTCCCTCTTATGGAAAACATGGGCTTTCATGAACAAGACAAGGAGTCTGATGGGGAGGGCAGCTGGCAGGCCAGGCCCACCCTGGACATAGGGCACGGGATAAACCACTGCAAAGATCCCAGGTGACATCAGGGGTGGGGTGGGCTCTGAGCCGCAGGGATGGCTTGGGGAGTGGGCACTCCACTGAGTCCTCAACCCCAAGGATGAAAACCTGGCTGGCCATGGTTGCATGGGCTCCAGCTGGGTGGGCTGGACACGGGCAGTTGTGGGACCGTGTTCTGGCCCCTTGCTGATGGAGCTCCTGTATTGGTGCCGTTGCAGCTGTGTCCTGTGATCCAGAAAGCCTTTGAGGACTCACGTGAAGACCTCCTGGGCCTGGTGAATGGTAGGTGAACTGCTCTCTTCCACCTTCTTCTTTTACTGCTAAGCGGGCCCCCAAGCCATGGCTCTGCCCAGGGAAGGCCTTGCAAGTCAGGCCTGAGCTGCAACATAGTCCAGCAGCAAGTGGAACTGAGCATCAGTTGATCCCTATTCAGGATGAGCAGACAGGAATTCACCACAACTGTGACTTTACCAGCACCTACTATGTGCAAATTTCCATGAGAGCCAATGGGTGCCCCAGATTTCCAAGTTCAAATCCCAGCTCTGCCATTGACTTGCTCTGTGACCTTAGGAAAGCCACTCCACCTTCTTATCTCCAGTTTCCTCATCTGTAAAATGGGGCTTACACATCCCTACCTCACCTGATTATTGGTGAGGATTAAAGTCTACAGGAAACTTCCAGGCACATAGCAGGTGCTCTGCCTGGCACAGAGAAGTGCTAACAAATGTGTGCTGAATGGATGAAAGAATGAATAATACAGCAACTACTGTGGGCTATTAGAGAAGAACAAGGGAAGAGATGGGATGTGTGCTCAAGAAAGAGGTCATTTCTCCCTCCCAGAGCAGCAGAGATGGGAGGACACAGGCTCCTGCCCCAACCTGGGAATTCTGCTATACTTTGGGCCCTCAGAGTGGGGTTTGGCAGGAAGAAGAAAATTCTGTCTACTGTTTTGGGATCTGCAGAGGCTCATTCAAAGGATGACTAAAGAAGAGTGGGAAGAGGAGAATGGAATCAGCTGAGCACCCACAGAGCACCTACTGGGCTGGGTATTTCATGTACACTGTCTCCCTGACTCCTCAGATAACTCACTGAAGAAGCCATCATTATCCCATTTCACAGATGAGGAAACTGAGTCTCAGAGAAATTAAGTCACTTGTCCAGTTCACAGAGGAAACTAGTGATAGGGGAAGATTTGAGCCCAATTCTTCAAGTCCCAAGTCTGATCTAATTCAGATATAAGGTAACTTTAATAGGTGCCAATCCTACACAACCTGTAAGGCAGGTATTACTAATATACCCCCATTTTAAGATGATGAAACTGAGGTTCAGAAATGGGAAAACACTAGCCAAGGCTACTGGGACTTGAAAGGAAGTCTATCTGGCTCTTCTCTTCCCCAAGGGAAGGTCATCCAAGGACCATCTCCCAGCCTGTCCCTGAGCCCCTGCACTGCCCTCTCCATTCTCCCCCATCAGCCAGGGCAGATGAGACAACACTGCCATCTAGTGGCTAAGTGGAGAATCCCGAGGCAAACACAAGTGATCCTGTGCACAGACAGGCCCAGGTGCAGGGTGCAGCTCACAGCCTGGTTGGGAGACGTGGAATGTTACAAGCAGTAGTACAGTTTTGTTCCAACCGGGACTTTGGCATAGAACCAACTAGGTCCAAATCTTTTCACAGTATGACCTTGAGCAAATCATTTTACTTTTCGGAACCTTACTTTCCCCATCTATAGAATGGGGGTACTAATAGGACCTACCTCCTAAGGTTATTGTGAGGATTAAATGAGCTAACACATGTGTACGTTTAGCACAGTACCTGGCACTTGACACTGCTCCATAAATGTCAGTCGTCATCCATGCCATCATCACTCCTGCTCCCCTCCACCTACCCACCCATGGGATAGTGCACCTACGGCCAAAAGCAGCCCCCAGGCCTGTTCTCCAGTGTCATGGAACTTTCTTCTTGTACCTGAACAGTGCCAGTTGCCCTCGGCTCTGACCACCTGGAGTTTGACATTCTGTCTCCTGCCATCAAGGATAATTTCATCCAGCTCAACCTGGGGGTGAGTGTCATGGGACCTCAGGGGTAAGGGGGGACATCACTGCCCTTCTCTGACCCCCAAGGGTCAGACACTATGGGTCTACCTCAGGGGAGAAAACACCAGTCACGGTTAGGACACACATGTTCAGCAGGCCAGACATGTCCCAGGTAAATCATTCTAACAGAGGAAATCTAGCAGGTGGAATCTAAGGGGCACATACAAAAACATCAGCCTCAGTGATCTGTTCTCCCACCCTGATTTCCCCAGTCAGAGGCCAGCGTGTATGCACTGGGGCTCTTAGCCTTTCTCTCTGCACTGGGAATCACAAAGACCTAAGTTTCTCTCCCAGCTCCACAAGTCCCTGGCTGTGTGACTTTGGACAAGTTTTATCACCTCAGTCTCAGTTTATTCCTCTGTAAAGTGTAGATAATAATAGTCACCAAGGAGAGGATGACATGAGACTGCACAGGTCCTGGTGGCAGGAGGAGCCTGGTAACTGTCAGCTGTGTAAAATGCAGAGCCACATGCTCACCCTAGTGCTGGACTCCCTGAGAGCCAGGCCGATTTGAGCAGCAGGAATCCCAGACCAGTTTTCACGGATCCCTTGGATAACTGTAGCATCAAACATTTCCATCCGGCTGCAGTTTTGAATTTTCCCTTCATCCAAAGGGTTTGTAAGGTGCCTGAGAAGTTGAAATCTGAATGCCAAATAAGACAGCTAGAATTTTAGAGAAAATCACAGCTTATCTAAGGAGTACAAGTGCAATAGATGTTGCTAGGCACACGAGATAATTCATCACCTACAGCAAAGCACTGAACTCCAGGCTAAGCTTCCTGGCAGTGAATGCAAAAAGCAAACCAGGCTGAACAGTGTCATTTCCTTCTAGGTTGTTATTGGGTAAATTGTGAAGTTAAAGTTCCCAGCCAACTCTCTGCTCTGTATCTCCTTAGGTCAAGTTATTGGACTCACAAGGAAAGGTGACCCAGTGGTTCAATGAGTCAGCAGCTTCCCTGACAATGCCCACCGTGGTCAGTGCCCCTTTCAGCCTCGCCATCAGGCAGGATGTGGTGAACACCGCAGTAGGTGTCTTGCTCCCTCCAGGAGAACTCATGGTCCTGTTGAACTATGTGGTAAGCCTCAGCATGGGACAGAGGATGGAGCCCCCTCTGCCGCATCATGGGAATTCCCTAAATCAAATGGGCAACAGAACCCGAACTCTTCCTGAGCAATAATCCCCCATCAAGCTGTCCAAATCCCTCCAGGAATAGACAGCTCACTCCCTCCTCTAATCGTCCCTGAACAGTCCTCTAATAGTCCGACATAGAACCTGAAAGCTGAAAATCGCCCTGGAACATCCAACACCAGTCCTAGTTCTGCTCCTCTGGAACCTGATACACCTGCTCCCTCTACCAAGTAACAGTCCTATTGAGCTACAGGGCATCTTAGATATTGAGATGTCCAGGATGGCAGTTGTGCTGTGCTGTTCACTATAGGCCTGTGGCAGACATCACTAATCTATCAGGGCCCCTCTTCCTACTGAACCTAGGTGCTAACACAGCCCTGGGATCCCTATCAATCCAGCACAACTAACAACTGCCACCAGTCAACTGGAGTGTGCCACCTCCTCCAGGATGGCTGATGGGGAAACTGAGGCCCAGGGGGGAACGGTTAGCCCAAATTGCTTCAGGTCAGCTGACAAGCCACAGATAACTAACCTCTTAGAGACTAAAATCAAGATAAGGGGCTGGGATGCTGAGAAATGGGGAGTGGTCACCAGCAACCACATTTATGACTGCAGTAAGAACTGGGTCACTTCTCAGTGTCCTCTGGGAGCAGGGAGCTGCCCACAAACCCACAACTCCCACCAAACCCACAGTAAAAGTCCAGGCCAGTGGGGACCTCATGTCCCAGAACAACTAACATAGGAGCTGTTTTCCACCAGCGACAGACATGAGGCCTGGACCACCAAGCCTACCCAGCTTTCCTGGGATTCTGAGGGTCCTGGCAGTGGGGCTGCTGGAGATGTGTCCCCCCTTTCCCCTCCAGCTGACCTGCTCTGGCTTCCTCTCCTCCTCAGCTTCCTGAGCTGGCCCAGCAGTTGAAGACGAGCGTAAAGGCCATCAATGACACGGTTTGTCTGTTTGCCATCTGCAGTCTGATGTGGTCTGTCCTCTGGTTCTAGGGAGTAAAATACATGTGGGATTGCTCTTTCCTTCCAGCACTAGTGACTAACAGACCAAGTCCCTACCCTCACAGGGATGCCAGTCTACCAGGGGAATCGGACTGAATCAAATAAATCACACAGATAATATTTCAGTTACAAGTGTGGTGACAAAGGACAGATTCCAAGGGTTATGCGGGCATTACCTGACACAGCCCAGAGGTTAGGGAGGGTTTCCCTGAAGGGAAGGCATTTCAGACTGAGGGAGAAGCAAAACCAAAGGCTTTGAGATGGGGAGAGCAGCAATCCATTCCAGGGACTGAGAGGAGAGAGGCTGGCAGACAGAGAGGAATCAGGGAGGCCGGGAGCAGAGGCAGGGCCGGCCGCATGGGGCCACATGGGGCTCCCAGGCCTCGGTGAGGCCTTTGGGAGCCCATGCGCAAGTTTGATGTCCTTCCAGGCTGCAGAACAGCTGGGGCCCACACAGATCGTGAAGATCGTAATTCAGGAGACTCCAGACCTCTTTCTGGCTCAGGGCAGTGCCATGGTGGTCCAATTGATTGTGCTGGAACTATTTGCCACCAATGAAGTCAGCCACCCCTTCTTCACCCTGGGAATCGTGAGTTCAATTGTCTGTAACATTGGCAGCAACTTGGGAGATCCTGCTGTTCGTTGTTCCTATTCAACCCTATTGCTTTGTTAAAGGTTTCCAGCATTCTTGTTACCCAGCAGGGATGGGGGAGGGGGAGTTCTGAACTAAGAATCAGGAGCTTTGGAGGCCCAACTCTGACCCTGTGACCTTATTAGACAGGATCCTTGGGCAGAAACTTATCTCGCATGCACAAAAGGAATTATTTTAGCACATATAACTTAAAATTCCAGGTGTTGTTGCCTTCAGGAATAGCTGGATCCAGGTGCTCAAAAAATGTCATCTTCATTCTTCTCTTCCTATCTGGCAGCCTTGTTCTCCCAAGTGCAGCCTTCATCCTCAGGCAGATTATCCCCCCATGGAAGTACCCCACGCCATATCAGGCTTACACCCACCAGCTTGACAACTCCAGCTGGAAAAGCCTATCTTTCCCAGTAGTTCCAGCGGAAGTTCCAAAGCTAACTCTTGTTGGATGAGTTTGGGTCATGCGCCCATTCCTGAGTCTGGGCAGTATCTGGCTATTAGTAGGAGGTTAATGTTGACTATCCCACAGCAGGGTGGCTGCACACAGCTGTGCAGTTTATTGACACACAATTTCAGAGGGTGACATTCTCAAAATACAAGATGCACAGTGTCCTGGCTTCTTATATTGAAAGATATTTTGATCCCCCAACAAGCAGTGGGCAAGGACTTCCAGGCTAGCTCTACTTCCTGGCGACGTGGCCCCTCCATGGCCAATGGCAGGCACTTTCCCAAAGGCCTACAGGCCCATAGGACAAGTTTGTTCTCTGACCTGGAGGTGGAGCCTAGCTAGCTAGCCCTCAGCCCTCAGGCTCATCCAGCCCACAGGTGTATCTTTGACCTGGCTTAGCTTCTGACCTTTCCGATGATAATAGTAATGGTTCACATTTACCAGAGTCTTACTGATCTTTGACCCTCAGATCCCTCACCTCTATAATGGGCTAATAATAGGATTCACTTCATAAGGTTGTGAGGCCCAAAGGCGATCATCACATAAAGTTCTTAAAACACTGCCTGACACATAGCGGGGGCTCCATGCATACTGGCTGCTGCCATCATCACCGTCACCACCATTCCCCGCAGCAATCCTATGTTGTGATCTGTTCAGTGGGGAGAGGGTACAGGTACTATCCCATTTAATAGAGGAGGAACGTGAGGCCCAGAGAAGTTAAACCTTTTCCCAAGGTCACAGAGCCGGCCGCTGAGCTTCAGACCATGTCAGCTTGCCCTCAGAGCCTCCCGGTGTCACCCCACACCTGACACATCCCCTAAAAGAAATGGGGCCTGGGTTTCTCTTGTTGCAGGAAGCCAGCTCAGAAGCTCAATTTTACACCAAAGGCGACCAACTGATGCTCAACTTAAATGAAATCAGGTAAACACGTAAATCACTGTGAGGATTATGATAGAAACAAGTGTTGCCTTGTGGCCATTGGGTTTCTTTAAATACCCAATGTTGTGAGCCTCTGAGGGGTGGGTGAGGGGCGCAGGCTGCTCCAGGGAGGGCAGGAAGACTGCCTTGCCTGCACTGTTTTGCTGTTGAGGACCGAAAGCAAGAGCAAGGGGAAGAAAGGGAGGTGGCCTTGCGGCAGCCATGCACAGGCTGACCCCGGCCACAGAGTCAGCCTGCCCAGCCCCATCTCCCCCCAGACCCATCCAGGACATCGCCAGCACAGTAGCAGGGACTGTCATGCCCAGATGCTAATGTGCCACGGATCCTAGCCCACAAGCCCAGGGCCTCAGCTGCCTTCTGTGCCCCTGCCCACCTTCTCCCCGCTGTTCCTAAAGGAAGTTCAGGGATTGCAGACTGAAATCTCCTGGGACAAACCAAGCCTGTGGACTGTTCTGATCACCCCACATAGGGTTAGGGTTTTTTTTTAATATAAATTAGTTACCAACGTATAAAAACCAGCATACTGGGCCACATGGGCCTGCATTCCTACACGGCAGCGAACCATTGAGCTGGGAATCAGGCACCCCCTTTAGAAAGAGCCTGAGCTCTCTGGTGTACTACAGTCTTCACTCCTGGAGGTGATTTTTCTGCTTTTAGGGCAACTATTTGTTTTCTGTTCCCTCCTCATTAGAATGTAAGCTCCATAAGGCCAGGATTTTATTTGATTCTCTGCTATATCTACAGAGAGCCTGCACTGTGCTTGGTACATAGCTGGTGCTCAATAAATAGTTGTTGAGTGAACGAGTGGGACACTGAGGGGCCGTTCTCACAGGCATCTCTTGTTGCAGCTCTGATAGGATCCAGCTGGTGAACTCGAGCTTTGGCCTTTTCAACGTGAGTAGCCACACATTGTCCCTGGGGGCCCAGGGGACAGCCCAGGATGATCCACTTTGAAAAGAGACATTGCCCAGGATTTACTCCAAACAAGGTCCCCACAGACAGCCCCACAGCAGGCTGGCCAGCCTCTGTGTGATCAGTCATAGAATCCAACCTCCTTACTGAGCCCTGACTGGATGCGGACACCGCTGAGAACACACACATACTCACAGACACGCAGACACACAGTCACTTTCCTTCTGCCATCCTTTGATTCGAAATTTGAAAACAACTCACCACGACTCACAATCTCCTTTGGCTCAAGAAGACTCCTCTTAAGGCTCCGGGCAGCCCTTTGCTTCTGGTCCTCCATTCCTCCACCCGAGTCAGACTCCATCAGAGATCTCAGACTGGCTGAATCCTATATTCTGCTGTGGCTTTTTTTTTTTCACCCTTATGTTTTGTTGTTTAATTTTTTTGACTGATTTTTAAATGGAAGGTTTCCAAACAAAAACGTCTGACTTCTTGGAGAAGTCAAGCCCAGGAAACACAGGGCAGAATTCCTTCTGGACAAATGGAGAAGAGGAGTCCCGGAGCATGGGGGATAGGGAGCACATTCCTCTAGTGCACCCCGACCCCCTCACACAAGGGCCTCAGGGCCAGCCAAGTTTGTGCTGTCCCCTGCCTATCCGGTCCACCCCCACAGCCCTCGTAGTTCTCACTAGCAGGGGTGCTGGGATTCCAGCACCTCCTCCAGCTGCCCTGGCCATGGGGCTGGGCTGTGTCCATCCGAGGAACAGCTGGGAGGACTCCAGGGTGACAGTGCATCTTCCTTCTCACAGCCGGATCTTCTGAAGGATATCATCACCCAGATCCTCACCTCTGTCCTCCTGCCAAACGAAAATGGTGCGTCCCTTTGCTGTCCATCCCCCTCCCCAGGGCTTTGAGGGTGGGTGCTTCACTTCTCCTGCTTGTGTCTCCACTTGGGGTCCCTTTCATTCACCTTTCACCATTCTCAGAGCCTAGTTCAAATTCTACCTCTTCCAGGAAGCCTTCTAGGTCAGCCAACTGGAAATGACCTCTCTCCCATCTCCAATTTCCCAACCCAATTCCTTTACTGGTGCTGGAGCCTAAGCATGCAAAGATGAACGAGGCAAGGCCCCAGCCTCACAGGATGGATAGCAGGAGAGAGACGGAGCTGTAAACAGATAACTAGAGCACACTCACGGGGCCTCAGGTAGAGCTGGGCCCAAGTCCTGCTCCCTGTCTGACGGGCTGCCTGGCCTGGGGCAAGCTGCCTTACCACTCTGATTCCGTTTCTCTAGCTGTAAAATGGGGACATGGGAATAACTTCCTCAGAGACGTAAAGGAGACAATGCTTATAAGAGGCTAATGGGGGTGCTTGACCCACTCGGTGCTTAACATTTCTTAGCCATGCCGATGTTGCGATTGTTATTTGCATTATTAGTGGGGGAAGCCGAGAGATTACTCTAATTAAGCCCTAGGTCGTAGGGGTGGAGAGAATTGGTAACTTATGTATGCCAGCTGCCTTTTCCATTTCTTCAGTTTATAAAATTTCCAAGTATAGACACCTGTTTTGTGGATGCTAGGAGGCCCCGAGGGTTCTTGAGCAGGTGTGTGAGAGGATGTGAGGGGTGCCCTTTGGAGCAGCCAGAAGCCAGTGTTGGAAGCAACTACTGGGGAGATGAGGCTGGGTGGGTGCTGGGGCCAGAGAACAGGTGAGCAGAGGCTGGAGGAACAGTCCACATCTGCTGTGCAAGGTGCCCAGGGCCCCTCCAGGAACTGTGAGCCTGCCATGGCTACCCGATCCCAGGCCCACCAGTCTCTGACCACATTTACTATTTCAGGTAAACTAAGATCCGGAATACAGATGTCAACAGTGAAGGCCTTCGGATTTGAGACACCTTCGTTATCTCTGGCCAAGGTGAGTGGGGATAAACGTCCTTCAGCAGGGAGGGCACAGCTGCCGGGAGATCCCTGGGCTGGGAGGGAGTGCCTGCACTCCAGTCCTGGCCCTGCTGGTCACCATGGGAAACCTTGGGAATGTCCCCTCCTCTCTCAGGGCCTCATCTCCTCATCTGTAAGTGTTCAAGTGTGACTGTCCTAGCCTGGGGTCAATATATGTCCACCTTTTCCCACCCTGTCATTCATTCATTCATTCATTCAGGCCTAGCACACAGTAGATGCTCAATAAATGCTTGTTGAGTAAATGACTCTCCTTGGCAGCTGCTGGGGAAGGGAGCTATAGTAGCATGACCACCCCCCCAAATATTGTCATTAGTAATATTTAACAGCCCATAATCATTTTGTGCCAGGCATTGGGGTACAGGCAGCATCTTGCCCAGTCTTCATATCCACCCATACCATAGATCCCATCTAACAGATGAGGAAACTGAGACTCAAGGATAGCAAATCCTTTTGCAAGATCACATACACAGCAGGTGGCAGAGTCAGGATTTGCACTCGGTACCTGCCCTGAACCCCTGCTTTGGGCCCTAACCCTGCATGAGCAATCGTAGTGACATAGGCCCATCTCAGTCAGCCAGCCAGCAGGCATTGACTAATAAGCACCTACTGTGTGCCAGGCACTGATCACAATAATAAACAAGACAGGCAGAAACCCCTACCCTCTTGGAGTTTCTAGTCCATTCTAGAGGGAGAGAGACATGGAAGCAGAATTATTAATGATTGAGAAAATTCACAAGTGACTGCCCAGCCCACCCTTCCAAGGCCAAAGTGTCCAAACCAAGGCCAGGGAGGGATTCTGGACCAAATCTTTAACTCTTATTTGTCCTGATTTGTCCAAAGCTGTGGGTGGTACCACCGAATTCCTGAGCTGTTCTTGAGAAATTAACAAATTGTCCCTAAGGGCGCAGGGGACAGCCCAGGATGATCCACTTTGAAAAGGGACATTGCCCAGGATTTACTCTAAACAAGGTCCCCACAGACAGCCTCATGGTGGGATCAGTTCATTTGTTTTGGGCTGGCAGCACACTGATTTTCTCTTTATATCCATAGATCATGTTTTAAAAGTTAGTTGAAGGAATGAATAAATGAATAATATGAGATAAAGCATGCTTTAGAAAAAGTTAATATTATCTAGGTGCTGAGTATACAAATGTTCACTGTAAAATTGTTTAAAAATTATCATAATAAAATGTTAGGAGAAATCTAATAGGTTAAGTTCCTCACATCACACTTAGCTTCAAAAAATTAGGCAGAGCATTGTTAAATATTTAGCTGGCTGGGACCCAATGGATACAGCCAGGAACCTGCATTTTATAGAACTTCTTGGGGAGTTTTAGTGATTAGCAGGGCTTGGGGACAACAGACTCACATACTACTGAGATATTTAAGCCTGTGCCCCAGACCTCTGTGCGGTGCCTCTGTTCACATACATCCTACTCCTCTGACCCTTCCAGGAATTCTATATGAGTGCATGCAGGGTCATGACCCCCAATTCTAGCAGTCACCTTGTGGCAGACAGCATAAATCACATGACCCCCAATTCTAGCAGTCGCCTTGTGGCAGGCAAACCAGCACAAGGTAGGAGGTAAAAAAAAACCCACTTGACTTTTCTCCTTTGATTCCAGGATGCCCTTGTGATCACCGCAGCCTCCTAGTAGAAACTTGGACCACTGTCCTCTCTCCTGGTGAAGACTTGGACAGTTTCCATTCACAGCAGGCTGGGTCCCAGTGGGAATGTGGGAGCCAGCTCTGTTGACTGTCCCTCTCTGCAATAAATAAATACTAGTCTGTGACTACTACAATCTGGAGTATATCTTTGTCTCAATTCAGGAATCATTTTGTCCCTGGAAGGCTTGGGGACTCGACATCTGAGACACATCTGGCTCATGTTCAGGCACATCTGAGCCAATCCGAGCCATGTCCGAGCTGTGTCTGGCCCACATAAGACCTCATGCGGACAATGTCCAGGATTTTGACTGCTTCCTGGGGTTTCAGAAATAAGAAAGCCAATTGTGCCCTCCTGCCTTCTGTGTCAACCTCAAGACCCCCTATGGTGGGACAACATCTTTGGTGAGGGTTGATGTTGGCATGTGGAGGGTCAAGGGCTCTTTGAACACTGTGAATCTGAAGGCAGATGAACTAGGCTTTGAGTTCTGGCCTGGCCTCTCAGTAGCCGTTTGCCCTTGGGACACAGCTTCCCCTCTGTGGACCTCAGTTTTCTTCTCTGTAAAATGGAGAGAACCATAGCCCCCACGGTGGAGGGCTGTGGTGAGGATGAAATGGGAGAGAAGGGTTCCTAGCACATGGCAGGTGCTCAAATAATGTCATCTGTGGCTGCGGCCATTGTCACTGCTGTTACCTCGCCTCCAGGATGTTGGGCTTATCACCGAGGCCCTTCCTGCTTGGATACCACATGACTGTCATTGTCTCCCTGGCCTCCCTGATGCCAGCAGGCTCAGGACAGACAATAGGACCCCTGTTCTCCACACTGCAGGCCCGCCCCAGCCCTTCACTTACATGAGAGGCCGTGCATGAAGGGATGGGTGATCCTTTTGGGAAAAGGCACCAACAGGCACAAGAACGGCTCACAGCCTGGGAAGGTGGCCAGGAATGTAATTCTCCATCTACAGGACATGGGATAGGCTGAGAGGGATACCAGGGGCCAGGACAAGACCCTGCATGAGACGTTTACACCAGGCTCAGCGAACACTTACTGGGCAGTTGCTGAGTGCCAGGCCCTGTGCTGCAGCTCCCCGACACTTTCCTGACTCCCACACACACTTTGCAGTCTGCATCCCCACATATCACATTCCATTATTTTTCTAAATCATATTAAATCTAGGTTTGAACCCCTACTCACAAAGGAGATAAGAAAATCAATCTCCATCTTCTCTGGGGTAGGTCTCTTCTGGCTCCCTAGGGTTATCCAAGGATCAGGGCAGGAGGAGGGAGTGAGAGAGCTTCCAAGGAGCATGGAAGATGGGGCAGGGCTTCCTGTCTTTGGTCCCGTCTGATCCTGATGATGGGAGCTCTGTACCAGCCCATATGATCTGGCCAAGTTGGGGCACTTCAAAACAGCCATGCCATGGCACTGAGTCCCAGCCATCCATGACCCCTGGGCTTCCTGGAGGTTGGTGGAGACATAACTCCACTTCCTCACCCCTTGTGAGCAGGGAACAACTCCACACTGACTCCCACAGAGCCCCAGCAGGACTGAGCCCAGGTGCCCACAGGCCTTGCTTGATACCACACTTTTGTGGGCTGTTTCCTTCCCTGCCTCACTTTCTCCCTCCTCCATCACCATCTCCTGGGATCACCTCCCAAATCAGCTATGTGCACTCAAATACTGGTCTCAGAGTCTGCTTCTGGAGAACCCAAACCAGGACAAGAATTCGCTCTGCAGATATTATGCTAAGCTGGCTGGAGCCCCCTGGACATCTGGGGACTTCACTCAACCAGCCTTTCCCACAGCCTGTAATACCTCCACTTGACAAATGAAAGGACCAAGGCTCTGACTCCACACAGCTACCCAACAGCCCTACACATTACTCCATACAGCCTCCCTCTACTCTCTGCTCCTTCATCCCCCTCCCACCCTGGAACTCCATCTTGCATAAAGAAGAAGGGTTACCTTCCACCATCAATGCACCCCAAAGGCAGGAGCCCCCAGACCTGGAACTCTCGGACTCCATCCACTTTCCTGGGCTGGGGGAGGAAAAACTTCTCTGCATCCCCCTGAGTCATAGCATCTGCAAATAAACACCCAGTGATATCTCAATAAATTATTTTGCCTCACAGGAATTACTATCTTTGTTTAACAGATGAAATCAAGTAACATAAAGCCAGTGAAATGATAGGAACGTAAGGCTCACCCACTTGTCCAGGGTCCCACCTGAACCCACAGCAGAACAAAGACTCAGTTTTCTTATTCCTCAAAATAACAGTGGCAATTAACAGCCTCTATTCCGAGGGCTACTCAGTTCCCAGCACCTCTTATGACATTAACCTTCCATTTTACGGATCAATAAACTGAGGCTCAGAGACAGGCAGTAACAGTATTTTGTACTTCTCTGTTGTCCTTCCCAGGACTTCCCTTTCATGGATGGGACCCCCAGGAAATCTATATCTCAGCAGAGATCAGCCAATGAGGTAAACTGTTGGAATCCACGGCTCTTAAGCCAAATTCTTCCCTCCTGCTCCATGTTGAGAGGCCAGATTTTGGGAGGGAAGGGAGATCTCCACGCTCCCATAAACATCCTGCACCCGTCCCTGGTGACTCGGATGAAGAAATTAGCCCCAGAGCCTTTGTCTGCCCCAAGCATAAGGAGGACAGCACTTGGCAGTAACGCTGAGACCCAGTCAACAGAAATTAGGGGACCCCACCAATTTGTAAAGCATCTTCTGACCAAGAAGTCCATGCTTTTATGACTAAGACTCTAAAGTAAAGACATCCCGTCTAAAATATACTACTGAACCATACTAATAGTAGCCATCTGCTTGTGACCTCAGCCAAAGTGAGAATGTCAGAACTAGCTAACACCAGCCTTCATTTCCTGGGCAGCTGCTGCCTTCTGGAACCCACTGTCCCACCATCAGCCACTCTGCACCATGTGTGTCCAGCTGAAGAATGGAGTTTAACACCTGCCCTAACCACATCCCTAAGTAGTAAAAGGGACAGGAATTGATCACAAGAAAGAATCCTGTGGAAAATCTAAAAGCCATCGAGAGATGCATCCAGCCACCATTGGAATGACTGCATTGGACAGCAGTGAATGACGGAGTCCATGGTGACAGAGACACGGCATTCACAAGGGTGGTGCCGGGATTCTCACACAGGAGGACCTTTGCATAGCAGCTTGGCTGGGAGTGAGGACTTGCAGTTTTGGAGCCGTGTTGCATAGTAACACCAACTCTCCCTTTCCCTGGGTAGCTAGTCTCCTCTCTGGGACCTGATTTCAAATCCCAGTTTTGACATGGACCTGCTGTGTGACCTTGAGTAAATCACTTAACCTCTCTAAGTCTCTGTTTTCTCATCTATAAAATGGAAATTAAAATAAGTAACTATTTTGAACCCTTCTTATGTGCCAGGCCCTGGGCTGACATCTACATGAGTTACCTCAATGAATCTTCACAATATCCAAAAGACATAGATGGATTTATTATTCCCATTTTGCAGACATGAAAAGTGAGGCTCAGAAGGGAAAGCAATTTGTCCACAGTTAAGTTGGAGATTGGAACCCACACCTGTCTGGCTGCAAAGACATGCCATCAATAGCATATAAGGAAAGGTCATGGGGAATGGTCACAAGGTAGTCACAGGGCCCCTCCTAGCTCTGCCTCTGCCCCTCACCTGCTCTCCTCCACACATCCCAACACATTCCCCTAATCAAGTAGGTTCTGTGACTGCCACATCCTGTATTAGGAGCCTCCTTAGGTCCCTCCCAAGAGCTGGAGGCCATGTTCCAGGCTCCAAAGCTCTGATGTTGTTCCTCAGGGAAAGGGCCCACCCCACAAACCACAGGGCCCCACCCACTCCCTACCTGGGGCCTAGAGCCCACCCCTCGGGCCTCACTGACAGGCCCTATCAGTTTTGGCCAGAAGCCCCAGCCACCCAGGGCCAAGAGGACCCCTCCCTCCACTGAAGAGCTCTCTGAGTGCCAGCCCTAGGCAGGAGCTGGACTTCCGGCCCATGTACCCACCCACCTAGGCTTCAGAGCTAGAGTTATAAAAGTTGTATCTCTCTGGGAAGCTGGAGACAGAGGCCAAGAAGAGATTCTGGACAGCCCTATTCTTGGAGAGGTAAGGTCAAGGAGGCTAACATGGACATTTCTCAAATGTTTCTTGAGCACCTACAATAATGCAGTGAAGGGGTGCACAGATTCTTAGCACCAGACAAGCCTGGGTTTGAATCCAGACTTTGCCACCTTCTACGTTTGTTACCTTGGGCAATTCATTCAGCTTCTCTGAGCCTTCGTTTTGCCATCTGAAAAATGGGCCTCCTATCAATGATCCCAGACCATTGTGGTGAGGACTCAGTGATGTGATAAAGCTTGTAAAGCTCTCTGCAGGGGCCTGCTACATAGTCAGGACTCAGGTACAAGTTGGGGCTGGTATGGATGATTTAAGGTGAGAGATACGAGGGCTGGAAGATGGTGTAAAATATTAAGGGCAGAAAGGGAGAAGAGGTCTACCTTGGGTGAACTGATTGAAAAAAGTGCCTAAAATAGGGACTAAATGCTGGTTGGATGAAGAGTGGATGGATTTAAGATCAGCCTGGGAGCAAAATATGAATAGTTAATGAATGCCATGAGTGCAATTTCCCAGTCCAAAATTCACATATGTAAACAAACAAAAAGCTTTTTACATGACCCAATTTAATCATTTTGAGCTCCAGTGCCACCAAACAGCAAAAAAATGGATGTTATGAAAAAAAGAAAAACAAAGAGGGAGGAAGATAAATGGATGTTATGGATTCAAGGCAATGCCAGGATTTTCTCAAGCACTTCAGAGTAGGCTCAGCCACTTTGGGGCTCTCCTGTCCTTGCTCCTGTGTTTACCCTCTGGGTGGCTTCTTCATGAGCATGGCATTGGGGGGCTGCTCGCTTATGCTGTCGCCTACCCTGTAGATGTCTGCATCCCAGTTGGTCCCTGCCTTGCAGGTCCAGAGGCTGCATCTCCTGGTGGCACACCCTTGCCCAACCGGAAAACCCTCTGCCTGCAGACTCTGGGGGTCCCGACTATGGCCTTTTGGCCACCTGGCAGGGTTGAAGTTCAGCTGGTAGGATCCAGTACAAACGTACTGGTTGGAATATTGAAAGATTTCCCGGCTAGTCGGCAAAGAGCCGGCGCTGAGCTCCCTGGTACCTACTTCAGCCACTATGGTGCCTCTCATCCCCTATTCTTCCCCAAGACCCAGAAACCTCCATGGTTAAAAGGGAATACTACATCTCTTAACATCTCACAAAGTTGCCCAACCACATTAACAGACTTTGGGCACACTGCTTGCTAAGTGCTTTGCATATATTGTTGAATGTATTCCTCACAACAACCTATGTTTTTATCCCCATTTTATAGATGAGAAAACTGAGGCATGGAGAGGTAAAGTAACTTGCTCAAGGTCATGCAGCCAGGAAGTAGCACAGCCCATGTGCTAGGGTAGGGTACTCCAGAACAAAAAGCACTAAAGTAATGAGGTGAGGAAGGGGGACCAGGCTGTGTTCAAGGACTAGTGGATCTGGAGCTGGGGGAAAGGCAAGGGAGGGAAAGCTGGAAGGATGGTTCTAGGACAGGCAGAGCTGGAAGAACCTACACAGTGGGTTCAGTGAGCACACAGAGGTGACTCTGTATCCACAGGTCCTGCTGGGAAGGATGCTGCTGTTCTGGGGGTCACTGCTATGCTGGGGACTACTGCCCCAGGCTCAAGGGGAGGCCCAGCACCTGCTCTTCCTGCGAATCAGCAAGGATCAGGTGAAAACAGGTAAAAGGCAAGGGCTTTAGGAGGCAGGAACTCAAGGAAGAGGAGGGGTGGGAGATGACACCAGCTCCCTCCCCAAGGCTTCTCTTCTGGCCTTCCCCTCACCAGCAGCAGAATTTGCCTTCCTTCTCCCAGAGCTGACCTCACCCTTTCCCTGCTCTAATACTTGCTGTGGCTCCCAAGCATCCTCAAGAGAACCTCTAAGCTCTCCATCCTGGCATTCAAGACCCTGCATGTCTAGCCTCTTCCACCACCTGCTCTGACCACCCCCATAGGCTTCCCAGCCCCTCTCCCTTATGCTATTCCTTCTGCCTATAATGTTCTTTCCTCTCCTTCCGAACATGGTGAATTCTGACTCATGCTTTAAGGCAAATCTCAAACAGTCCCTCTGATGGGAATTCCTCCCAATTTCCCCAGACAGAAGGAGTCTCCTTCCTCTGGGCTCCTACAGCCCTTTGGTGAAGCCTCATCTATGTTATCCTAACATATTATACATATCCTGTCTATCTATCTGTCTCTCTGTCTCCCTCTTGACCATCTCCTTATTGCTCATCTACCTCCTACGCCATTCACTACAGTCAAACCTCACTGACCTTTCAGTTTCACAAACTCACCAGACTCATTACTACCTCAGGACCTTTGCACATGTGATTCCCCTGCCTACATGGCTCTCCTCCCGGATCTTGCAGTAGTGGGTTCCTTTACTTCATTTGGTCTCAGCTCAAATGTCTCTCCTCCTCAGAGAGGCTTTCCCTGACCACACCATCTGAAGCAGACCTTCGCTCCAGTATGCCCCAACTCAACTCCATTTTCTTTTCTTCTTTTCTTTGTGCCACTTATTTCAAAAAATTGCCTTGCTTGCTTATCAGAGTGCTCACTTGTGTCTCCCCCTAGAATATATGCTCCACAGGGGCAAGAGCCACATTGCCTTTGTGTGCCCTGAGCCCAGAAGAGAGCGAGCACTTCACAAGTACTTGTTGCCCAGTGACTGTCTAAATCGCTGGCTCAGAGCAGGTGCTGGCGGGCATTTGTTGAGTGACTGAAGGGTGAGCCCCACACTGAGGAGGGGCTTGTGGACTCAGATATTTCAGACCTGTTCTTGGAAAACCACATCCTGGATCGCATGGCCAGGATGCCTGTGATGGGGGCCAAAGGTGAAGGCGTCGCCATCCTGGACCACCTGCCGTTTATAAAAGAAGGCCTTTCCAAGAAGAGCAGTGGGCTTGACCTGTCACTGGTCGGGAACCTGCTCTCAGGGAAGAGCCTCCCACTGCTGGGGGAACTGCTCCAGGCCGGCGGGTGAGTCTGCGGAGGCTGCCTCTGGCCTTGCCTCCTGCTCAGGCATGGTCATTTCCCTGAGCCATAGTGTTTTCACCTGTTAGGGGAGCGCTGGGCAGGTGGGAGGCCTGGGTGTCCTTACAGGTTCTCCACAGCATGGGAAGTGCTTGGCAAGTGCATTGTTAGTCTACACCTCCCCCAAGCTGCTGAAAATCTCCAAGGAACAAAGCAGGGTCTAAACAGGAATCTCAGCCTGGTAGCCCTCTAGCCCTCCACATTCGGCCTACCCCTGGGCATTGTAGACCTGCAGCGTTTTAAAAAAATATTTTAATGAATTGTCAACACTTTAAAGTGAAGAGGGGCTAAATCAAAATCTGATTGCATTAGTTTGCTAGGACTGCCGCGGCAAAGTACCGCACGCAGACTGAATGGCTTCAACAACAGAAATGTACCGTCTCGGTTCTGGAGGCTGGAAGTCCAAGATGAAGGCATCAGCAGGGCGGCCTCCTTTTAATGACTGTGAGGGCGAATCTTTTCCATGCCTCTGCCCTAGCCTTGGGCGCTCTGCTGCCCATTGCCGTAAGTGCAAGGTGAACCACCAGCTTATATTATAAAATTCTGGGCTCCCTCACCTCAGGGACATGCTGGGACTTGAGGCCACTGAGGAGAGAAAAGGTTCATGTCCCCCATCCCAGAGGCTCACCAGGACAGATGGTCCCTGGCTGGATGGCAGTGGGATCCAGGGGGACCAGCTGTCTTGCTTTCTCTGACTTGCACCTTCTCTTCTACAGAATGCTTATACCTGAATTCAGACAAGGGAAATGTGCAGAGACAGCTCCTCTGCTGTATCCTCCCCATTTTGTAGAGGGTGATACTGAGGCCCAGAGAAGGCAAGGGACCTGCCAAGGTCTTCAAGTCCTGGAGGCTGGAACTAGAGCCCAGTGTTCTGCAGCTGGGCTGGGAATCAGGGAAGGGGATGTCCCAAAGCTCCCCCCACCCCTCTGGGGTCTGCCCCTGTTCAAGCCAACCCAGACACACAAACTCACAGAGCCACAGCAGTCTTACCGGGCCACACCAACACCCTCCATACCTCTTCCAGGTTGATCATAGAAGATGCCAAAGGACCTGAGGTCACCCTGCAAATCCTGAGCGGCAGCCTGCTGCAGGTCACACTGCGATGCAAACTGTACTTTTCGCTCCAGGAGTGAGTACCCTGGGCACTCCCTCCCCACCTCCCTCAGCGCCAGGACTCAAGTGGCAGCCGGGCCAGGTTAGCAGAAGCCTCTGCCTATGTCTCCACAAGGCTCACAAGATTCCTTCCTACTTGGGCATGTTTCAAAGCCATTTTAACAGATGGGGAGACTGAGGCATGGAGTGGGAGAGAGACCTGCCCAGGATCACACAGTGAGTCAGCAGCAAAGGCTGAGATAAAACTCTCTGGCTCCCATGTCAGGGGAAACGTGTCACATCTAAATAAAAGGCAGATGCAGTAATGGGATGACCTGAGGAGGGTCTGGCTCAAGCCCACTCTGGAGCCTGGCACATCTGGATCCAATCCCACTTACTATCTAGGCGACTTGAACAAGGGCATCTGTTCCCTGGGCCTCAGTTTCCTCATCTATAATATGGGTATAATCAAGTCCCCTACTGCACTCGGCTACTGCCAGTCTGAGAGTGTGGATCACTCACTGAACTTCGGATGATTATGCCAATCTGGGGTTGCACACACAACAGCCAAATAGAGGGAGTGATATGGATGGTGTTTGCACATGAAACAGGGATATTCTTAAAGGTCTTTTAGGAATATGTCCACTCCTGTTTTTCTTGGAAAATGTGGCTTTTTTGGTCTAGCCTCCCTTTTTAACAGAGAAATACAAAGAAATATATCTTTGACAGAGATGTGGGCACAGAGAAATATTTCTCTGCTGTACAATAAACATATCACCCTCGTAACAATGTACAGTAAAAATGCAACTTGACCCTTGGCCCAAGAGGAACTGTAGCAAACTGGAGAGCATGTGGCCCATCTCAAGGTCAAGTCATTGCCACCCTGGGAGGATCCTGGCCTAGTGTCAGATATTTCATGTTTTCCAAAGTGTGAGCTTTGTATTTTTAATGAACTCTCCTAGTTTTTCATTTGAGCCCTATAGGCAACTGCAGGCCACTAACCTGTGACTTCTGGCCTCAACCTTGGGCTGTGGCTTGGAGCCTGCCCAGACATGCTGCCCCTATAGGATCCTGCGGTTCAGAATCATCAAGAACATCCGCATCGGGGTACGGCTGGAACAGATGGAGAATAAGACCAAAGTGGCCTTCGAGGAGTGCCACACCCCACCAGGATACCTGAGCATCAAGGTTCTGGAGCAGTAAGCACCTGCCCTCTTGTGCACTTCCACTGGGCAGGGACAGGTGCCAGGCCCTCCCACAACCACTCCTGCTGCTCAGCCCCTCACTAAGGCTGCCTCTCCCCAGCCTAGTTGTCTAGAGTCACCAAGGATATCAGGGCAGGGTCATCTCCAAGGCCATAAGCTGCATCCACCATCCTTCAGCATCTCCTGCCTCCATATGGAATATCGTGGCTAAGAGCGTGCATCTACTTAGGTCAAATTTCAACTTGGCTACTTCCCAATACTGCAGCCCTAACCAAGCTATTTGACTTCTAGAAACCTCAGTTTCCTCACTAGTAAAATGGGATCACTCACAGAACCCAGCCAGTATGGGATGGTTGTAGGGGATAGATGAGCTAACCCATGTGACTCACTTATTACAGAACCTGCCACATAAGGCAGCCACTATTTATGATTCTTATAATTACCAGAACAAAAGTCACCTCCTCCAGGAAGCCTTCCACGACTTCCACTGCCAGGTGTCTCTCCCAGAGACCTTTATCAGAGAAAAAAATAGAGACAGAGGCAGAGAGGCAGGATCAGGAAGAAATAAAGAAGAGCAGAGGAAAGTTAGGGAGAGAAAAAGCAAGAAGACAAGGAGAAAAAAAAAACAGAAAAATAAGGGGTAAAGAGGAGAGACACACCAGGTGGGGAAGGAAGCTGCCCCTCTGAACTTCCATGTTATGCAGGCCCACCTCCCTCAGCCCTGCCCTGGATTCTCCATTACGGCCTCAGTCTCCCCTTCCAAGACATCTCAGACCTCACCTGCTCTCCCCTGCCCCAGGATGGACTCCCTCCTGGTGAACAAAGCTCTGGAGTTGGTGACAGGGGTCTTGGACAAGGAGTTGCCCTTCCTCCTGCAGAAGATAGTGAGTCGCTCATTACTCCCTGCCCCCTGGGAGACGGGGGTGGCCCAGAAGGAGAGCCCCTCAAACTGACCCTAACCCCAACGCAGACCTCCCCCTCATGCCTTCCTTCCAGGTGTGCCCTCTGGCTACGACCCTCCTCAACTCACTGCTGGGAAGCCTGTTGTATGTTACTCTGCGTATGTAGCTCCTACCAAGGAAGGGACTTATCTGCTGTCCCTACTGTGTGCCAGGAACTGGTCTAGGCTCTGGGAATGATGGGAAACAAAAGAGACAAAACCTGCTCACAGGGAGCCTATTTTCTAGTTGGGGAGAAAAAGGGCAATATGCCTTATGACCTTGGTAAGTCATTTCCACACCCCCAAGCCTCAGTTTCCCAATCTGTAAAATGGGATTGATCATGGGCCTGCAGAGTGAACTGTTGCAATAATACATACAACCTGGCACAAAGTTATTGCTCAATAAATGTTGCTACAAGAAGCACAGGCCCAGCCCACGAGGCACTTAAAGCTAAGCAGAGAGGAGAACGAATTTCTCCCTGCTTTGCTGCCTCCCCACGAGGCTGAGCCCAGGTTCATTTCCTCACTGTAGCCCCAGACACCTCGGGCCCAGAAGACTTCCAGTACTATGTCACCGCCACAGAGTTCACAGAGGAGGCCATCCTGATGAAAGTCCAGGTGAGCCAGCCCCAGGCCAGGGCAGACCCTCCAGGGGTAGTGCTGGTTGGGTGGGTGTGCAAGAGGGGAGGGGAGGGGCAAAGAGGAAAATGAGACCTAAAGGGGAGGGGGAGGGGGAGGAGCAAGTCAAGGAGGTAGTGGGAAAGAGACAGGAGGAGGGAAGGAAAAGAAGGGTGGAAAGGGAAGACTGGGCAGGCTCTGCCCTCCGGAGCTCATGCTGAGCCTGGGGAGTCCAGCCTCCACCCCAGGGAGCAGGAGAGGCCCTATGGCCGCGTGTCCCGTGAGCAAATGTCAGACGCCAGCAAAAGGGCAGGTGGGGCAATGCAGGAGCTGCAGGACCATGTCTGACCCCCAGCTGGACAGAACCCTTTGGATGGGGAAACTGAGGCCCAGAAAAGGGATGAGGCTGGCTGCCTAACTCCCATCCACTGCTCCTTCCCCATCCCCATGGAATGGTAGGAGGTGGGTCAGGAGGATGGGCAGGATTTGATTGGATAGGAGGAGGCGCTGTTAACAAAGGTGCAGAAAAGAGAACAGAGTCAAAAAGGGAGAAAACAGGAAAAGGGCCTTGAGGGTTCAAAACCCAGCTCCACCTGTCACCATGTGCAGGATCCTGAGTAAGTCATTCCACCGCTCCAGGTTTCAGTTTCCTCATTTGTCAGATAGTGACAATAATAATCCCCTCTCCTGGTGCTGATGCGAGGTTGAAATCAGATTGTTCACATACATGTTCAGCACCGGGCCTAGCACATAGTGAGCCCTTGATATTTAGCTGTAACCGACTGTTGGCCAGAGAGGCTGTTCCCACTGAATTTCTCCTTCCTCTTTCATTTCTCTGAAGCTTATAACCCCCTGTGGCCCAGGCCAGAGATTCCTAAGGCCTGACCACCTGGCCCTGCAGCCCCTCCCAAAATTAGCCCAAGGAAGCATGGCAGACCTGGCCTTTCGGCTGGAAACCTATAATGACATCCTGTCCTGCCTCTATGCCAGCAAGGAGATCCATGTGGACCCTCAGGACCCCATGGTGAGTGTTTGGGAAGAGGACTACATAACTTTGTTGCTCTGTTTTCCACAAGGGGAAGCCAAAGCCCAGGCTGGCAGAAGTGCCTTTCTAGGTGGGCCTAGGTAAGTCACTTCCCCTCTCTGGACTTCACCTGGAGAACTCCTATTCAGACTTCAGAACTCAGCAAGAAGTCCCCTCCTCTGGAAAGACTTCCTTGAACACCCAGGCTCCTTTGCTGTTCCACGCTTTGTAACACTTATCCATTCATTTATGCCATAAATATTTATTGGAGCCCTACTGTGTGTCAGGTCCTATGCACAAAATGTTAGGTCTTATGGGGGAATAGAAATCAACCAAGAAAGCAGTCCAATAAATAAAATAATTTATATTATTTATAATAAACAGAGCAATGGATCAGCAAATGACTGGTGGAAATGAGAGGGTACCCTGGATGCTATAGTCAATGAAGACATCTCTGAGGAGGTGGCCTGGATGGTGACAAGGAGGCATATACACAGAGGTCTGCAAGAAGGGCAAGGTCCTGGTGTCAGTAAGGGAGAAATCCAGAGACACCCCTGCTCAAGAGCCCCCAGCAGCTCCTCATCACACTCAGCATAAAATCCATTCTCCTCTCTGCATCTCCTAGGCGATCTTGCTCTTGCTCACCTCTCCAGCTCTGTCCCCTCACCCACTACGCTCCAGCCACACAGGTTGAGCTGGAGACCACCTCAGGGCCTTTGCACATGCTGGTCTCTCTGCCTAGAACACTCCACATTACTGGTCTCAGTGCAAATGTCATCTCCACAGAGAGACCCTCCTTGACATCTAAATGTCTAAAGTATCCAGATTATCTAAAATTGTCAAAGTATCTTTCTCCCTTTCTTTCCTCCACCTCTTTTTCCATTCTTTTTTTTTTTAAGGTATCACTGATATACAATCTTATGCTCAGGTTTCACATGAGCAACATTGTGGTTACTACATTCCCCCCATTATCAAGTCCCCACCACATACCCGATTACAGTCACTGTCCATCAGCATAGTGAGATGATATATAATTACTACTTGTCTTGTCTGAGTTGTACAGCCCTCCCCATGCCCCCCCAACATTACATCTGCTAATCGTAATGCCCCTTTTTCCCTCTTGTTCCTCGCTTCTCACCCATCCTCCCCAGTACCTTTCCCTTTGGTAACTGTTAGTCCATTCTTGGGTTCTGTGAGTCTGCTGCTATTTTGTTCCTTCAGTTTTTTCTTTGTTCTTATACTCCACGGATGAGTGAAATCATTTGATACTTGTCTTTCACCACCTGGCTTATTTCATTGAGCATAAAACCCTCTAGCTCCATCCATGTTGTTGCAAATGGTAGGATTTGTTTTCTTCTTATGGCTGAATAATATTCCATTGTGTATATATAACACATCTTCTTTATCCATTCATCTACTGATGGACACTTAGGTTGCTTCCATTTCTTGGCTATTGTAAATAGTGCTGCAATAAACATAGGGGTGCATATGTCTTTTTCAAACTGGGCTGCTGCATTCTTAGGGTAAATTCCTAGGAGTGGAATTCCTGGGTCAAATGGTATTTCTATTTTGAGTTTTTTGAGGAACCTCCATACTGCTTTCCACAATGGTTGAACAAATTTGCAGTCCCACCAGCAGTGTAGGAGGGTTCCCCTTTCTCCACATCCTCACCAATATTTGTTGTTGTTTGTCTTTTGGATGGCGGCCATCCTTAGTGGTGTGAGGTGATATCTCATTGTGGTTTTAATTTGCATTTCCCTGATAATTAGTGATGTGGAGCATCTTTTCATGTGTCTGTTGGCCAACTGAATTTCTTCTTTGGAGAAGTGTCTGTTCAGATCCTCTGCCCATTTTTTAATCAGGTTATTTGCTTTTTGGTTGTTGGGGTGCATGAGCTCTTTATATATTTTGTATGTCAACCTCTTGTCAGATATGTCATTTATGAATATATTCTTATCTCTTTCCATTCTTTTAAGCCGTTCAAAACATTGATCACACTGCATGTATGTGTATGAGTAAAGTTATATACGCCAAGTTATATATATATATATATATATATATATATATATATATATACACACACGTGTATATACGTGCATGTATATTTGTGTGTATTTATCTAACTTCACATGTTCACTGTCTCCCCCATTTTGAGGACAGGGACTATGAACACTATACTATGTGACGAGCACGTATCAGTAAACATCGAAATGAAATCCTAAAATCCACATCTAGAAGAGATCTAATGTTATGGGTACATTTTTAACATAGGAAATAAGGCCCAGAGAGTGAAAATGACTTGCCCAAGGTCACCCAGCAGGTGGGATCAGGACTGGAGCCAGGTCTCCTGCCTTTTTATGTTGTTCCCTCTTTCCCACACAGGTGTGGCAGCTCTGAGACAGAAGTAAACTCTGTAATTCCATGTCTACAGAAATTCTTGCACCAGTGGGCAAGGGTATATGTGCAAGGGCCTTCTTTGTAGTTTCACTTGTTATAGGGTGAAAAATAAAGTTAACGTAGGTGTTCATCCATAAGGAAGGTTATGGCCATACAAGGCAGAATACTATACAGATGTTAAAAAGGAAGGGATTGTTCTATATATACTGCAGTTGAGAGGAACAAACAAGATGCAGGACCACATGGTGAGAAGGTTCCCATCTATGACGCTTGTGTGGGGGGGGAAAACTGTCTGTCACAATATACTCCAGAATGTCAACAGTGGTTACTCCCAAGAACAGGATTTAGAAGAAAAGAAGTGTGGAGTGGACTTTTACTCTTTACTTCATACACTTTGTAGTGTTTTTTACAATGATTTTTGATTTTCAAAATACAAGGTTAAGGGAAAAAGCATTGAAATAATAAAAAGTCAACCTTTCCAAATAAATCATGGTGAGAAGCCAGGTAAATGGCTCCTCACCTGCTGAGACTGATGGTTGTTCAGATGGTACATTCAGTTGGGGACAGTTACATCGCTTTGAACCCCACTGACACTGCCCCCCAAATCTGCTCGTAACAGGTCTATAGGATCCTAAAGACTAGCTCACGTTTTGCCCTTTTTCCAGGCTGCTGACCTCATTCAGCTGTTGTCAATGACAGAGCAGGAGCCCAGACCCCAGGTGGGTATGTTACCAGCTCCTCCTCCAGTACCCTGGCCAGGATCTCAGGAAAGATTTTGGGGCAAGGGGCAGGATCTGGCCCGATGGGCATTCCATTTGCCCCAAATTTTCCATCTGGACTCCAAAAATCCGTGTTTCTGCCTCACAGGTGTTGTGAGGATTAAAGGAGATGCTGTAAGTAAGGCATTTAGCTCATTACCCCACCCGGGTGACCATGGCCCTGGGGCTGTCATTATTATTCACTACTGAACAAGACCCCAACCTGCTAAGGCATGCCTACTGAGGCAGACAGATGTTCACATAGTAGATAACAGTGAGCAGTGACCGCCAGACCCCCCAACCTACGTCGACATATTCCTCGGAAATCCTTCACTTTTACCCCTTTTTATATGTGGGGTGTTCTTTTCATATGAGGTTTTTTAACATTTTTATATAAGGCTCAGCAAAGTGAATTCACTTGCCCAAGCTTATATTGCTCAGTAAATGGCAGAACCAGTCCAGTCCTGGACTCCAAAATCCACATTCAGTGCCCTCTCTACAAAGGCTCTTAGAATATAGCACCTGATAGATAAGCAATAATAACAACACCCACAATAGATAACAGTAACGTTACTAGGTCCTGGGTTCTATCTAAGCACTTTACATAAATGAACTCATTTAATCCCCACAAAAAACTTATGGAGTGAATCTGATTATTATCCCCATTTTACAAGTATGAAAACTGAGGCACAGAGAGGTTAAGAAACTTGTCTTAAGAGACACAGCTTGCAAATGGTGAGGCTAGGATTCTGGCTCCAAAATCTATGCTCATACCTGCTCTGCATGCTCAGGAGAGAGAGAATGTGACCTCACCCCAAAGGAGCTCAGAGAGGGTAAATGATCTCCCCAAAGTCATGCAGCAAGTTGCTGCAAAGCTAGAACGAAAACTCAGGCACAGTCTTACTCTCATTCCTCCAAGCTGGGGGCTGAAGAACACCATCTTCCATCCCTGCCTGCACCTTTTCTGCTTAACCTCATTCAGACCTCTGATCAGTCCAAAGGGAATGTGGGACTGACCATCCGCACCCCTGACCCTCCCACTGTCCACCTTGATGGCCATACGACCAAGGTCATCCAGCCGGGCTCCCTGGTGCTGCTGGGGCCCAGCAACACCTCCTCTGTCTCAGTTTCCTGGGTGAGTAAGCCTTTTAGTTTTTGTTTCCCAGGGGCCCTCAGTCCGCTTGAGGGCCACTCTAGGGCTACCAGGCTGAGGCAGCTGAACAGGGGACAGTGGCAAACTCAGCTCTGTGTCATCCGCACCAAAGAACTGCACCTGTTGTTAGAACCTTAAAATACTTTAACACCTGCTCCCCTAAGTTCAGCCCCCAGTGCTCCCCAAGGACCTCCTCAGCGACTAAAGGGATTTGCCTCTGGCCCCCTCTGCTCAGTGCCCTCACAGGGTGCTTGTTAGGTCTTTAGACTGTTTCCCTTAGACACGGCTGCATCAAAAGCCCTTGTCCACGAAACTGGGAGGAAGATGAGAGAAACAGTTCCTGGAGGACCTAAATGTGTCTGTGTTCTCCACTCCCCAAGAGAGAGGTGCCCCAGGCTAGAGAGAGCTCGATCCTGGGAGGAATTCTGGGGAACTACAGCTCCCCCAGAGTTTCGACTTCTCTATTCTGAGACCTCCTTGGGATTCTTATTTCCCATTCCACAGACCTTGAAATTGGGAAGGTGTGTAAGATAAGGGAGGCAGAAGGGTCGTCCCACCATAGGTGAGCCCAGCCATATCTAGTGTGCGCAAGAGAATCCTAGTTGGCATGATTCTGTGGCCAAGAAATCAGTCATCTCTGGCTGGTGGTGAAAAGTCCTGTTTCAGGTTTATAAGATGACCATGTGAATGACAGAGGCCCAGACAACCCCCTCAAAACCAGGTTTTCCCTCCACTGAGCTGAGCGCCCCCCCATAGGCAGCTGCAACCTCCCCTGCCCTCCAGGAGCATCCAGCACCCACCAGTGCCCTCTCCCATGGCAACACCCACACACGAGCCAACAGCGGGGCCCGGGGAGAAGCCTGGGGAGAGCGGCCAGCCTTGGACAAGTATTCATGGGAGTGGGGGTGAGGGAATCCCCCTGGCCGGAACATAAATTCCTCTCCTGTTGTGACCTAATTTCAACTCTTCACAGAAACTCCTTTCAACAGCTATGTTTTCCTCAAGAAATCAGAAATTAAAATTCCAGCTCATTCCAAACAGGTAATGTTTTTTATTCTGGATGTTCATAAAGAAATAAGATGGCTGACCAAGCAAAAGATGAGGAAGAGAGAGCATGGTTGAGAGGTGCAAGTTTCCATGCCTGCTGTCAGTCAGACAGCCAGTTATGGGAGGGAGGGAAGGGAAGAGGCAGGGAAGGGCACGTGCTGTGACTCGAAACTCATGGAGCACCGTGCTCCCAAACAGTGACTGTCACCTAAGAGGGTGACCTCTTTTCCCCAGCAGCACCACAGTCACCCTGAGTGCCTACCCTGCTGGCCTGGGAAAGCAGGTGAGTCACTCCTTACCCTTGGCCTCCCCAAGGTCCAGAAGGACCCCCCAATGGGCCCCAAATGGGCCCTGGATCGTTGACATTGGGGGTTGAAAGCCTCACGCCCTTTCCATCACTGACCTCATCATCCCACTGGGGCAGGGGGAGCCCCCAGAACTAAAATTTGTCTATTTCATTCTTTTGTACACTTAAATACTTCCGAACACCTACTATCTGCCCAGCCTTGTCTTAAGTACTTGGAATTTGTCAGAGAACAAAACAAAGGTTCCTGCCTTCATAGAACCCACATTCTAGCAGAGAGAGGTCAGATAATAAGCACAGCAAATTAGGTAAATTATGTAGTGTGTAAGCAGGTGATAACGCTTTGGAAAAAGTAAAGGAGGGGACAGGGGATTGGGAGTTCAGGTGAGGCTAATATTAAAAAGGAAGTGCCCCACCAAGGCCGTCGTCCCCTCTGTGAGTTTCCTCACCCGTGGGCTTCCCAGCATGGCATCCTAAGCCACCTTACCACTTGCACCCATACATGGCAGTGCAGAGTTTCTGCTGCGGGGTGACTGGTCTGGGCCCTCCCCACCCTTGGGGCACCGGCCCCACCATTAATGAGTCCATGGGGTGGAGAAACCTTGTCTCTTTCCCCAGGGCCTGTTCTTGCTCCTACACTGAAGAGCTTTTCGCTGCCCCTGCCTGTCTGAGGCCCCATAAAGTAATGCCCCTTTTTCCCTACCCTGGGGACACTGCCCCACCCTCCCCTTCTACAGGACTGTAAGCCTGTGCTCTAGCCCTAATAGGGGAAGGCTGCAAGATGGCAAAACAAATCAAAGGGCTGAATGAGAACATGTACTGGGAAACATTTCAAGATTATCATCCCCATTATATCAGGTCTTGCTACAATCTTACTTGCATAGAATCCCAGGGTTGAGAGGTCCTAAAGAGCATCTTCCCGGATCAGGAATCCCTTCTGTGATATCCTCAGAGGGCTGTCATACAGGCCAGGGCTGCCATGTCGGTTTGGCAGGTCATGCACTATATAAGCCACCCACATCAATGACAGCACAGGTATGAATATGTTTATGACAGATGGGGTAAAGAGTGTCTGAAGAAAGGGAGTCTTTTTCCAATCCGTCCAAATGGGTTGGGCAGCCCTGATTAAGAACTCTCTAACATCCTTGGTGACAGGGGGCTTGCTCTCTTAAGGAAACAGTTCTGCCCCCTTACCAGGCAGCTCTTAGCAGTGGAGAATCCTCCTTACACTGGCTCTTTTCCTTTTTTCCTCTTTTCCTGGCTGCCCTGCAGATACAAAGACAGTCATTGTGACCTGGGGTGAGGGCAACCCTTTCTCAGGCTCCTCACCTTTCCCCAGTCCCTTTGCTAGTCTGCTCTCTTGGCTCCAATGCCCTTTAAAACTGGAGTCCCCAGGACTTCTCATCTGTGGGCACCTATTCCCATGGTCAGAATCTGCCAAGCCAGCTGAAGTGGCCTTCCTGTTCCTCTTTTATCTGTTGCAGGAAATACGTCTGAAGGCCCTTCTCTTAAAGCTTCTAAGGAGGTCATTTTTGCCACATCACAATGGTGAGCCCACACTGGGTTTCTCTTCACGCCCACAAACCACATGTCTTGGAGCAGCATCAACTGTGTCCCCCACACGGGCAGCTGGCTTCTGCCCTGCCCCCTGGGGTTGGTTAAGAGCTGCTCCAGGGCAAGACAGAAGGAGGCAGGGTAGAAACTCTGAAATCTGAGGTGTGTCCATGAGGGGGGAGGGAAGGGGCTGTGTGTGCCCTCCGGTTCTTCACCTGGGCAGCTAGTGGTGACAGGAGCTGGGGCAAGTGGCCAGGAAGGGTTTCTCAGGGGAGGGGGAGGTTAGCATTAAGGAAAGTGAGAACAGCAAGGGCCCTCAAAGGGGGTGGAGCCCACAGCTTATGACTCCAGCGTTTGAAGGCCCAGGTGGTAAGTAACATACCCAAAGCAGAGCCCGGGTGGGGCCTCCAGCAGAGTGCATGGCCTTAAGTGGGCGGCTAACACGCAGCTCGGTCAGTGTTGCCAGCAGGGCAGGTATTTTTATCTTTGAGAGATGCCAGAAAGCTGAGCTTTTTCAGATATCACTCCCATGTCTAGATATCAGTAATAAATTCAAACTCTTCCAAACCACCACTCCTTAGTTTGAGCTCCCTATACAGTATGTTTGAGTGCACGTGAGGCTGTAGACCCTGAGATAACAGAGCACAGGAAGCTTTTTGGGAGGTGGTCCCAGGAAGTTAGAGGTGTATGGGGAGTGAGTCCTACCAGCCAAGCTCCTCTGCTCCACAGAGCTCACCACTTCCCTTGCCTCATGCCTCCCCTGAGTCAGCCTTTGTAACAGCTGCCATCTGCCCATGTGATTATTTGGTCAGGCCCGTGTTCCTGACCCGATGGTGAGATACTGGAGGGCAGGGACCCTCATCTTTGTTTTTCATGAGGAGACACTCAGGGAGTCCATGGAGGATAACCAGATCAGACCTTACTCACCTCTGAGAAATCACCTGGCTTGGCCCCACTGTCTTTCAGATGGGCCCAGAAAAGTTATGTGACTGACCCACAGTTGTATGGGAAGTCTCTGGCAGAGCTGACCCCAGAACCCTGGCTTCTTGTTTCCTGGTCAGGGGCTTTTCTCTGTGTTCCAACTCGAGGACTCATGTTAGGACTGCAGAGTGAGGCTAGAGGAGCAGGCAAGGGATCTAATGCTGGCCAGGCTGAAAGGTGTGGCATCTGTTCTATGGCCCGTGGTAGCCAGGACTGGTGTGGGCATGAAGCAAGCAAATTTACGTTTGAGAATGGGGGTCAACTGGAGGCGGGGGGCAGTCCAGCAAGGCAGCCAGAGAGTCCATACAGGCAAGGGTGCAACCTGCCTAGAATAAAGGGAAGGATTAGGAAGAAAATATCCCACCCTTGCCAGTGCCGACCACGAGCAGCTCACTCAGCAAGGGTTTCTTAGATGCTGGACCACTGAGAGCCACGGTGAGGCCCAGGAAGCCTATACAGCCCCTGCAGGGTCTAGACACCCAGGCCGGCGTGCTGCGCAACACCAGCAAGTGCTGTTCACACTGATGTCCTGTCCAAAGCTCCCCCATGCAGAGAAAAAGAGCAGGGACAGAGCCACTGAGGGAATATAGGAGGGCCACCTGCAAGAAGCAAGCTTTAGGGTGAGAGAGTTGGTAGGGAAGAAATTCACAAAAGCCTGTGCTGCAGGCAGAGTCATCTTGTCCCAACATAGCAAGAAGACTGAAATGAGGGAGGATCCAGACGCTGGGAGCTGGAAGTCCGGTGAGGAGGCTTCTGCAGATCAGAGGGCAGATGGAACACCATCCCACCCACCCAAGTGGGCCAGAATAGCACACTAGGCTAGCAAAGGGGTGTCAAACCCTCCCCTGAGCCCATAATGATGATGGGGCCATGGTGTGGGGTGAGGGCTGTCAGTGCAAAGGAGGCACCCAGGCCAGGCCCTCAAGGTCAAATCTCAAAACTCTGTTTTCTGAAAATCAACTGGCCAAATGGTTAACTCTTTGAAACTCAATTTTGCAAAATGATAAATTCTCCAAAATTTTACTCTAATTTACCAAAAATTTACTCTAAGGACTGTTTTCATATATTTGATAAATGAGTATATTCATGAATATTTTCTTTCTTTGATATATTTAATGGCTATTTTCTTATTAATATAACCAAATTCCTAGTGTTTAAGGTTAATTTTTATGACTTCTTTCTAATCCTTTTCTGAGGTATTTTGTTTCTGCCAACATTTTAGCTTTATTAAGAACACATTGTGTTTTCAGTCATTTCCCTCAATTAAACAAGAATAAAATTCATTAATAGATTCCCAGGAAGCCTTCAACAAATTAAGCATTCCTTAAAATGCTGTTTAGAAAAGTATCTTTACGAAAAGTGTTCATAGTTACTGAATATACTGGAGAAGAAATTCCCTTAAGATAGGTTTTTAATAATAGGTAAAGTAGCTGTTTAGAGACCTGGCTTCCTGGACTGGGGCAGCCTGGTGGGGAGTAGAGATGGGGCCCCCTGGGGAAGGGCAGGGAGGAGGGGGACACACCTAGTCCCCTCCCTGCTCTGGGCAGTGGAGCGCCAGGTGTCAGCTGGTCTGGCCCCAGGCTGCCCCTGCCCTGCACCCACAGACATCTCTGCCTGCCCCTCTCACAGAGCTGCTCAGAGAACAAGACCTCCCGCTGCCCAACATCAAGGGCATCTCCTTTGACCAGGCCCGAATGGAGCCCTCTGAGGTAAACACTGGGAAAGGAGCTCACTGAGACACACATGGGAGGTCAGAGCTAGAAGGGCCTGGATGCTACCCGCGCCTTGTCCCCACACTGCAGAGGCAGAGCTGAGGCTCACTCCACGTGGCATGCCCTTTACCTCCCTTATTTCACCATCTCCTCACAGCCATTTTGGATGTGGTGCCCCATTTACAGATGAGGAAACTGAGGCTCCGAGGGGCTCCATGAATCCCTCAGTGAGCCAGACCCTAGGCTAAAGGAGAGCGTCAGCGCCTTATACGGGTGATCTTCACAATTAGCTCCATGAAGTTGCGCTATTATTTTTCTCATTTGACAAGAGGGTAGTAAAGCTCAGAGAGGCAGGACAGCAGAGCCAGGATTACAAGTGGGTTTCATCTGACTTTAAAGCCTGTATTCTTAATGCAGACAACTTGCCACCCTAGAACTTGGTGTGTCCTGAACCAGAACAGGGCTGTTGCCTCTGGTATCTGTGAACTATCTGTGAACTACCAGGGGTTAGGAACCAGAGGCAGCCCTATGCTGGCTAAAATGCCAGGGAAGTAAGTTGTAGCCAGAGACCAGAGGGCAGAGAAACCCATCAGAAGGACCACAGAGGTGCTGCAGGGAGTCTGCCAGCTCCTGGAGTCACCCTGCCTCCTCTCTCAGCCTGCTGCCTCCGTCTGAAAAATGAAGATAAAAATAGTTCTCCCCATGAGCTAGAAGTGAGGGTCCCCCCCCCACAAACACAAGGAACTGTCAGGACTGCTGATTTTGCCCGGCTTCACTCTAGCATTTGACAGAATGTGGCCGTCATCCCAGACATAAAGTTTGGGCTTCAGGACCCGCAGCTGACACCCAGTCCTGGACCCTGAACTCCCAGTTCCCAGTCATGACATTCAGGAAACACTAGAAATCTGCTTTCAAGGAACAGAAGTTACTGTGCAAAAGGAGGCAGGAGGAGACAACAGCTGTTTGTCTCATGAAACCCCAACTCCTGGCCTGTGCTATGCCTCCACCTCACCCCCAAGGCCCTCCCCTGATTCAGCCCAGGGAGGCCCTGTTAGGAGGGGTCAGCCCAGGGTGACCCTAACAGGTCAGGGCTGGAAGAGCCTCTACAGATAACACATGGGCTGCGGCTGCTCCAGAAATGATGCCACAAATCCTGGCAAGGTGGCCTGGTGGGGCAGAGGCCCCTCTACATCTTTGAAGCCCAGAAAGAGCAAAATTAGGGCACAGCCCCAGCAACTGTCTTATATACAGGCAAGTGGGGAGAGGGTGGGTGGGTTCATTGCCTCACTCACTGATTCACCTCTAGGCTGACTCGCACTATTATGCTGGTTACATATTACACACCTCCAGGGTGTACCGCTCATACAATAGTTCACATGGTGACACCACCAGGGGTTGAGTAGTACACAACCTACACATCTTTATCAGGCTGTCCAGATTACTTACTCATTCACTATCACACATTCATTCAGTCAACATATGTCACTGGATGCTCTGGGCCTGGCCCTGTGCTGGGCGATGCTGGGACAAAAAGATGAGTTAGACCCAGTCCCTGAACCCTCCAGGAGCTCCCATTCTGGTGGAGAAAATAGGTGCAGGAGCAGATGGATTCCAGCAGCGTGGTTGGGTCTAGCAAAGGTTGGGGCATTGCGAGTGGGAGCATGTGGAAGGCTCTGGCTGGGTGAGAGACCTATTTCAGGGAGACACCAGCAGGACAAACCCTAATGCATCAGAAACATTAGAGGACCCTTGATACATAGGCTTTCAGGAAGAGCTCCCAGACTGGTCTGTTCCTTCCCTCTCAAATATGCCCTAGGCCATCCTTCCCCTCCACTCTAACCCTGGTTCAGTTGGTCCCTGACTCTGCCTTCTTGCCAAGAGGGGAAGGTATGTTCTTAGGACACATGCAACCCCTCTCAGATGTGCAGGAGCCACCTTAGGGAGAGCGGGTTTTATGGGAGGCGAGGATGGATGGGGTGCATCTCCCTGCTTCTGTCCATAGGATTGCCTGCTGCTGACTGTTCCTGAGGAATAAGTGGTTCTTACTGAGGGCCAGTCCCTCCCCTCAGCCACAAGCGCTCTGGATCCTTGAGAGTCTAAGAATGGCTACAGTCACAATGGAAAATCTCATTTGCAATAAAGATGATTCTTGCTTGAGAAGGACTCTGGTTCTGAGTTTGCTAAGGGGTTCTGGGAGGTGGCAAGGCTGGCTTGAAATGTTTAAAGGAAGGTTTTTTTCTCCCTGAAGTTTCTGTTTTCCCCTGGCTCCTTGGAGAGGTTTTCTGAATTTTGTATTCAGTGTCTCAGGGAGGAGAGTGTCCTCAAAATATGGAGAAAGGGCTTGAGCCTCAAAAGCCCAGGCCTGAGAGGATGGGCTGTGGCAGGCGCACTGGGAAGCTGCACACACAGGAAAGGTTCTCTGCTGACAGGGAGGAAGTTTTGGGGTTCCTAAGAAAGGAGGAACCACAGGAGCCCAGAGATATTTGGGAGGTCCTGAGTGCAGAGGAAAGGGGCTAAGGGAAGCAACCAGACTCTCAAGTGGGGAGCTGGGTCCAGGTGGGTGATAGTGAGAAAGCTGCATCTCAGAGCTCCCTGGCTCCAAAAGGTGTGGCAGGCAGCAGAGTGATTTTCATGTGCCCAAGAGCAGTGCCACTGAGGGAAAAGGCCAGGAGTCTCCCTCCCCAACAATATCCCTGTCCCATGTAGCCCAGGCAAGGCAGGGCAGTGAGCAAAGTAAGGTCGGGCACCAGAGGGCTTTGCAATCAGAAATATAAACAGCTCCATGATTGCCAAGTGTGGAGAGATGGCAAAGCAGGCAGATGCTCCCCCTCCACCCTGGGCACCTGCCAAAGCCCACAGCAGTTAGGCCTGGCCCCAGAAAAACGCAGATGAGGAACTTTGGATTGTGATAAAAGCCCCACCACAGGCAGGATGGAAGCTCAAAATAGTCACTGTTTTGGAAATGAACAAACAGTTGACAGCCCATTAACCTCCCCGGCTTCTGGACACTCGAGTTGTGGGCAAGGTCCTCCTGGAGGCCTGTGCTCTACCAGGAAGCCAAAACCAGGGCGGGTGCCTCACACGTCTGACACAGGGGTCCTGTCCTGTAGTAGGAGGTTGAAGCCCAGAGCAAACCATGCTGTGAGTTCTCTACTTGACGCCCTGACCTGTTTCACAAATGTGAACCACAAGGAAAAAAGTTCTCAACAAAGATCTTCAGGCGAGAGGGCAGGACCGCCCTGACTTTGGCCCCGTGAAGTCTCCCGGCCCTTGGAGTGTCTATATGGCACACCTAAGATAAGGTTAGAAACCACCTCATCTGAGAGGCCCAGGACTACTCCCATCTCAATTCTTTTGAAACAGTTAGCATAACTTGTCATCAGCTTATTGAATGATCTGTTTACTTGCTCTGTGTCTGTCTCTCTGACTACAAGTCATGAGGGGAGAGATCATGGCTCCTTGCACTGTAGGTGCTGGATAATATCAGAGAAATACATGAACGAATGAACAGATGGATGGATGGATGAACTCATTACCACCAATCCAGGCCTCGCTCACATCTAAGGATGCACCATTGATCGAAACATGAGGAGAGGCAGGGACCAAAGGCTTCCTATTTCCCATTTGCATAAAGATACAGTCCAAAGAGAAATTATCCTCATCTGTTTGTTAAAGCAGAGTTCTTCTAGGTGATGCCTTGAATCAACCAAAACCTAGTTTGAGCTGTTACATGGAGTCAAACTGCTTTTCTTTCCAGAGTAAATTTATAGTTCAGATATTTCAGTAATTGGCTCTCACTTTCCACCCCCAAGAAATCCAAATGCTTGAGGTTGGCAAGAGCTAGCCAAATCTCACATGGATCAGGAATCTTGAAAATATTCAGATCCTTTGAAATGCATAGGATACATTCCCACTTCTGGGGATTTTCTAAAGAAACAGAAATTCAGGGAAAGATTCAAGGGCAAGACTGGTTGCCACAGCATTGGTTTTATGTTGAATATCTGGGAACAACCTAAATGTCCAGCAATAGAGGACTTATTTTTTATGACAAGTTCTTAATAAAGAATATTGCACAGCCATGAAAACAATGCTTTTAAAGAGCATTTAGTATCAAAAGAAAATGCTCACAAGATCAGGATACAAAATTATTTAGAATGTGATCCCAGATTTGAATACATATAAATTAACTCAAAATGTTAGCTGATATTGTCAGATGGCTTGAGTGCTAAGATTGCAAATGATTTTTGTTTTCTTCCTAACATCTCTTGCAGACTTTTTATGATGAACATGGTCAACTTTTATCACTAGGGCAAAAAATGTTCTCATTCATTCAGTAAATATGGATCAAGCACTACTCTGCCACGTGAGCAAAAAAAAAAGAAAGAATGGTTCCTGCCTTCATGCAGCTTGTGCGGGAAACAACATTGAACTGAGAACTTAGCCAACAAAGGCACATGACTACAAATTCCAGCGAGAGCCAAGAAGGAAACCTACAGGGGAATACTGGCAGAAAATGACGCACAGGTGGCCTGATTTTGATGAGGTGCCAGGGAAGGCCTCTCAGAGGAGATACCTGAGCTGAGACTGGCAGGATGTGAGTTAGGCAAAATGTGGAGGAAAGGGACGCAGGCAATGGGAACAGAATGTGCAAAGGTCCTGAAGTGGGAACAAGAAAGGTTCATCTGAGAAACTAAAAGAAAGCCAGTGCAGTTAAAGAGATTAGCAAGAACTATTGGAGAATGGGGTTAGAAAGGCAGGCAGGAGTCAACTGCACAGGCCAGGGCCACAATTAAAGATGCACAAAAGTGCACAAAGATGAATCATTAGCAAGTGTTAAGCAAGAGAGTTGTGTGATCTGCATTACATCATACATTTTTAAGAGAAAAAAGATTGAGCCAGAGGTACAAAGCTACAGACACCCAGAACTTTGGGGGAAAATCCAATGTCTGTTTTATTGTGAGAACTCAGGGGATTCATCCCTGAGCCATCCAAACTAACCACCTGAGGGAGTCCATATCTCTGCCCAATGCTTTCTGAAAAGAAGGGCTGAAGATGGAGCAAACTCCTGTCTCATGTATGCCAGTCACTTTACACAGAACTGCTGTCTTATCTGATTTTGATAAACCCCATGTAAGAGAAGCAAGAAAGGAACTGTGAGCCTATTTGACAGCCAGAGAAACAGGCTCAAAGAAGCTGGCATATTCATTCGTTCATTCATTTGTTCACAATGGGTAGCCACTAAGCAGCAGAAGACGCTCAGAGGGAAAGCAGCAAACCTGTCAGCAACTGGCCCCTTTGGGAATGACTGAAAAGCTCCCCTTGGCATAGACTTACTCACCTTTCACTTACAAAACACAGACCATGGCCCTGACACTGTGCAGTGACATTTGTAGGGCAACTGGGTGGAAAAGGACCAGAGCCAAAACAGAGACACCTGCAAACATGTCTTAAACAGTCAGGCTTTTGAAACCTCTTATGCATTTTTGACAAGGTATATTCACATGTACAGCTGGAGAAGAGTGTGTCGAGAAAACTCTACCTTTCCATTGAAAACAAAATCTTCAGAGTGATGTTAAAATGTCTCTTATACCTTCCTTCATTCTGGTAAAAAGCACTGTAAAGGATCCACTTTTTGGTGAATGTAGCCAAAAGAAACAAAACCAAAAAACCCATATTTTCTTGTTGCAAACAAGGTGTAAATAGTTGTCAAAATCTAGGTAAAATCTGGGAAAATAGTATAAAATCTGAAAGAAAGGTAAGAAAAAAAACTGAAAATAGCTGATTCAATAGTAGATAGTGATGATGATGATAATCGTAATAAATTAGAGAATACTAACATATGATAAGCATGGTGCCAATCACTTGGCATATTCATCTCATTTAAACCTAGGTCTGTCTGGCCCAAAAGTCTGTGCACAGAAATTTTGCCTCTTCCCAAAACACTGATTCTCTACCTTTGATGTATCACAAAGCCCTGAAAATCTCATGAAAGATACGTATCCTAAGAAATGGTATTAACCCAAATTTTACAAGCAACTTAAGAGTGTTCAGGGACACAAGTTCCCTGCAGAATTCCCCTGTGAATTCCTGTTATTGGCAAAAATCTGAGATTGACTACACCAGAGAAGGAAACTGAGGCAGGAGTGCTGGACATACCACTGACCAGGGGACTAGATAGACAAAGACAAGCACATGCACAGATGAAAGCATAAAAGTATATACAGGTGTGTGTATGTCATTAAGGAAACACCTATGAAAGGTCCAAATCCTGGTGCCTGTCACCAGGATACCCACAGTTCAGCTGGGTCTATTGAGACATCTTTATGCAGAGGCCATTAAGAATTGGTGCCTGCTTATCATCTGCAATTGTGATCCCAGCCCGTCCTTGGCCAGCCCTGAAAGGGCCCTCTCTTTCAAGAGTCAACAGGTCAAATCAGTTAGAGTTTAGGAATAAGCAGGCCCTTGTACCCAGCCAGATATGCTACCCTGCATGAAACAGCTTCATGTAGATCCTGGATTAGCAGAATTCAATGGCTGACCCACCTTCTAAGGCTGAAGGAGATAAAGACAAAGAACTGGGAGGCCCCAAGGGCCATCAGGGGCTGCATCCCGGATGTGCCCTTTCCCAACCTCTAGAACTGGATTCATGCTGTGGGTCCAGAGAACAATGGGAGGCACCAAAATCAAGGGCCACACACACCAACAGGTGTCACAGATTTTGCCTAAAAGATGATGCCATTTCCCTCAAAGATCCAAGAAAAATAAGACGCAAGATAGTTGGGTTTTGTCTTCTGCTTATCACCACATATACAACACAAGGTCCTGCCCTCTGAGAAAAGGTCAACTGTCATTTATTCTAAGTATCTGACATTTCAGCAAAGCCCAAAATGGGACCTTTGGCAAATGGAACTGTATGAAGTTCACAGTATGAGAGCCCCAGTAGGGTTGGAGAGGGCCCTGCAGCAAACACGCTGACATGCTTGAAGGCAGGGACCAGCCAGTGTCCCAGCTTCAGGTGGGCAGAAGCCAGCATTAACCATCTCCTGAGTTAAAATCATCTCCTGCTCCCAGATTCTTGCATTATAAAGCTGTGGTAATACCACGGCATGATCATGACAAGACATCCAAAATCACAAACTTCAAATGGTAGGAACCCAACAGATGACTAGGCCTTGTCTAAGCTAGGAAAAGCCTAAAGCCCAGAGAATATATTCTAGAATTTGGTGAGTCATTAAATGAAAGTAACAGGTGAGAAGGAGCCCAGAATTCTAGAAAAGAAGCACCACAGCCAGCTACTGACTCTAGTCAAGTTATATTCCAGGGGCAACTGAGGAAAGGAAAGGAAGCTAAGCAAATTATACAATTCTCATGCTTAAATTCCCAGAGGCCTGCATTCAGGTGCTCACCCACTGCAGAGTCTGTGTACTTTGCAATCCTGCAGCCAGCACTTCTCACCCAAAGCTTTGCATATTTGGACCATTCATATCACACACATCTGATACAAAATGTTACTTGACAAGAAGGCCACCAAAGAACACCCTGTCCAAAAGGACCCCATGCCCTCCCTCAGATCCCCACCCTAGCATTGGTCCTTCGATGCTGAGTGCCAACTATGGCCAGGGCATGGCACAAGCACCACAGAGGGCTCTCACCAGATTGGCACCTGTCAGCCTTACACCCTCTCTACTCTACCATTTACCCAGCTCCCACATGGCTTGAAGATAACAGGCCTGTGAAGGCTTAAAACAAGGGAGGGACAGAAACCTGGCCTGGCTGTTCCTTCAAGAAAGTTCCAAGCACTTTGAACATCTCTCAGAAAGACACTGACAAATGTCAAAACCATTAGCAGGAGCTGATCTTGGAAGTCAGCCTGTAACATTCCACCTTTATCAGCACAGTTGGATCACGTGCCTTCATATCTGACAACTTTTCCAAGAGACAGGGGTCTATAAAAATGGAATGTGGCTTTCCCTCTGACAGTTCTGAGGCAAGAGAAGGAGGGAAAGCAGCTCCCAACGAAATTCGCCTTTCGACACCAACCGACAGTGGGCAAGGTAAGAACTTGCTGAATCAAAATTCACAAAAGAAAAGGTTGAAACTCTGAGGCAGGAACAAGCATAGGACAGCTCGCCAAAAGAGTACTATCTAGAGTTTTGCATTTAGAATTTCTTTAGCAATGCCCCTTCCCTGCTGAAACGCACAACACTCTACCTAGCATGGTAGGTATTAATCGTTGCCTGGTATACAATTGCTTTTAAAAATGGGGGATTTATTATTGGGATTCTCAATTGGTTCCATACAAGACAATGTCTAACATGTGCCATCAATCAATTACAGGCACAGAATTTTATTATTTTTTTCCTCACAGGACCCTTAACATGCCACCTGAGATACTAAATTGAAATTTCTCATAGATGAGGGTAAAGTGAAAAAAAAAAATAACAAAATGTGATGAGCTTTTTTCCTAAAGCCTAATTTATTCAGTGTGCAAGATTGTCCTTGGCTTCCCATGATGTCCTTCCCAACAATTCTGTAATAGCAAGTCTTCTTATGGTCTTGGTGAATGACAGACAGCTTCATTTGGGCAATGCCTATGCATGGCAAGAGCAAAGGCTGACAGCCAAATTTTATAAAATTTAACCAGTTAAGAAATGCAAACAGAGATGATCTCCAGAACCTACTTGCTTCACAGAGGGAAAATGCCCTAAGACACAAACCTCCATATTACCTTAAACATTAGAGAGGGAAAGACTTAGAGAATCAAGGTAAGGGAGGAGAATCTGATGCCAGAGGAGGGAAGTGATCTCCCTTGAGTTACACAACTGAGCTCTACGTCAAACAGAGGTTTTCTGCTTGGGTGTGGACCCAGTTCTCTGCCTTATCACTGAGGCTAAGGCTCCTCAGGTGGAAACGGAGGAATATTTTCTAGTGCCTGGATTTGCTGAGAGGACCATGAGAGATGTTACTGATAAAGTGTTTGGCATACTCACCAGTACCTACACTGACCAGTAGGTATGTATGGACATATTCTAATGAACAGAAGTAGAATTGAGACTTACACAATTTATACATTCACAACAGCTATGGCTGTTCAACCCCAGTCAACAGGAAGAAGCCACATACCGCATGGTCAGTAGGACCACCCAGTAGCCTGCAACAGGACAGGCTACCGAAGGTGGGTGAATGGGTTAACTCGATCAGTTTACACATAGTCGAGCCTCCTTTGTGCCAGCCACCAATATAATAGTGAGGATGGCAACGCCACCATCAGACCATGCCAGTGCTCTCCCAGAACACAGAAACAGCCTGTAAAAACACAAGAGAAGGCCTGAGATGTTCCTACTGACATGGAGATGGCTCTGGCCTCCGCACACTGAGCTGAAGTGCCAGGACAGCCCAGTGACCAAAGAGATGGAGGGTGCCAAACCTGAGATTGATTGGCTAGGTGGTTTGGTCCTGATTGGGCTAAAGTACCAGCTGGAAACTAGCCAATGGGCACAGGCAAGAATATAGCCTGCTCTGTACCACAGGTCTCACTACCTGCAAAATGAGGACAGAACCTCCTTCTCAGGGTTGTACAGAGTTTAGAGCAGCTGATGTCCATTTACACTCCACAAAGGGACTGGCCCAGGGTGAGCTCACACCAACAAGAACAGTACTATATATTAGTTGACCAGAAGCTGGGAGACACCTTGGCTACCATGAGTGAAAACATTTGTAGCTGGATCATTCAATGCTCCCGAATTCCCCAGTTGGTGACTCAGACCACCCCAAGGATATTTGAGAGAGGAAGACTGGCAGGAGGGTGTGGATGCTAGAGGTAAGGCCTTCCTCAAAGGCTGCCACAAGCCCGTAGACACCCTCATGCAAAGTTGAAAAAAAGCAGTAACAGGGGACCTTCCTCAAGACATTGACTATCACATGCAGGAATATTGTCCCATGAACACAGCATACAGACAAGACTATCAATGATGTGAGTGTCACCCTCTTACAAGAGCTGAGACCTTGTATGTGTACATCTAATACTGATGTACGGACGCCCCTACAGTCCATTGGGAATATGGTACCTGACAAAGCTCTCTTTTGCAGATATTGGCAACCGAGATGCTGACCCTCTGGGCCTTGGTCATCACGCTGGCCATCCAAGCGGGAGCACTCGCCCTGCTTCCTCCGCTCCCCCTGCCAAGACAAATTCCTCTCAGTACACCCCTTAATGCCATCAATACCCTCCCCGTCTCTTTGCCACTTAGAAATCTGCCCACTAATCCTTCAATCCCAAAAAGCTCTCCATCTACAAAACGTCTGACTGGGACCCCAAGAAGCATGTGTCAAACTTCAGCCAGGTACTTCATGTCTACCAGCAAACTGGATGAATGTAAGTAAGAATTGTTTCACCTTCACACCTTTGACTTTCCACCTCCTCACACACACCTCTCATTTCCAAGCTCAAAGGCTAGTAGTTACATCTTCTGAGTTCTCAGTCAGGAGAAACATGAGAATTACCTCAGCAACTTAACAAAACAACTGCCTAGGCCCCACATGCAGACATTCTGGTGCAGCAATACCACAGTGGGCCTGAGAACCTGGCTTTCTAATGAGCTCCAAGGGGATGTTGAGGCTGCTTGGCCACAGTCCACACACTGGGTAGAACTGGTTAAAACAACCCTGGAGAAGGGAACTCTTGGGTCCAGCAACCTGTCTGGTTACCTGCCTTTATGCAACTCTTATCAGCTGGGCACTGCCAGATCTCTCAGCTTGTCACTGCCGGGCCTCACAGCTCATCCCAGACACCCATGAATACTTAAAGCATCAAACTGGTTGACCAGGATCCACAAAATGGGAACTCTGGGTTCACCACCAAGCCCCTGACTACAGTCATGCTCCACAAGCTCCCTTCTCACTCCCTCCCTGAGTCTCAACTTCCTCCTCAAAAAGATTTGGAATTCTGTCCTCCAGCATTTCCCAGGGCCTGAGAACAGAGTAGCTCAGGAATTGCAAGCCTTGGCAAAGAAGTGGTTCCCTTGGAGAACCAGAAGGGAATAGGACTCATCGGCAAACGAAGGCTAGTAGGAACGCCTGCAGAGCTCCCCTTAACAGCCTTCTACAGCTGGGGCTTATGTTGGCCTTCCAGGGTGACAGGTCAGGGTGAAAGAGGGGGAACTGGCACCAGCCTAGTGATGACAGTGTCTAGCCCACAGCTCACACATCTACTGCTTTGCCTCTTCAGGAACATGTGCTCCATGCTTCCCACAATCCTGTCTTATTACAAAATACTTGAAATACATAGAAAAGTTCAAACAGTAGTAAAAATGACAGTTGTGTACCCATCAAGCAGTGCTTTGGTGGTGGTGGTATTAATCTAAGCCATACAAAAACCTTAAAAGATATACAGCAAACACCCGTTCCCACGACTGAGATTAAGGACTAAAACCCAGCCAATGGGCTGAAGGCCCTGGGGCTTGTGCTGAGTTGCCTCCCTCTCCTTCCAACCCCACTCCCTCCCCAAGACTAGGCATCTGGCCAGATTAATTTTTCTTTGCCATTTCTTTATATATTATGATATGTGGCTATTCCTTTTCAATGTAAAAAATTGTACTATGTGCTGTAAAGTTTCCCAAAAGGTTTGCATTGTCTCTTAATCTTATGTTTCTGGGGTGATTCATCCCTGTTGTAATCAGAAAGATTTCCATTCATTTTCACCATGGCTTTCTATTGGATTAACCTTCACAATTTACACATGTATTTGATTTCCTTTCTTTCCTATTTTGTACTGCTCTGGGAAGTGTTGGCCTGAACACCGTTGTATGGACCTCATGGTGCTCATATGCAAGAGATTCTCCGGGAAAAGCTAAGATGGGGCTATGCTCACTTCCCCCAATAGGTAAAGGCTCTCCAGAGCTCAGAGCCCTGGACGTGGAGGCAGCAGCAAGCTTCCAAAACCCAAGGCCCACCAGCTCAACAGTGCTGGTACTAGCAGACTTCTTCTTTTTGCTACTTTGCTGGGCCCAGAATGTTGTCCCTCAGTCCAAATACCTTAACTTCTTCTCTAGGTGAGCAGGGTTGACCATCATCTAGATAGTTCTTTCTCGGACCAGGCCACCAAGAGCAGCAGAAGAGGATAGGACCCCTGTGACTTCACGGCTCTCCAAGCTGGCTCTTGACCCTTTTCCTTCCCCACCATCTTCTGGGATACTGCTTCTCCAACTCTGCTTATCTCCAGTATGGAGGCAAAGACATGGTTAGCACCTCCTCCACCCTGATGATAACAGTCTGCAAGAGGATTAGAGCTGATGCAGGGGTTCTCCTAGTATGGGCAGCTTATCAAAAGCGGCAGGACTTCCCAATGACCCACAAGGGGGAAATGAGGCCTAGAGAAGGGAAAGGGCTTGCACAGAATCACACAGATGGAGAACAAGATAGTCCAATCCTCCACCATTACTTCCCTGGCCACCTCAACCCTATTTAGCACTTAAAACCATCAATCAACTCATTCATCCTGCACCCAACAAACCACGCTGTAGGTTCTATCATGCACCCTGGGACAGGTGCAGAGATGGGCTTGAGGAAGGGAAGACCCTGCCCCACACCACTTGGACTTCAAAGGGCAGGGTTTACACTATATATACTCTGGGCTACTGGACTCAAGAGCAAAACTGGGCCCTTTTATTCCATGCCTAAATCACTTTAAAGTAACATACTCAACACCAGGTTGGCCTCAGGTAGGTGCTAATAAATGTTAACTCTGAACAGGGCACAGGTTATTTCTGTAATGCTAGGCTGTCCTTATGGTGGGCAGTACAGGTATTGCTATTTCCAGGAGACAGGATATACAGTGCCTATGGCCTCGTAATTCAAAGTGGCTGTTTCTCTAAAGCAAACCTGAAGGAACAAAATAGCAGTGGACTCACAGACTCCAAGAAGGGACTAATGATTACCAAAGGGGAGGGGTTGGGGACAGATAAGGGGATTAACGGGCACTATGATTCAACCTCACGATATAGGTAGGTCATGAGGAAGGCAGTACAGCATGGAGAAGATAATTAATGACTCTATAACATCTTACTACACTGATAGTGAACTACAGCAGAGGGGGTGAGGACTTGATAGTATGGGTGAATGCTGAAACCACTGTGTTGTTTATGTGAAACAATCATAAAATTGTATATCCATGATACTTAAATGAATTAAAAAAAAAAAAGAGGCTGTTTCTCCAGTTGGGAAGGTTCCTCTGGCTGAACCAGCTGGACAGCCAACAGCAGGAACATGTCTCCTGACCTTTTCAGATCTACATGCCGCCCTGCCCACACAGATTGAGAAGATGCTGATGTGCGCGAAGGTAGACCTGGCTGGTATAGTTGGGTCATTGTTGGCCATGGCATTCAGCTCTGACCTGCTGTCTGTGTTGGACGTGACTTCATCTCTCAATATTCTTGGAGATGGTGGCCTTGGTGGTGTCTTGGGCAAGGGGAGTGGTGGCAAGTCACCTCAGCAACAATTGCCACTGTCCTCAGTAGCCACTGGTGCAATCGGCGGCCTAGGTGCTCTGAGCAGCCTACTACCCATTCCTGCAGAGAATCCTGTAAAAGGCCTTGTCAACACTGTCGGTCTCTCGGATCTCCCCCTGCCCCTGAATGGTGTGGTTGACCAAGTTGGCAAGCTCCAAGAATCCACCGAGGGCGTGCTGAAGAGTGCAGTGCCAGGAGGCATTAATAGTGCAGTCACAGACCTGCTGGAAAATAACCTGGAAGGGCTCTTGTTGGGGTAAGTGCTTCCTTACCCTAAGGTCTGGACAAGAAGCAAGCAGGTGTTTGGGGACACTGAAGTTCAACCCCCAATAGTCCCATGGGAAGGGACAACCATGAAGCAATATTCTAGCTCTGTGCTGAAAGGCTGCCCTTTGAGGGAGAAATGTGATCAAGATTTCCTGAGCTTTAAGAACTGGGCAGGTAAGGGAGCTAAGGAGTCCCGGGGATGGATGGGATGGTAGGTTGTTAACTGGCTGCTTCAAAGGTTTTTCTCCTGCTGCCCAGGCTGATTCCTTGAGCAAGGACTGACCCTTGATGCTGTCATTTTGCAGATTAGAGGTTCAAAGAGTGACTGTGGAGAACATGACATCAACCATGACAGACGATGGGATCCTCTTCCATGCCATGACTACTGCCTTCATAGGTGGAAATGGGTGAGCCTGTTCTGAATCAACTGCAATGGCATTGACTGGGGACTTAAGATCTGGTGTCCAAGCACCAGGCAAAGACAACACAGAGGAAGGCAGAATGGTTGAGGATGGGACAAACTGGGCATCAAGCACGACAGTCATTCCCCTCCATCCCAAAGGACCAGAGCAGGAGAATGACCCCTGGAATGCCATTCTCAAAGAGTTTAAGCACTGCCAAAAATCCAGATTTCCAGGTGAAATCTGCACAATTTTATACATGAGCAATGAAGAGAGAAACAACAGAGAATGCATCTTGTACTGACATGGACACTAGTATTACAGGAAATATACCTTTCAAATAATCCAAGGAGAATCAGCCCATTCTGCACAAACATTGTCCAAGGCAGTTGGGGGAGTCGGAGATGATTATAATGCACTCATTCTCCACCTAATGGGTAGTTAATGCACAGCTCCATACCAGATGCTGTGCTGGGCATAGTAGGACTAAAGGCAGTCCCTGTCGGCAATGAGCGTCAACACATGGGGAAAGAGCTGGTTAATAGTATAGGCCCAGGGCACACAGGAAGACATGAGGACAGGCAAGCCACACTGGGGAGGAGGCTTCATGGACTAACACACAGCACTGAATCCTCTCACTGACAGAGCTCTAGCCAGGCACTTAAGTGAGGCCATCTCCATTAGCTGTGTCAAGAAGCATCTGTCTTCTCCAGAACATCTGACTTTAATAAGGCCTCCAGTAAATGGTGGTTTTTTCTCATGCTGTCACCCACACAAGACAGCTGGCAATGCTGGGCACGAAAGTGCAGCTCTAATGGGCATCTTGTCACAAGTCAGCCTCGAGCCACCAACAAGACTGTAAGCTGGGTAGGAGGCTGATTTTATTAATGTTTAACTGAATGCCTCCCATGAGCCAGGCTCTAAATCCTGTGTACAGGGGGAAGCCAACCTTGGGGCATGTTCACTGGAAAGCACCAAACTTTCCTTCTCTCAAGTAACCCAGAGATATATAAGGCTGACTCCCAAACACCCATTGCTTGGCCTGAGTGACATCTTGGAGCCAGGTCTGGTCTCACCTGCATCTTGCTCTCCACAGGTTAGCAGGAACTGCAATCAGTCTACTGGGAATTGAAGTGCACGGGGATGTGACTCTGAACATTGGCATTTCCACAAACAATACCCAATGCATCAACCTTCAAGTCCAAGACAAAGACATCAAGGCCAGGAAAGTGACCTTTCAGATACTGGAGATGTACGTGAGACCATTTCATTTTCTGGATCAACTGGCTTGTACATCAGAATGTCTACACTGGTACCACCTTAGAGATGAACTCAGCCAACCCAATGGTTTGAATGGTCAATAAACAGAGGCCCAGAGAATGGTCTCCACTTGAGAACAGCCTAGTATGTTTGAGAACAGCCTTCTCTCACTCTGCCTGCTAAGTGTACTTTTTGTACTTTGTTCTTTTTTCTTGCATAAGCAATACATTCACCTGGATCAAAATTCAAGATACAAAAACCATTCAGTGAAAAGTCTCCCTCTCACCCATGAACACCAGGTGGCTAATTATCCTCCCTGGAAGCAACCAATGGATCCAGGATATTATTTGCATATGTAACAAATTTGAGTATATGTATACACACACAGAAAGGAGAAGAAACTATGTATACTTTTCTGGAATCTGTTTCACTTAAAAAAAAATAGCTTGGAATCTGCTGCCTCAGTATATAAATACCTTCTTTTTATGGCTGTCTAGTATTCCATTATGAAGATATACTTAAATAATTTATATAAACAGTTCTTTATCAAGGAATAGTTGTTTTCAATTATTAACTGTTGTACCCAACCCCAATTAGTAAAGTTCCAGACAAGTCTGCTCACCAGCGTGCATAGGCATCTGAAGGACAATTTCTCTACATGGGATTGCTGGGTCAGATGGGCACTGGTAATTTTCCTGGGCACCCTTGCATCTTCCTTAATGACTAAAACCGAAGGTGACAGGGCTTGGGGAGTTGCACCAATTAGGCACTGCATGGGTTTTCTCTAATGTTTGAGCAAAATCCAGAAATGCAAGAACCACACATTTCCCCCCATTTATCTTCCCCAGGCTCACAAACTCTTTGCCGGTGCCTATGTCTCTTCCCCTGAATGACGTCATTCCTCTACTGTTGACAGTAACTATGAAAGAAAATGTAAGTACTGGGAAAGGGGAGGACACCACTCAGAGTCTGTTAGGTGGGGAAAGAGGAGAAGCCCCTTCCTCAGGTATGTCCTGATGCTGGGAGAGACTTGAAAAGACACCAGGTCGTCAGGAGTCCTGAGTCTAGGGGAGCAATTGCCCCTCTGGCCCCAAAGACCCCAGCAACAAGATAGGACAATGCCTTAGGCTGGGCAAAAGTAGACAATGAGTTCTGCCAAAAAGGCCAGGAAATAGGGGAAAGGGAAGGACAGGAAAAAGAAAGGGAAGGACAGGAAAAAGAAGGGGAGGTGGGGTGGTGAGGAGTGGGGTGGGCCTGCTGGATTTCCTCGGCAAAGCTAACAGGTGGTGATTTTACAGATTCAAAACTCCAAATCCTGTGATATTGATCTCAGAGATTTCAGCAAATGTGAGAACTGTGAGTATAAACACCGACCTCCCTGGGGCTAACAGGTCACTAGAGGGAGATAGCCAAGGCTCCCCTGGGACCCCACAGGGTGACAGAAGAGGATGGAGCTATAAGCTGCAACACCATGCACCTTTGAGCACCCGAACTCTCCTCAGCACCCTCAGGGCAAAAATGTGGCGACTTACCTGCTTCTCTGAACCACTGTGACTCATTCTCCAAGACATAGCAGGACAAAGAGTCCCTTAGGGGTCTCTGTGGTGCCCCCTCCCTTCCCAAATGGTTTGCAAAGTGCACACATGCATGGAGTCTGAGCAAGGAGCAGTCCCAGGGTAAAAAGCAAAAATCTCCTCCCATGTCCCCAAACATATCCAGGAAACAGGGTGATAGGACACAGTGGGACAGAAACTGCCAAGACAGCTAAAGCAGGAAATTGGTAACATTTCCCAGGCCCCAGAGTAGACAATCCACAGGGCCCAAGCAAGTCTCTTCTTCCTGCTGGAGGTTTTGGCACACCAAGGGCAGAGCCCTAGTGCCCCCCTTGCTCCCCAAAGCCTCCTCCCAGACATATGTGGAAAAGCCAGTGAGGCACCAGCTTTCTGCCTGGGACCAAGGGAAAGAGAGGGGTCTGCAATGCTCCCCCATCTAGAGAGCACAGCCAGCAAGAGCCCAGGGCACACCACCAATCAGGGGTTTGTGGGGATCCCTACATGCTCTCTCCTTCCTCTTGCCTGCAGCTACTGGCTTGTTCAAGTATCAAGTTACAAATTCCCGGATTTCTGCACAAGGTCTCTCAATCAACTACTGTGTAAGTATTCTTTGTACTTATGATGGATTCCGTAAGAAGGCTGAAGACAGCCCCATCCCTGAACTCATGAAATAAACGCCAGTGACATAACGAACAAGCCTGCACCCAGATTCCCAGAACTTAACCATGGGTGAATCTCCCAGGCTTCCACCACACCACCTGATTGCTTGCGACAGGGTCAGCAGTGTTTTCCCTTCCATTGAAGACCAACGTACAGTGCCTGAGAGGCATTCCACGACAACAACCATTTCTTGACCAGTAGGATGTACTCAGAACAGGTCTAGACACTCAACGGAAGATAGGTGAGAAAACAAAAAGGGCCAGCTCACCACCACCCCAACTCTCTCAGCCACCCAGGGAACGTGAGACCCGGACAAAGTGACGAGTAGTGAAGAAAGACAAGGGTTTGGACCTACTTCTGGGAATCTATCTGTATGAAGCATCTTAAATGCAGATAAATAATTAAGCATGAAAATATCAGTGATGGGAGAAGAAAAAAAAAACCTAGTGAAGAACAAAAAAGGAAATAGTTAAACCATGCCTGAGATCATTAGAAATACTTACAAAATTTACAGGGTATACAAAAATGCTTATGAAAGTAATTTTTTTAAAGCAAAATAAAAATGGAATGAGGTATACAAAAACACAGAAATATCAGAGATGTCATGCAAAATCTCTTCCATTGCCTTCATATTTCATGTAACTTTTAAAGTTTCCTGGCACGTGTGGTTTGCATTTTATAAGTAGAGGTGAAAATGCATGTAAAAGAAAGAGGAATTATTCCATGGAGGCCAGAATATCTATGAAAATGTTTCACAGACAAGATGGGCGTCGAGCTTCACAAGTAGGTCATTCCAGGTTGGGAGAACATGTAAGGAAAGGTAGGAACAGTGAGTTATGTGTAAACATGCATACACACACGTTACTCGAAGCAACACTTAAATAGGGGAGTTCACCTGAAAAATGATTTGTGGCTTCTCTTGGAAAACCAGTGGTCTGGTGGCCCTAAGCCAAACTGTATCAGGACCAAACAACCGGAGAGGAGTAGCACTTCCTCCTGTACGAGGGGCCTTTGCTCTCTAGTCTCCATAAACCCCGCCACTTCCCAGTCCTCCAGCACAGAGGCAGTGGAGGCTGACGGAGGCTGGTCTTCGTGCTCATCCACCGCAGTGCTCACAGGGAGCCACGTGACTCCTCGACATCCCAGCCAGGCCTCCAAAGGCACAGAAATTGATGTTACTGTCACATGATGCCAAGTGCTTTCTGCTTTTCTTTCTCTAGGCTAAAGCCGTCCATTCCAGAAATACAGTGCCTGTGCCTGGAAGTTCCCTTCCTCCAGATCCTAAAAATGCCAACATTTCCATAACTCTGTCCCACACAATACTCAAGACAATAGTCACTCTGAGTGCCAAGCAGAGCTCCGTCAAGGTAAGCATCATCCATGGCCCCTGGCACCATTGTCCTCTTTGCTTCGGCTTAGTCTGTCAAACTCTAAAAGTAACAAGGTGGAAATACTGTAGGTTCCAGAATATTCTTCCAGAGATAAAGTCAAGGAATGCTATGAGATACCTATTTTCCCTGAATGATCATATACATGGGTCTTTGTTGACAGTGAGGGAAAGCAGAGAACAGGGGCACAGGAGGACATATGTTTTCTGAGTGCCTTCTTTGTGCTGGGTACAAAGCCAGGTGTCTTTACATAATGTCATTTCATCCTCACAACACTGGGAGGTAGGGATTCTTATCCCCATTTTACAGATAACCAAAGTGAGAAGTAATTTACCAGCAGTCATAGCACGAGCAAGGAAGTAGGTTTACATGGGAGGTATTAATTAGCTCCTGGTTCCAAAAGTGACAGAAGGAATAGTGGCAGTAATAACAAAATAATCATCGAGTCCTTGCTCTGTGCCAGGCTCTGTTTCAGCAACATACAATGTTTCCTTAACAGAGCCTCCCAAAATGATCCAAGTGCAGAGCTGTCTGCCACAACAGCAAAGGAAGAAATGGGTTTAAATTGGATGAAGCATAATAGAAAAGTGAAATTGTATGTGTTAAATGCCCTCTTGTCCTTCTGAGAAAGGAAATGAGCTACAGGGAAATGTCTGGAATTAGACCCTATCTGTGGCGGTCACGTCAGCTGTGCCAGCACCCAGCTAGGTGACCAATTCACACTAGAGGATAAATAAATATTTGAGTAAATGAGCTGAATGAAGTATGGCTGTCTCACAAGGCAACATTCTGCAGCTCTCCCTCCTCTTCACACTCTAAATGATGACTTCTTTTTATCAGACAAATAATCTGGATGCAAGTATCACCCGAGTAGCCTACTCCTTCCAGCAAGGCAATAAAATCTCAGCCACCTACTGGGTTTCTGTGAAAAAGGATGGCTATCCCTTTGCCACTGGGCAAACGGTGAGTGCTGATCCTGGTACCAGGTGGTCTCCACTCTGGTCGTCCTCTGACCTTACTTGTCACATCACAATGTGACCTATCTGCTGAGTAGCCAGGCCAGGGTATTATTTTTAACCCATGTTATTTTATATTGACACAGACCATTATCATCTCCCACACGTGCAAGATTTCAAAAGACAAATTGATGACAGACATAAAGATTCTGAGGTACTGTCTACAACTACAAAATCCTCTTGACATTCAGCAATATAGGAAGAAATATCAAGAACCCAGTCCAAATCACATGAGGATGGAAAAAGCCCTTGAATAATTAGGAAAATCAAAATGGAGTTTTACTCACCTTAAACTTGCCTTTTCTCCTCTGTATTTGACATTTTATAAGTAACTTTTCTTTCTTAAGAAACAACTGACGCAATACCTAAACTCTACTTTGTAATTGGCTAGTATTTTTTATTTGAAAATAATTTTTTCTTGTACTTTATTTCCTGACAGCTCTGAACACACTGTGACACCCAGTGAGACTGTAAGTTGATTTTCAAAATATTTATTTATGATATGTGAGAAATTATGCTAATACCAGACCCTCAGTGACACAGGGACTCTGCAAAGGAAAAGGTCATGCAGACTAGATCATAGACACTGTGTCCAGGAAGACCATGGGCTTCAAACCTAAAACTGTTCCCAAAACCCATTACTGGAGTCCCACATTCAATCAGTGACCTGAAGGAAGGTCTAAATCTGCGCTTTTTTCTGATAAACCGGGAAGTTTTGGGATCCACAGGAAGGATGAAAAGATGATCTAGATTCTAATCTTGCCTGGGCTCATAAGAATTGCTCAAAAACATGCCCATCCTCCCATGGCCTCACTATTTCCATAAGTGGTTTTCAACCTATGTTCTACACAGTGAGCACATGGATCAACAGATAAAAGCCTGGGAGTAAGGAAGTGGGGAGAGTGAGGGTAGGGCCCAGTGAGCAGGCTCCAGGTACAGTGATGGAAACTCACAGAAAGCTCACCAACCACATCCACATTTAAGATACTTGATCTCACACATGTTCATGCCTTCATTCAACAAATGTTTAGTGAGAACGACTATGTGCGCACCCTAGAACTGCAACATGAAACAGCAGTGAGATGCCCGACTTCAGGATTGACCCTTGAGTTTAAGTGGGAATACAGAGACAGATTAAAATCATAAACAAATCAGCCAAATCATTAAGAGTCTGGTAGACACACAATGGGTGGGGGCACACAGTGGACAACACTGTCACTGCCTGTATGTCAGCCCTGAGATAATGGGGAGTCAGTCAAGAGTCAGACTCTGAGCGGAAAGCCCAGGGATCCTTCATCGCATCTTACCAGGCAGCTATGTAACATGCCAGGCTCTGTGCGGGAGAAGGAACATAGAAGGCATGATCACTGACCTCATGTAACCTGACAGGACATACATTTATGCAAACAGTTGTCAACTGAGCATGAAGATAGTAGAGAGGGCACCAACTAGGAGGCAGATGGTGAGTTCACTGAGAAAATGATGCCTGAACTTAGCCTTAAAGGAGGAGCAGGAGTTCACCATGGACCAAAAGTAGAGGGAGCAGGATGTGCAGAAGGTAAGCAGCATGGAATCACAGGCCTTTTGAAGAGAGTAATGCAGAAGGAAGAAAGGTAAACAGAGCACCAGCAGGGAGGATCACATCTGGGAGGACTTCAGAGAGGATACTAAAGAGGCAGCTTTCAGCAAAATACTGAATTCAGCATTTGCCCTAATGATATGCAGCCACATTGGAACATAACAACAACCCTATAAGCATTTGTTCAAGGAGCTGCCTAAGGCACCAAAACCTACTGAAAGGCTTTTGAAAAACTCCAAAGAATTGAAGGCCTGAGGGATTGACTGAGCCCCATTTCCCCACAGAGCCTTGTCCGGTAACAGACCTCTTCCAGTAGAAAAAAATCCACATGTCAAAGGCCCCCAAGACAGCTTTCCCTGATGTGAGGACTAGCTGAGGGACTACTAAATGTACTGATGAAAATGCTCCTCCCATCTCTTCCAGACGGACGAGGTGCAAGGTGTACTGACTGCAGTTCTGAGGAATTTCTTGTCTGCTCTTAAAGGTATGTGGAATTAATAATGTGAACACCTAGAAGAATCACAAAAAAGGACAAGGGTGTGAAACCACACTGCAGAATGTGCTGTGGCACTGGGCACCGTATCTTTCAATCACCATCTGGATTGAAAATGACTTCATTTTTAGATAGGGACTTCAGCATCTTGAGATGGCAAAATATGAAAACTGTATCTAAATGCCTCTTCTACAGGTCCTAATGAAATCTAGCTCATTAGGTGTCTTCAGGACCAACCATTTAGAGCAAACAAGGACCCAGGTCACCTAATCACTACATAGGTGCTAGAGTTGGAGAAATTCAAGAGTCTGAGATTGTAACATTTATGACTATCAAGAAATGATGGTATAAAATGCCACCAGTACATATTTGTGGTGAACTCTAAAGAGATTAAAAATAGTGCAAATAGCATCAAAATAGCAGGACCTGATTCTCCTTCCTACATCAGTGAAGGCAGACATGCCAGCATATCTCTTGGTACCAAGTCTGTGCATAGAATACCCACCAGGTTTCCAGTTAGTGCTAGGGTTTTTCTGTTCCTTGTGAACTCACCCTCACACATACAAAAGACTAGGACAAACTATGGCTTAATTCAAATCTGTCTGTTGAACGGACAGCAGAGGGATTTCTCCTTGACCCATATACTGCCCAGAGATCCCTCCCATTGACTGTGGCTAAAACAACCCAGCTTGGTCATTGTTTCTTTCAACTCATATAATAAGATTCTCCTCCTTTCTTTCAGGAAATTTATTGCATTGGAACGTTCCGTCTGGAGTAACCTCACTTCCTCCAATCAATGCCAAGGTTGAAGTGGTTAAATCGGTGAGAGATAAACCTTAGAAGTTGCTACATTCCTGTTTTTACTTAACCTCTAAATTTCTCTGTATCTGTGGACAAATCAATTACTAGAGGGTAGAGTGTGGTAAATCAGCATTTGCCTCAGTGTTGGTTTTTTACCTCCAGCTCTTATAATCAATAGCTGTGAGTGGCCTTGGACACATCACTTAAGCCTCCCCAAGTCAGCCTTGAGCCAGGGATTGGATCAGGTGAATGCCAATGGTTTCAGTTAACAAAAAATCCAATCAAAATGGTTTAAGCGATAATAACCGTAAAATTAAAAGTACTGAACATCCAGGGATGGGGCCAGCTTCAACAGTGGCTTGATTCAGGGCCCAAATAATGATACCAGAATCTATCTCTTGACTCTACTATTCCTGGGTGGGCCCTGTTTTGGCTGGGTCCCCCACGTACTAGGAGTTTCACCCTCCATTTCTTTCTGAAATAGTTCAAATGATAATCATTCAGAAATAACCTCTGGGGCTTCCACTGGCCTGACTTGTTCCATATGCCCATTCTGGAAGCAAACACTGTGGGTAGGCGATGGAGTACACTGAGTGGTTCAGCCAGTGCCTGCAACCAGCTTATGTATTTAAGAATATAACTGTCTTTTATCTCTTCGCAGAATGATCTTCAGGCAGCAATCTAAACCCAGCACACCTGATGCCAGAGAGTTTTACAGAATGAAAGCACTCTAAAACTTCTCTAAGAAATACTGAACCAAGGATATTCTTATGATTAAGGAGCCAAGCAGAAAGTGTTCTGAACATGTCAACTAGTCTTTGGAATTTCACCAACATTATCAGGAATGAGCAAGTGCAAGAAAAGCAAGAATCCAGGGATTTGGGGCATTTTGTAATCATCTCTTTAATAAATAACCTGTGTTCATGCAAAAAATGACTCACTTGTCTAATTCCTACAAATAGGAATTTCATAGTATGTTTATGACTAGTAAAAGTATTACCAACTAGGGACATAAAAATTAATAATATGAATGATGAGGCAACAAAACCCATTAATTCTTCTGTGTTACAGGGGACAATCATGACAATGATTATGACTTTTCTTCCCCTGTCTCTGCCCTCCCTTGTACACCTCCAAATTCTTTATTTTGTCCATTGGCCCAACAGAAAAGTCACACAGGGACTAGAATCCAACTTCCCATCAACACATGTTAAACATGAAGGGGCACAATCCAAATGCTAAAAGCTGGATGGAACAGAACAAGAGCCTGGAATTACCATGAACAGGGTAGCAAAGAATCTAGGACCCAGCTCAGTGAGAACAGGCCACGCCAAGTGGCTGTGAAAGGAAAATCAAGCCAAGCAATCAGGAAACCAGTAAATGTACAGAACCCCAGAAAAGTATACAAGAGGGATGCCGAGAAACACCACTGATCTCTTTACTGTGCAGAGACCCTCTGCCCTGTACCCAGCGTCTGCATAACATGTCTACTCTGGAACAAAAAGAACTCAGATTGTCGACAAAAAGATCAGATAAGCCCAGTATCTGGCCTTGCCTCAGAGCGAGAGGCAGCACCCCATAAAATAATGACCAAATCACACTATTACTTTTAGCCCTTTGTCCAAACCGTAGGTCTTGATTTCTCCCCAAGCTGTACCTCCCATAGACAATCCCATCTCAGTAAATGGCAGTATACACATCAAGCTTTCCTAGCCAGACACCTGGGAATCATTCTTGATTCATCCCTCTCTCACCAACAAAGTCCGATTGGTTCTGCTTCAAGAACACGTCTCCTACCTGTCTGCTTCTCTCCATCACCACCCTAGTCCAAGTCATCATCATTCACCAGGGCAACTTCTGCCATTGCCACCTACAATCCATTCTTTACCTGGAAGCCAGGATGCTCTTTTATATAAAACCTTCCAATCATTGGTGAGTATATGGACAAGTTGGAACCCTCATGTTGGTAGTGAGAATGTAAAAGTGGTTTAATCTTTGTGGAAAACAGTTTGTTATTCCTCAAAAAGTCAAACAAAAAATTTACATATGGGAAAAAATATGGCAGCGTGAGAAGTGAGACAGAGGATTCCTCCTAAAACCACATATAATATGAAAATATAATTAATACAACTACTCCTGAAAGAGCAACAGGAAAGGGGACTGCGCCACACTGCATACACCTGGAGAAGAGTAGACCTCACCGAACAGGGTAACATACCAAAGCTGTGGCTCAGCGAGACCCAAGAGCTTCCACCACCCCAGCTCACTGGGGGAAGGAAGAAAAACGGAGCGGGGAGGGAGTGGGGGCCAAGGACTGCTGAATACCTAAAGCTGGAGATCTGCTCTGGGAGCACAAACCTACATTTCATGGTGCTTGCATGGTACTCTCGTGAGTAGCGTTTGGAAAGCTAAGACAGGCAGAATTCCTGGAGAGACTGAGATTCCAGCCGCTTGTGGAAAGCAGGGATCATATCTGGCTGCTCTGGGACAAAAGAAAGGCAGGCAGTTTGAGAGACTTCCTAACAAGGAAAGCCTGAGCAAGAGGGCTGCTAAAGGGGCAAGGATTGCAAAAATCTTACTGCTCAGGAGAAAGGACAGGTAGACAAAACTGTCCAGCTGCACTCTGCCCAGAAGGTTGGGAGCTTTCACGATCTTCAGGTGCTCCAGCTCCCTGGCTGGCTACACAGCTCCAAGGACACCCTCCGGGATACGCAGCCTACTGCACCTTTCTCAGGGCCAGCCCCACCTAGCTCGCAAACCGGTAAACCCTACCTACCCGAGCATTAGGCCAGCCAGAGAGCAGATCTGTCCACAGCAACTGCAAACGCAAAGCACAGAGGTTTGTACCTGTTTGCTCGGCCCACTGGTTCAGGCAGTGCAGTAAGGCATAGCAGCCGGGAAGAAGGAAACACCTCTTTCCTCCCCCCAGGCACCAATACCACTCCCCTGCAATCCCCAACATTGCTTCAAGGGCTGAGCAGCTCTAGAGAGTAGAACTTCTGGGCACTAGAGGGCACCATATACAAATATGAAATGCGAAAGGAACCTGGTTCAAAGTAAAATTATTAATACCAATACTGAGAAAGATTTAAATGACATCAAACTCATGAATCTTCCTGAAAGGGAGTTCAAAATAAAAATCATTAACATGAAAAAATATCATTAACATGCCCATGGAGGTACGGAAAGATATTCAAGAACTCAGGAATGAACTCCAGTCAGAGATCCAATCGTTGAAGAACACAATGGAGGGTATTAAAAGCAGACTGGATATGGTGGAGGAGACAATAAATGAAATAGAAACTAGAGAAGAGGAATACAAAGAAGCTGAGGCACAGAGAGAAAAAAGGATCTCTAAGAATGAAAGAATATTGAAAGAACTGTGTAACCAATCCAAATGGAACAGTATTCACATTATAGGGGTACCAGAAGAAGAGAGAGAAAAAGGGATAGAAAGTGTCTTTGAGGAGGTAATTGCTGAAAACCTCCCCAGTCTGGGGAAGGAGATAGTCTCTCAGGTCATGGAGATGCCCAGATCTCCCAACACAAGGGACCCAAAGAAGACAACACCAGGACACACAGTAATTAAAATGACAAAGACTGACGATAATGACAGACTATTAAAAGCAGCCAGAGAGAAAACTAAGATCACATACAAAAGAAAGCCCATCAGGCTATCATCAGACTTTTCAACAGACACCTTACAGGCCAGAAGGGAGTGGCATGATGTATTTAATGCAATGAAGCAGAAGAGCCTTGAACCAAGATTACTTTATCCGGCAAGATTATCATTTAAATTTGAAGGAGGGATTAAACAATTCCCAAATAAGCAAAAGCTGAAAAAATTTACCTCCCACAAACCATCTCTACAGTGTATTTTGAAGAGACTGCTATAGATGGAAGTGTTCCTATGGTTTAATAGCTGTCACCAGAGGTAATAAAACCACAGTAAAAAAAGTAGAACAGCTAATTACTAAGCAAATGCAAAATAAAATTATCTCCAAAGTCAATCAAGGGATGGACAAACAGTACAGAATATGATACCTAATATATAAAGAATGGAGGAGGATGAAAAAGGAAGAGGGGAAAAAAAAAGAACCTTTAGATTGTGTTTGTAATGGCATATTAAGTGAGTTAAGTTAGACTCTTAGATAGTAAGGAAGTTAACCTTGAACCTTTGGTAACCACAAATCTAAAGCCTGCAATGGCAATAAGTACATACCTATCCATAATCACCCTAAATGTAAATGGACTGAATGCACCAATCAAAAGACAGAGAGTCACTGAATGGATAAAAAAACAAGACCGATCTATATGCTGCCTATAAGAGACTCACTTTAAACCCAAAGCCATACACAGACTAAAAGTGAAGGGATGGAAAAAGACATTTCATGCAACTAATGGGGAGAAAAAAACAGGAGTTGCAATACTTCTACCAGACAAACTATACTTCAAAACAAAGAAAGTCACAAGAGACAAAGAAGGACATTACACAATGATAAAAAGGTAAATCCAACAAGAAGGTATCACCATTATAAATATCTATGCACCCAACACAGGAGTACCCACATATGTGAAACAAATACTAACAGAATTAAAAGGAGAAATAGAATGCAATGCATTCATTCTAGGAGACTTCAACACACCACTCACTCTGAAGGACAGATCAACCAGACAGAAAATAAGTAAGGAGACAGAGGCACTGAACAACACATTAGAACAGATGGACCCAACAGACATCTACAGAACTCTACACCCAAAAGCAGCAGAATACACATTCTTATCAAGTGCACATGGAACATTTTCAAAAATAGATCATATACTATGACACAAAAAGAGCCTCAGTAAATTCAGAAAGATTGAAATTGTACCAACCAGTTTCTCAGATCACAAAGGTATGAAACTAGAAATAAATTATGCAAAGAAAATGAAAAATCCCACAAACACACGGAGGCTTCACAACATGCTCCTAAATAACCAATGGATCAATGACCAAAGAAAAACAGATCAAGCAATATATGGAGACAAATGACAACAATAATTCAACACCGCAAAATCTGTGGGTCGCAGCGAAGGCCATGCTAAGAGGAAAGTTTATTGCAATACAGGCCTACCTCAGGAAAGAAGAACACACCCATATGAGCAGTCTAAACTCACAATTAACGAAACTAGAAAAAGAACAAATGAGACCCAAAGTTAGTAGGAGGGTCATAATAAAGATTAGAGCAGAAATAAATAAAATTGAGAAGAATAAAACAATAGAAAGGATCAATGAAGGCAAGAGCTGGTTCTTTGAGAAAATAAACAAAATAGATAAAACCCTAGCCCGACTTACCAAGAAAAAAAGAGACTCTACTCACATAAACAAAATCAAAAATGAGAAAGGAAAAATCACTATGGACAGCATAGAAATACAAAGAACTATTAGAGAATACTATAAAAAATTATATGGTAACAAACTGGATAACCTAGAAGAAATGGGCAACTTTCTAGAAAAATACAACCTTCCAAGGTTGACCCAGGAAGAAACAGAAAATCTGAATAGACCAATTACCAGCAAAGAAATTGAATTGGTAATCAAAAAACTACCTAAGAACAAAACACCTGGTCTCGATGGTTTCACTGCTAAATTTTATCAAACCTTTAGTGAAGACCTAATACCCATCCTCCTTAAAGTATTCCAAAAAGTAAAGGGGAGGGAATACTCCCAAACTTATTCTATGAGGCCAGCATCACTCTAATACCAAAACCAGGCAAAGACACAACAAAAAAAGAAAATTAAAGACCAATATCCCTGATGAACATAGATGCAAAAATAGTCAACAAAATATTAGCAAACTGAAATAAAAAATACATCAAAAAGATCATCCATCATGATCAAGTGGGATTCATCCCAGGGAAGCAAGGATGGTAGAACATTCAAAAATCCATCAACATCATCCACTACATCAACAAAAAGAAGGACAAAAACCACATGATCATCTCCATAGAGGCTGAAAAAGCATTCGACAAAATTCAACATCCAGTCTTGATAAAAACTCTCAACAAAATGGGTATAGAGGGAAAGTACCTCAACATAATAAAGGCCATATATGACAAACCCACAGCCAACATTATACTTAACAGCGAGACGCTGAAAGCTTTTCCTTTAAGATCAGAAACAAGACAAGGATGCCCACACTCCTCACTTCTATTCAACATAGTACTGGAGGTCCTAGCCACGGCAATCAGACAACACAAAGAAATAAAAGGCATCCAGATTGGCAAGGAAGAAGTTAAACTGTCCCTGTCTGCAGATGACATGATTTGTACATAAAAAACCCTAAAGAATCCACTCCAAAACTACTAGATCTAATATCTGAATTCAGCAAAGTTGCAGGATACAAAATTAATACACAGAAATCTCTGGCATTCCTATAGACTAATGATGAACCAGCAGAGAGAGAAATCAGGATAATAATTCCATTCACAGTTGCATCAAAAAGAATAAAATACTTAGGAATAAACCTAACCAAGGAAGTGAAAGACCTATACTCTGAAAACTACAAGACACTCATGAGAGAAATTAGATACCAATAAATGGAAACACATCCCGTGCTCGTGGATAGGAAGAATTAATATTGTCAAAATGGCCATCATACCTAAAGCAATCTACAGATTCAATGCAATTCCTATCAAAATACCAACAGCATTCTTCAATGAACTAGAGCAAATAGTTCTAAAATTCATATGGAACCACAAAAGGCCACGAATAGTCAAAGCAATCCTAGGAAGGAAGAATAAAACTGGGAGGATTATGCTCCCCAACTTCAAGCTCTATTACAAAGCCACAGTAATCAAGACAATTTGGTACTGGCACAAGAACAGACCACAGACCGATGGAACAGACTAGAGAGCCCTGATATAAACACAACCATATATGGTCAATTAATATACGATAAAGGAACCATGGACATACAATGGGGAAATGACAGCCTGTTCAACAGCTGGTGTTGGCAAAACTGGACAGCAACAGCTACATGCAAGAGAATGACACTGGATTATTGTGTAACCCCATAAACAAAAGTAAAGTCAAAATGGATCAAAGACCTGAATGTAAGTCATGAAAACTCTTAGAAGACAACATAGGCAAAAATCTCCTGAATGTAAGCATGAGCAACTTCTTCCTGAATGCATCTCCTCGAGCAAGGGAAACAAAAGCAAAAATCAACACATGGGACTATATCATGCAACTAAACTAAAAAGTTTCTGTACGGCAAAGGACACCATCAACAGAACGAAAAGGCATCCTACAGTATGGGAGAATATATTTGTAAATGACATATCCGACAAGGAGTTAACATCCAAAATATATTAAAAAATCACATGCCTTAACACCCAAAAAGCAAATAACCTGATTAAAAAAATGGGCAGAGGATATGAAGAGACAGTTCTCCAAAGAAGAAATTCAGATGGCCCACAGACACATGAAAAGATGCTCCACATCACTAATCATCAGGGAAATGCAAATTAAAGCCACGATGAGATATCACCTCACACCAGTAAGGATGGCCAGCATGGAAAAGACTAAGAACAACAAATGCTAACAAGGATGTGGAGAAAGGGGAACCCTCCTACACTATTGGTGGGACTGTAAATTGGTACAACCATTGTAGAAAGCAGTACGGAGCTTCCTCAAAAATCTAAAAATAGAAATATCATTTGACCCAGTAATTCTAGTTCTAGGAATTTACCCAAAGAAAACAAAATCCCTGATTTGAAAAGACATGTACCCCTATGTTTATCACCACATTATTTACAGTAGCCAAGATACAAAAGCAACCTAAGTGTCCATCGGTAGATGAATGGATAAAGAGGTGGTATACATATACAATGGAATAATATTCAGCCATGAAAAAGAAGAAATCCTGCCGTTTGCAACATGGATGGATCTAGAGGGTATTATGCTAAGTGAAATAAGTCAGGTAGAGAAAGACAAATATCATATGATTTCACTTATTTGTGGAATATAAAAACAAAGCAAAGCAGAATGAACAAAATAGCAGCAGACTCATAGACACTGACAGGTGACTAGTGGTTAAACCCATAGGGGAGAGGTTGGAATGGGTAAGTGGGGAGGGTGAGGGAGATAAAGGGGCACAAAAATTTTCAATCATAATATAACCGGTCATGGGGATAGTAGTGCAGCATGGAGAATATAGCCTGTGATTCTGTAGTATCTTCCTACATTGACAGATAGTAATGCACTAGTGGGGGGTGAGGATTTAATAATATGGGTTACTGTTGGACCACTGTGTTGTATATTTTAAGCCAACATAAAATTGTGTATCAACAATACTTCAATTAAAAAAGGAAATATTTTAAAGTTAATGAAAATGAAAACACATGTCAAAATGTGTGAGAAAAATCCATGGTAGCCTAAAGGTTGGGGAATCAGAGGACAAAGGGACATGAGAAGAATTTCAGAGGCGATAGATATAATCACTACCTTGACTTGATGGTGGTTTCACATGTGCATACATGTTAAAATTTAAATTGGACACTTTAAATATATTCATATCAGTTGAATGTCAATTACACGTCTCAATAAAGCTGTTAATGTTCATGGTGTATAAACATTTGTGTAAAACAAATACATACACTAATTACTGTATATACAGGGACCATCTCTTCAAAGACTCACTAGAAAATGATAAAAGTGCTAGCCTCTGTGAACGGAACCTAGGGTTAGGAGAAAGTGGTAGGAGGGAAACAGACCAATTATAGATAACTTTGTACTATCTGAATTTATCACATGTTGTTTTATTTCTTCATACTTTGAATTTCAAAACTTCTTTAAAAATGCTTTTTGAATAAAGAACTGTGAAGAATCATACAAATGTTTCTCACAGTAGAAGATGGACCCTGAGAGCAGAAAATCTTCCCAGGCCGAACCAGCACCTGAGGAAGAGGTTCCCAGCCTGGGGTTCCCAAAGGCTGTCATACAGATCAGTGGAAAGGGTCTAAAGGAATTCATGGCAAGATACACAATAAAAGCCTCAGCATATCCTAATACACACAGCCTGCTTTAGAAGCAAAATTTTTGAATGATCACTCCCATCTGTTAAGTGTTTACTATGTTTCATAGTGATAAACTCCTTAAAAGTTATAATCTTACTTCACTTCATATGAGATAAACATTTTATTATTATTCCTGTGTCATATTAGAAAACCAAGACATAGAATAAAGAAACTACTCACGTTCACACAACTCTTAAGCAGTGGAGTCGGGGACTTGAACCAAAGTCCTTCTGACTCCAAATATTCTGTTACCGTCTCTGGGATTTTTTTTCCACAGTACCCATTGATGACATCATCTTAGTACTGAATGGTTCAAGAATGACGGCCCAGAGCATACTGATAGGCAATGACATCTTCCAAAACTCCAAACTGTCAGACCTAAAGGCAAGCAATGAACTGACAGGCTAAACGAGTGATCCGCCAGGGAAATCCTCTGGTAAAATATGAGAATAAAATAAGGAGATAGGCAGCTGAGTTGATGCCACCAAACCAAAAGTTATAAAGATCTGGGGCAGTTTTTCCCAAGCAAACGGTTCTCTTCACTTCCTCTCCTTTAGTCTCTAACTCCTAGGGTCCAGGGGAGAAAACCAGAGAGGTTAGCCACATCTACGGCAGAAACTGAGCCGGGAAATACTTAGCATAGAGACTGTAAGGAAAATCCCAGAAACACCAGCCAAGGCAAAAACGAAGTACAAGTAGAGACAAAGGGACCACCTTAGTTTAGGTAAATTTAATGATTATAAAAGCTGTTCACATGCAGCAAAGAGATGCATATTCCATTTACATAAAGTTGCTCCACCACTTGCAGCTTGTCTCCAAAACTTCATTACCTCTTTCATTAGTGACCAGTCATATCTGGTCCGTTTGGGAACACCTGCCCACATCTACTCTGAAGCTATCCACTCAGGTCGGCAATAGGCTGTGGAGTCCTTCAGTGTGGTCCTGCAGAGGACATGTCCTTTAAGTGTCTGAGAGCTGGCGGAAGTGATCTGAAAGAAACCAGTCAGAAGAAAGAAAGGTCACCAGGACTGCATGTTAGGGACTTAATGTGGAACCTCCCAAGGAGAAGTCATCAAAAAGGATCTGATGGAAAGGACCAGTCAACAGAGACTACATAGTTCCTGTGTGCCCTCAATCCTGAGAGGAAGAGACATCTGATGTAATGATAATGCACATAATTTAGTAAGTCCAAAATAGCTGAATCCCAACTGCCTCTTCTCTCTTTCTTGGGAGATAGCTGCTCTCCAGCACCAACCTTAGGTTCAGTGTGAACTACCTTCACAAACCCTACCAGTAGCTGTGATCCAGACTGTACGAGTCAAAGCCTTCCTCAGGATGTTTATGGCCAAAAGTTGGTAAGAAAAGCTCTCTTTCTTCTCTAGTTAAGGGCTGGAAGCACGGGATTCTAAAGTTACCAGTGGTCTCATTTCTTACCATAAGAACCAGTCAGCCCATTAGTAAATATTTATTGGGTGCTTATTATGTTCTAGGAATTGTCCTAGAGGCTGGAGACACCAAATGAACACAACAAATATTTTCTCTGCCCTCAAAGAAGCTTTCAGGAGAATACAAACAACAAATATGTAAACAAAGAAAGAAAGATAATTTCACGCACTGAGAAGTGCTATGAAGATAAAATGAATTTATATGATCTGAGAAGAGAAAGGCATATACGCAAGCTACTTTCATTCCCCTAAAGAGAAAGCCTCTCAAGGACATGACATTTCAGAAAGAAACTAAAGGTTAAAAAGAAGGTCACCAGGCAAAAATCAAGAGTCTCCCAAGCAACACAGCATGTGCAAAGTTCCTGACCCTAGAACTAGATCAGAGGGGAAAAGGAGGAGGAGAGAGGAGAAGAGTGGAGGGAACATGAGAAAAGGGGAAGGTAGCAGGGATAGACCACGTAGGCCTTGGACACCCTGCATTACATACTAGCTCCAATACTAGGCTTGAAAAGAAGAAAACTGCAGGAAAATGGGAAGGATTCATTCTATTTTAACTACATTAAGATGCAGAGGGAAAGGAGATAAATGCAGGTCTCTTGAGAGGACAGGAAGGGGCAGAGGGAAGGCACAAGGAGCAGCCTGAAAGAAGATGAAGACGCTTCCTCACAGTCCTATGTGAGCAGACAACAAATACAAGTAGGATATGAGTGAGCTGGTGGAAATAATGATGAGACAATGAGTTTTCATCGGATTATATCTATTTTCTCCATGAAATGAGCAAAGACATTAGCTGATCCTAGGGTTTAGATAGGTGAGTGAAGATTTAAGGAGAAAGAGTGGGAAAGTCAATTTACTAGAGAAAAATAATAGGATCAGGATTTCAGGGCCATGCTGAGTGTTCACTTGAGTTTTATGGTCATACATTTGAACTGAATTAAGTTGGGTTCATGTGACAGGGACTGTTACTTGTCCCCCCAACATTTCTCCTCTTCTTCCTCAGTAACAGAACTGAGGAATTTTTAGCTGGGTACCTGCTCACTCAGAACGAAGACCACACTTCTCAGCTTCCAGCCTGATGTGGTGTTACAGTGGCGGAAACAGTGTGTGGAACTCCTGCAAAGTGTCCTGAAAGGAAGAAGGCGTGCCCTTCCCTCTCTTCTTCCTCCTTCCTGCTAGCTACAGTATGGATATGATGGCTGGAGCAACCATCTTGGTCATGAGGTGACCCCAAGAATGGAAGACACACAGCACAGCCAAAGACAGAAAGAGTCTGAATCCCTAATGACCATGGAACCATCACAATCACCAATTCTGGAGCATCCATATCGAGATTTTTTTTTTGGTATCATTAATGTACAATTACATGAGCAACATTACGGTTACTAAACTCCCCACATTATCAAGTCCCCACCACATACCCCATTACAGTCACTGTCCATCAACGTAGTAAGATGCTATAGAATCACTACTTCTCTTCTCTGTGTTATACTGCCTTCCCCGTGCCCCCTACCCCACATTCTGTGTGCTAATCGTAATGCCGCTTTTTCCCCCTTACCCCTCCTTTCCCACACATCCTCCCCAATCCCTTTCCCTTTGGTAACTTTTAGTCCATTCTTGGGTTCTGTGAGTCTGCTGCTGTTTTTTTCTTTCAGTTTTTTTCTTTGTTCTTATACTCCACAGATGAGTGAAATCATTTGATACTTGTCTTTCTCCGCCTGGCTTATTTCACTGAGCATAATACCCTCTAGCTCCATCCATGTTGTTGCAAATGGTAGGATTTGTTTTCTTCTTATGGCTGAATAATATTTCATTGTGTATATGTACCACTTCTTCTTTATCCATTCATCTACTGATGGACACTTAGGTTGCTTCCATTTCTTGGGTATTGTAAATATGCTGCGATAAACATAGGGGTGCATATGTCTTTTTCAAACCGGGTTGCTGCATTCTTAGGGTAAATTCCTAGGAGTAGAATTCCTGAGTCAAATAGTATTTCTATTTTTAGATTTTTGAGGAATCTCCATACTGCCTTCCACAATGGTTGAACTAATTTACATTCTCACCAGCAGTATACGACGGCTCCCCTTTCTCCACATCCTCACCAACATTTGTTGTTGTTTGTCTTTTGGATGGCAGCCATCCTAACTGGTATGAGGTGATATCTCATTGTGGTTTTAATTTGCATTTCTCTGAAGATTAGCAATGTGGAGCACCTTTTCATGTGCCTGTTGGCCATCTGAATTTCTTCTTTAGAGAAGTGTCTATTCATGTCCTCTGCCTATTTCTTAATTGGATTATTTGCTTTTTGTTTGTTGAGCTGCGTGAGCTCTTTATGTATTTTGGATGTCAACCCTTTATCGGATATGTCATTTATGAATATATTCTCCAATACTGTAGGATGTCTTTTTGTTCTACTGATGGTATCCTTTGCTGTACAGAAGCTTTTTAGTTTGATATAGTCCCACTTGTTCATTTTTGCTTTTACTTCCCTTGCCCGGGGAGATATGCTCATGAACAAGTTGCTCATGTTTATGTCCAAGAGATTTTTGCCTATGTTTTTTTCTAAGAGTTTTATACATTCCGGTCTTTGATCCATTCTGAGTTCACTTTTGTGTATGGAGTTAGACAATAATCCAGTTTCATTCTCTTACGTGTAGCTATCCAGTTTTGCCAAACCAGCTGTTGAAGAGGCTGTCATTTCCCCATTGTATATGCATGGCTCCTTTATAGTATATTAATTGACCATATATGCGTGGGTTAATATCTGGAGTCTCTATTCCATATCAAGATTTTTATGAGAAAGAGAACTACATTCTTAAAGACACTGTATTTTGAGTTTGCAATCACCACCATCTGGCCTAATTTATATAATACATATTAAACAGATGTTTTTCCCAGTAATGTTCAGCTGCTAGGGTGCAGATGCAGAGTAAGCAGACAGCCATTTTCCCCAGGGTTGGGGTTTAGGTAAATAAAGCACCACAGAAAAAAGGGAGACAAGAAAGTGAAATTTATGAAAGAGTGGTTCTAGTGCAGCCCAGAGACTCTAAGTGGAGGGAAATTGGAACAGCAAAGATAAGCAACAGAGAAAAAGAGCCAACACACCCCTGATTCCATAGCTCCTCATTCACTTTGATCCTTCCGCTAAATCTCACCTGCGGGGTTTATGTCACTTGGGCACAAAAAGAGCCCGAAGTAACACAGCATCACCTTTCTATCTTTATTTACAAATGGAGTTTTTCCATTTTACTTTCCATTTTACAAAGACTATCATACTAATGCTAAAACCCAGCCCACCTACCTCATTCCTTTTTTCAATTAATCCTTAGCTACAGTGGAAAGAAAATAGGAGGAGGTGTTAGAAAGCAACTAAAAAATAAAAGAAGCAAAACTTCCGGGAAGATGGCGGCGTGAGCAGGGTGGTAGAAATCTCCTCCCAACACTATATTTATCTACGAAAACACAGCAAATACATCTATTCCTAAAAGAGAGACCAGAATACACAGGAAAACGCACAGCGTGCAACTATACCCAAGAGGACTCGGCACCCGAAGAGGCGGTCTTAAAGAGGCCAGCTGACATACGTGGCAACTACCAGTGACCAATTCTATAGTCATGAAAAGACAGAGGAATATGGTTCAGACCAAAATCAACCAGACAACCCCAGAGAGGGAGCCTGAAGGGATGGAAATGCAGTCTTCCTGAAAAAGAATTCAGAATAAAAGTCATAACCATGCTGATGGACATACAGAGAAATGTGCAAGAGCTGAGGGAGGAAGTGAGGGAAGTGAGGAAAGACAATGCAGAAATCAGACAAGCGATTGACAGGCTTAACAGCAGACTGGATGAGATGCAAGAGACTGTTAATGGAATACAAATCAGAGAACAGGAGTACAGAGCAGCTGAGGCAGAGAGAGATAAAAGGATTTCTAGGAATGAAAGAATATTAAGAGAACTGTATGACCAATCCAAACAGAACAATATTCGCATTATAGGAGTACCTGAGGAAGAAGAGAGAGAAAAAGGGATAGAAAGTGTCTTTGAAGAAATAATTTCTGAAAACTTTCCCTCGCTGGGGAAGGAAGTAGTCTCGCAGTCCACCGAAGCTCATAGATCTCCCAACACAAGGGACCCAAGGAAGACAACACCAAGACACATAATAATTAAGATGGCAAAGATCAAAGATAAAGACAGGGTATTAAAGGCAGCTAGAGAGAGAAAAAAGATCACCTACAAAGGAAAACCCATCAGACTATCATCAGACTTCTCAACAGAAACCTTACAGGCCAGAAGAGAATGGCATGATATATTTAACGTTATGAAACAGAAGGGCCTCGAACCAAGAATATTGTATCCAGCACGATTATCATTTAAATATGATGGAGGGATTAAACAATTTCCAGACAAACGAAAGTTGAGAGAGTTTGCCTCTCATAAACCACCACTACAGGATATCTTAAATGGACTGCTCTAGATGGAGGCACACCTAAGGCTAAAAAGATGTCACCAGAGAAAATAAAATCATAGCAAAGAAAGCAGACCATCCAAATACTAACTAAAGGCAAAGAATAAAACACCTATTATAGAAAGAATGGAGGAGGAGGAATAAGAAGGGAGAGAAAGAAAGAAACATCAGACTGTGTTTACAACAACTTAACAAGAAAGTTAAGTTAGATTGTTAGATAATAAAGAAGCAACCCTTGAACCCTTGGTAACCACGAATCTAAAGCCAGCAATGGCAATAAGTACATACCTATCAATAATCACCCTAAATGTAAATGGACTGAATGCACCAATCAAAAGACACAGAGTAACAGAATGGATAAAAAAGCAAGACCCATCTATATGCTGCCTACAAGAAACTCACCTCAAATCCAAAGATATACACAGACTAAAAGTGAAGGGATGGAAAAAGATATTTCATGCAAACAACAAAGAGAAAAAAGCAGGTGTTGCAGTACTTGTATCAGACAAAATAGACTTCAAAACGAAGAAAGTAGCAAAAGATAAAGAAGGACATTACATAATGATAAAGGGGTCAGTCCAACAAGAAGATATAACCATTATAAATATATATGCACCCAACACAGGAGCGCCAGCATATGTGAGACAAATACTAACAGAATTAAAGGAGGAAATAGACAGCAATGCATTCATCTTAGGAGACTTCAACACACCACTCACTCCAGAGTACAGATCAACCAGACAGAAAATAAGTAAAGACACAGAGGCACTGAACAACACACTAGAACAGATGGACCTAACAGACATCTACAGAACTCTACACCCAAAAGCAACAGGATACACATTCTTCTCAAGTGCACATGGAACATTTTCCAGAATAGACCACATACTAGGCCACAAAAAGAACCTCAGTAATTTCAAAAATATTGAAATCCTACCAACCAACTTCTCAGATCACCAAGGTATAAAACTAGAAATAAATTTTAGAAAGAAATCAAAAAGGCTCACAAATACATGGAGACTTAACAACACTCTCCTAATTAATCAATGGGTTAACGACCAAATCAAAACAGAAATCAAAGAATATATGGAGACTAATGACAACAACAACACAAAGCCACAACTTCTGTGGGACGCAGCAAAGGCAGTTCTAAGAGGAAAGTATATTGCAATCCAGGCCTATTTAAAGAAGGAAGAACATTCCCAAATGAATAGTCTAAAGACACAATTACTGAAATTGGAAAAAGAAGAACAAATGAGGCCCAAAGTCACCAGAAGGAGGGACATAATAAAGATCAGAGAAGAAATAAATAAAATTGAGAAGAATAAAACAATAGAAAAAATCAATAAAACCAAGAGCTGGTTCTTTGAAAAAATAAACAAAATAGATAAACCCCTAGCCAGACTCATTAAGAGGAAAAGAGAATCTACACACATAAACACAATCAGAAATGAGAAAGGAAAAATCACGACAGACTCCACAGAAATAAAGAATCATAAGAGAATATTATGAGAATCTATATGCTAACAAGCTGGAAAACATAGAAGAAATGGACAAGTTCTTAGAAAAATACAACCTTCCAAGACTGACCAAGCAAGAAACAGAAAAACTAAACAGAGCAATCACCAGTGACGAAATCGAATTGGTAATCAAAAAACTACCCAAGAACAAAACCCCTGGGCCTGACGGATTCACCTCTGTATTCTACCAGACATATAGAGAAGAAATAACACCGATTCTCCTTAAAGTTTTCCAAAAAATAGAAGAGGAGGGAATACTTCCAAACTCATTCTATGAAGCCAGCATCACTCTAATACCAAAACCGGGCAAAGACCTCACCAAAAAAGAAAATTACAGACCAATATCCCTGATGAACGTAGATGCAAAAATACTCAACAAAATATTAGCAAACCGAATTCAAAAATACATCAAGAGGATCATACACCATGATCAAGTGGGATTCATCCCAGGGATGCAAGGATGGTACAACATTCGAAAATCCATCAACATCATCCACCACATCAACAAAAAGAAGAACAAAAACCACATGATCATCTCCATAGATGCTGAAAAAGCATTTGACAAAATTCAGCATCCATTCATGATTAAAACTCTCAACAAAATGGGTATAGAAGGCAAGTACCTCAACATCATAAAGGCTATATATGACAAACCCACAGCTAACATCATACTTAACGGCGAGACGCTGAAAGCTTTTCATCTAAGATCGGGAACAAGACAGGGATGCCCACTCTCTCCACTGTTATTCAACATAGTACTGGAGGTCCTAGCCACAGCAATCAGACAAAACAAAGACATACAAGGCATCCAGATTGGTAAAGAAGAAGTCAAATTGTCACTATTTGCAGATGACATGATACTGTACATAAAAAACCCTAAAGATTCCATTCCAAAACTACTACAACTAATATCTGAATTCAGCAAAGTTGCAGGATACAAAATTAACACACAGAAATCTGTTGCTTTCCTATACACTAAGGATGAACTAACAGAAAGAGAAATCAGAACAACAATTCCATTCACAATTGCATCAAAAAGAATAAAATACCTAGGAATAAACCTAACGAAGGAAGTGAAAGACCTGTACTCTGAAAACTACAAGACACTCTAAGAGAAATTAAAGAGGACACTAACAAATGGAAATGCATCCCATGTTCTTGGCTAGGAAGAATAAATATTGTCAAAATGGCTATACTACCTAAAGCAATCTACAGATTCAATGCAATCCTATCAAACTACCAACAGCTTTCTTCAATGAACTGGAACAAATAATTCTAAAATTCATATGGAACCACAAAAGACCCCGAATAGCCAAAGCAATCCTGAGAAGGAGGAATAAAACAGGGGGAATTATGCTCCCTGCCTTCAAGCTCTACTACAAAGCCACAGTAATCAAGACAATTTGGTATTGGCACAAAAACAGACCACAGACCAGTGGAACAGAATAGAAAATCCAAACATTAACCCAAACATATACAGTCAATTAATATTTGATAAAAGTGCCTTGGATATACAATGGGAGATGACAGCCTCTTCAGCAGCTGGTGTTGGAAAAACTGGACAGCTACATGTAAGAGAATGAAACTGGACTCCTGTCTAGCCCCATACACAAAGGTAAACTCAAGGTGGATCAAAGACCTGAATGTAAGTCATGAAACCATAAAACTCTTAGAGAAAAACATAGGCAAAAATCTCTTGGACATAAACATGAGCAACTTCTTCATTAACATATCTCCCCGGGCAAGGGAAACAAAAGCAAAAATGAACAAGTGGGACTATATCAAGCTGAAAAGCTTCTGTACAGCAAAGGACACCATCAGTAGAACAAAGACATCCTACAGTATGGGAGAATATATTCATAAAAAACGTATCTGATAAAGGGTTGACATCCAAAATATACAAAGAACTCATGCACCTTAACAAACAGAAAGCAAATAATCCAATTAAGAAATGGGCAGAGGACATGAATAGACACTTCTCCAAAGAAATTCAGATGGCCAACAGGCACATGAAAAGATGCTCCACATCACTAATCATCAGAGAAATGCAGATTAAAACCACAATGAGATATCACCTCACACCAGTAAGGATGGCCAACATCCAAAGCACAAACAACAACAAATGTTGGCGAGGATGTGGAGAAAAGGGAACCCTCCTACACTGCTGGTGGGAATGCAAATTAGTTCAGCCATTGTGGAAAGCAGTATGGAGGTTCCTCAAAAAACTCAAAATAGAAATACCATTTGACCCAGGAATTCCACTCCTAGGAATTTACCCTAAGAATGCAGCAGCCCAATTTGAAAGGACAGATGCACCCCTATGTTTATTGCAGCACTATTTACAATAGCCAAGAAATGGAAGCAACCTAAGTGTCCAACAGTAGATGAATGGATAAAGAAGATGTGGTATATATACACAATGGAATATTATTCAACCATAAGAAGAAAACAAATCCTACCATTTGCAACAACATGGATGGAGCTAGAGGTATTATGCTCAGTGAAATAAGCCAAGCCGAAAAAGACAAGTATCAAATGATTTCACTCATATGTGGAGTATAAGAACAAAGAAAAAAACTGAAGGAACAAAACAGCAGCAGACTCACAGAACCCAAGAACGGACTAATAGTTACCAAAGGGAAAGGGACTGGGGAAAATGGGCGGGAAGGGAGGGATAAGAGGGAAAAAGGGGATTACGATTAGCAGATGTAATATTGGGGGGGCACGGGGAGGGCAGTACAACTCAGAGAAGACAAGTAGTGATTCTATAGCATCTCACTACGCTGATGGACAGTGACTGTAATGGGGTTGGTGGGGGGGACCTGATGAAGGGGTAGTTTAATAATCGTAATATTGCACATGTAATTGTAAATTGATAATAAAATAAATTATATTAAAAAAATAATTTAAAAAAAAGACATTATTAGTTAGGAGTAATTTAAAATTCAATTTGAGGTGCCCTTCCAAAATTCAGGTTGATAAGAGATTTTTATTTAACTAAAGAATTTCTCAAAGAAAAAATTTCATTCCCCCAAATTATCCAACCCAACACCCACTGCACCATGTAAGCCAAAAGCCCAAAAGGACACCTTACCTTCACCAGCACATAGTCCCCAGGCTGAGCTCTCACCCTGAGCTCAGAGTTAGTGACATCCTCCATCTCTACATCAGGGAAGATCACCTTAAGGTTTCCATCATTCCGTCCACAGAGGTCAGTAGCAGAGCGTTTACTGAGCTGCAGAAAGAACAAAGGAGAGTCACAAATTTGTCACAGTCATCAGTTCTTAGAAGGCAAAATCTATGCCTTCTTTGCCTCAGATCCCCAGGGGTCTTACTCATAGAGCATTCCTTAACTAAAGGAAAACTGAAGATTAAGTGTTTATCGCTGCTTCACTAACAAAGGCAGTGTATGACATACAACAGAGACTCAAAATTTTGCAGACTGTATGTTAATGAAAAATTCAATCAATGAGTCTTTACAGAATTGCCTTCCCTAGGAATAGGCCTCCAACAGGCCTGACAGCAAAGATGAATGGGTGATGTGCTTGATAAACCAACTTTCACTTTATCCGGTCTCACAGTAATCACTCAGGAATGTTTTGGGGCTGTTTGGCCTGGGTTACTTGCCCTTAATAAATAGGCAGACTAGAAGCCAGAGTTTCCATCACAACATACAAAAGACAGGGCCAGAAAAATAATAAAATCAGTATGATAGTATTAGCTTCTAGAATATACACAAGTCTTTCTCTTCCAGCCATGAAGAAGTGTCAAAAATCAAATTTACCCTCCATCCTTAAATAATCAAAAAACTGGAGAAAATACATGAAACAACTATTTTCAGGTATTGAATAGACTACACAAGACTGTGATCCCCAATAGAAGGAAAATAAATAAGAAGAGCCCTCCAATCAACCCTGTATTCTACCAGAAGGCACATGACAGACCAGAGCATGCAAAGCAGGGAGGAAATCTCAAGCAAAGCACAGTGGTTCTCTCTGGATTGAAGGAAGAGGGGTATTTCCGGGAGCCTGCAATACCTACATATTGTGGGGCAAGTTCTAGACAGGAGGCAGTTAAGCAGAAAAAGAGCTGTGGAAATGTGCATAGGGGTCCCTAGAGTCTTTGCTGAATATTAACATAGGCTTGTGTAGAGTGAACCTCCATGAAGTCAGGCAAAGAAAACAACCTGGGAACTGTCAGCTCACTGGCTCCCAGAGTTCACACAGAACTGGAAATCACTTGACCTACCGCCAACAGTCCTCACTGATTCCTTGGAACATGCAGTAACAATTCCAGAAGAGCCACACTTTAGTAATGAGGCTAAACTATCCTTAGAATAAAAAAAAGCTTTTCTAACAAAGCTTAAAAACAAGCCTTGAAAGAATCAAACTGATATTTAAGTAACATAATAACTATCAGAACAAAGTCCAACACAAAATCCACTCAAAAATGAACATCACAATGTCAAATATCTAATCAAAAAGCACGGATAGCCAAGCAGCAGAAAATTGTGACCCATAATCAGAACAGTCATTCAATAGACACAGACTGAGAAACAATAGCAATGATGGAATTATCACAAAGATAATAAACCAGCTATCACAATTAAGGTTAAATATGAAATTAACTTTCAAAAGAAAACAAGAACACAGAAGAGAAGAAGATATTTAAAAAGAATTAAATGTAATGTATAGAGATGAAAAATATATATCTAGAATTAAAAATTCAATAGGTAATAGCCAATTAGACAATGCCAGAGAAAAGAATGGTGAACCTGAAGACAGCAATACAATCTATCCAATATGAAACACAAAGATAAAAAAGACAGAAAAAATAATAGTCTCAGTGACCTAGGTATGGGTCAATATCAAGTGGTTGGACATACACATAATTGGAGTTGCAGGAGAGAAGAAATGGTGGAACTAGGTGGCAAGAAGCAAGAGAAGCACAGAAAAAATATCTGAAAAATAGTAGATGAGAAATTTCCAAATTTCATGAAAATTATAAACCCACAAACTCAGTCACAACAAGTCCCAAAGAAAACACAAAGGTATAAATACAAAGAAAGCCATGCCAAGACACATCAAATTTCTAAAAACGGCGATTAAAAAAATCTTAAAAACAGTCATAGAAAAAAGGTATCTTATGTATAGAGAAGATAAGAATGATGCGACTTCCCATCTGAACTATGCATGTCAGTAGACAACAGAATATCTTTTAAATATCATGTTAAAATTTGATAAAAAAATAAAAAAATATTTTTAAAAGGTAGATGAAAATAATTTTTTTTTCCAGACAAACAAAAGCTGAGATGATGCATCATCAAAAGACCAATATCACAAAGAAATGTTAAGGAAAGTTTTTCAGGCACAAAGAATATGATACCAGAGAGAAACTTGAATGTACACAAGGAACGAAGAATACGAGAAACAGTAAATAAGTGGATACATATATGAGACTTTTCTCTTATTTTTAAATATTTCTTTAAAAAATAATTGATTGTTCAAAGCAAAAATATCAATGTACTTTGGGGACACAGAAGCAAAAATCTATGACAACCATACAGAAGGTAAGGGGAAAGGATAAAAGTATATTAATGCAAGGGTCTTGTACATTTTGAGTGATGCCCTGTCTGGGGTTAAAACAACTGTCCAAAAATAATCCAAAGGGTACATAATCTGCCCTTAGAAAATCAAGCTCTGACTACACACTGTATTCTTCAGTGATCAAAGACACAGAAAGGAATTTAGTTCTTAAACTGCTTTAGGGTAACACCAGTCAGGTAAGTGTTACCTCCCTATAAAAAGTCACTAGTTACACAAAAAGAGTAACTTTACAACCAAAAAGCCTCTAAGATCATCTTATGATACCTCTATTACCATCTAATGATAGACTCTAATACCATCTTAATGATATTTTCAAAGTTCGTATCAGCAGTAAAGATATAAATCAAAATGCCACCTCACAGGGTACAATTAGAACACATCATTTCTCTAATATTCTTGCCTAAAAATGCATACCCCAAATCCTATCATGAGGAAACTCATCAGACAAACTCAAATTGAGGCACATTCCACATGATAACTGGCCTATAATCATCAAGTGTCAAGATTATAAAAGCCAAAGAAAGATGGAGAAATTATTCTAGACTGAAGGAGACTACAGAGACATGACAACTAACACAACATGTAATAGTGAACTAAATCCTTTTCTTATAAAGGGCAGTTGTGAGACAAAGGAATAGAATTAAACAGGGTGTAAGGATTGGATGGTAGTAATCTCACAAGGTTAATTTCCTGATTTTGATGGTTGTATTATAGTTATATAGGAGACTGTCCCTGTTTGTACAAGATACATACTACAGTATCAGGGCTTCGGGGCATCAGGTCAGCACCTTACTTCCAAATGATTCACAGAAATAAAAGTTCTTTGTCTGTCTATAGCATCTTACTATGCTGATGGACAGTGACTGCAATGGGGTGTGGGGGTGGACTTGATAATATGGGTGAATGTTGTAACCACAAAGATGCTCATGTGAAACCTTCATAAGATTGTGTGATACCTTAATAAAAATAAATAAAATAAAAAAGTTCTTTGTACTTACAACTTTTCTGTAACTTTGTGATTATCTTACAATAAATTTTTTAAAGAGAGAGAGTGTTCAGGTTCCATGATTTGAACAAACCAACCATAAAAGAAATTCATGAGACAAACAGAGAAATTGGAACACTATTTGATAATATCAACCAACTGCTGTCAATTATTTCAGATAAAATAGCACTTTTATTTAAAGTCTTTATCTTTCAAAGATACATACTGAAATATTTCCTGTTGAAATAGGATGTCTTGTACTTGTTTGAAAACAACCCAGTGGGGCAGTAGAGATGAAACAAGATTAGCCATGATTAACTTATATTGACAATTGTTGAGGCTGGTTAAAGAGTACATGAACATTCATTACACTGTTCTCTCCAAATCTATCTATTTCTTTTAACTCGGTACTTAAAAAGGGTAGCAGATTTTTTTTTTATATAGGCTCTAGAATGAAACACACCTGGGTCAAATTCTGGCTCTACCACACTAGCTGTGTGACCTTCAGGAAGTTATTCTATTACTGAGTGTCCATTTCATCTACATAAAGGGGCTAATAACATCAGTACCTCTAAGGACTATGGTGGAATTTAATGTGCCAATGACCACAAAGTGCACAGTTCCTGGTAATGCTCAATATGTGTGATTTATCATCATCTTCTCTGCCACTCTGGATATAGCAACCTGGTATTTTAAACTGGCCGTGACTGGGGGAAAGAAAGTCTCCTCTAAGAGAAAGTAAAGACTCCAACTGCTAGCCCTGAAAAATCCATTATTCTCTAACCCCAAGTGAGTAATGGTTTGTGTCAGATGCATCAGAAAGAACCTTACTTTGGTTCACTTAATTACCAGGTGCTCTCTGTGGGGTTGATGAAGTCATGGACACAGATTAGTAACCTCTGAGTACTTACTCATTCATTCAAAAGTTGAGCACACTGTTCTGTGCCAGACCTTGTGTGAGGACAGCTGGAAATACAGTAAAACCTAATTTCTGCTGGTTAAAATGTAGATTGCCAACAGACATGTGCATCTATGGATCTCCAGAATCACAGCTGGCATCCTAAATTACAGAGCATTTAGTGAATCAAACACTGGGGTATTTCAGTAGCTCAGTATCACCATCCATCAGCCACTGCCGGCCCAGACCACAGGAAGATCCCTAACCCAGGCTGAGTTGATCAGTAACCTCTCTCCCAGAAATGTGAGTTGGGGCTGAAAGACACTACTTTTATCTGAGAATAGCTGGAACTATAATATGTAAACGCAGGCACTACAGAGCTGCTGAACTCTACCACACGTATGAAGAAGTAGGAAAAGTTGGCCTAAGGAGGAGACAAGGAAGTTTGAGACTCAAGGCCTTCCCAGGCTGAGTACAGTACTTCCAGACACCTGGCAGTATTCCTGCCCTTGGGCTGCACAAGATACCCTTAAAAGGCATTCTTTCTGGCTTAGGCGGAATGGCTTGAACTAGTCCCTTACTGTCACTCACTACCAGAGTCCTAACAAACATAAATACCAAGCAACTGGTGGCTTTGATGCTACTACATCCTAAGGCATGGCACAGGACTTTCCCACCTCAAACCGGGACTTGAGAGGGGTCATAGAAAGGGCCTTGGCTCACTCTTTTCCTTCCTCTCCTCTGGCTGCACCATGCAACTTCACTAAAGTCAGGTTCCCAAACTCACCCCTTATCCTACCTGTTCAGTACCCTAAATGATGGTAAAGTTCCCAGGACTGACCACAGAAGCTTACAGGAATCCCAAAATTCCTGAAATGCAGTATATTTCTAAGAAAGTAGAATTTAGAAAAGGATTGAAGACAATAAAATTGAGTCTAAAAATATGCATATGATATACTACTTCCAGAAAGATGGAGCTTTTCTCTAATCCCTCTACAAAATACAAATATATCCTTCAGGAATGAAGCGGAAATCAAAATATTCTAAGATGAAGGAAAACAGAGAATCTGCTGTGAGAGTGTCTAAAGGAAGTTCTCTAAACAGAAAGGTAATGATAAAAGAAGGAACTTTGGAATATCAGGAAGGAAGAATAAACACAATGACACGATTGCCTATATAGAAAATACAAGGCAACTACCCAAAAAACTCCTAGACTGCTGAGTTCAGCAAAGTCACAGGATACAGACAAACATTCAAAATTCAATTATTTCTATACAGTAGCAATGAACACAGGGCCACTGAAAATTAAAAATACAAGGAGAGTGGATTAAGGATGGCGGCGTGAGAGGTGAGACAGAGGCTTCCTCCTAAAACTGCATATAATATGAAAATATAACTAATATAACTCTTGAAAGAGCATCAGGAAAGAGGACTTCACCAAACTGCATACACCTGGAGACAAGAGCAGACCTCACGGACAAGGGTAACATACTAAAGCTGTGGTCCTGCGGGATCCAAGCCCTTCCCCCACCCCAGCTCACTGACAGGAGAAAGAGGAATGGAGCAGGGAGGGAGTGGAGATCTGGGACTGCTGAATACCTAAGTCTGGAGATCTGCTCTCGGAGCACAAACCTACATTTCATGGTGCTTGCATGATACTCTCCTAATTATGGGGTTGGAAAACAAATACAGGCAGAATTCTGGAGAGACGAAGATTCCAGCTGCTTGTGAAAAGCAGGGATCCATATCCAGCTGCTCTGGGACAAAAGAAAGGCGGGCACTCTGAGAGATTTCCTAACAAAGAAGCCCTTAGCAGAGGGCTGCTAAAGGGGCAAGGATTGCCCAGAGCTTACTGCTCAGGAGAAAGAACAGACAGACAAAATTGTCCGGGTGCACTCTGCCCAGCAGGTTGGGAGCTTTCATGATCTTCAGGTGCTCCAGCTCCCTGGCTGCCTACACAGCTCCAAGAACCCCTTCCGTGATAGGCAGACTACTATGCCTTTCTCCTGGCCAGCCCCACTGGGCTTGCGAACCAGGAAAACCTAACCTGGCGTTAGGCTAGCCAGAGGGAAGATCTGTCTACAGCAACTACAAACACAAAGCACAGAGGCTAATACCTGTGTGCTCGGCTCACTGGTTCAGGCAGTGGAGTCAGGCATAGCAGCCAGGAAGCACGAAACAGCTCTTTCCTCCCCCCCAGGCACCAATACCACTCCCCTGCAACCCCTGACATTGCTTCAGGGACTGAGGATCTCCAGAGAGTAGAGCTTCTGGGCACTAAAGGGCACCATACACAAATATGAAACGCCAAAGGAACCTGGTCCAGAGTAAAATTATTAATACAACTCTTGTGAAAGATTTAAATGATATTGACCCCATAACTCTCCCTGAAAGGGAGTTCAAAATAAAAATCATTAACATGCTCATGGAGGTACGGAAAGATATTCAAGAACCCAGGAATGAATTACGGTCGGAGATCTAATCATTGAAGAGTACAATGGACGGTATTAAAAGCAGATTGGATATGGTGGAGGGGACGATAAATGAAATAGAAACTAGAGAAGAGGAATACAAAGAAGCTGAGGCACAGAGAGAAAAAAGGATCTCTAAGAATGAAAGAATATTGAGTGAACTGTGTGACCAATCCAAATGGAACAATATTCACATAATAGGGGTACCAGAAGAAGAGAGAGAAAAAGGGATAGAAAGTGTCTTTGAGAAGGTGATTGCTGAAAACCTCCCCAATCTAGGGAAGGAAATAGTCTCTCAGGCCATGGAGGTGCACAGATCTCCCAACATAGGGGACCCAAGGAAGACAACACCAAGACATATAGTAATTAAAATGGCAAAGATCAAGGATAAGGACAGACTATTAAAAGCAGCCAAAGAGAAAATTAAGATTACATACAAAGGAAGGTCCATCAGGCTATCATCAGACTTCTCAGCAGAAACCTTACAGGCTAGAAGGGAGTGGCATGATGTATTTAATCCAATAAAGCAGAAGGGCCTTGAACAAAGATAACTTTATCTGGCAAGACTATCATTTAAATTTGAAGGAGGGATTAAACAATTCCCAGATAAGCAAAAACTGAGAGAATTTACCTCCCACAAACCATCTCTACAGTGTATTTTGGAGGGACTGCTATAGATGGATGTGTTCCTATGGTTTAATAGCTGTCACCAGAGGTAATAAAACCAGAGAAAAGAAAGTAAAACAGCTAATTACTAAGAAAATGCAAAATTAAATTAACTATCCCCAAAGTAAATCAAGGGATAGACAAACAGTACAGAATATGATACCTAATATATAAAGAATGGAGGAGGAAGAAAAAGGAGGAGGGAAAAAAAAAGAACCTTTAGAGTGTGTTTATAATAGCATATTAAGGGAGTTAAGTTAGACTCTTAGATAGTAAGGAAGTTAACCTTGAACCTTTGATAAACACGAACCTGAAGCCTGCAATTGCAATAAGTACATACCTATCCATAATCACCCTAAATGTAAATGGACTGAATGCACCAAACAAAAGACATAGAGTCACTCACTGAATGGATAAAAAAACAAGACCCATTGAGACAGGGACCTTGGGTGTAGTCAGAGTAAGGTGAGGGCCTCTAGAAGCAGCAAGGCAGGATATTTGCAGTCAAAGCAATGTAACTACATGCAAGGAAACTACCTACCAAAACTCTGTGTTAAACATTAAGCTCTAGGGTCAATCTTCAGTAAGATCAGTTAATGTTCCCCAGATAAAGAAGAGTAGCCCATGTTTTTCTTATGCTAATCATTTGTAATCATGTGTAAGATTCACTTCAGCATGCTAAAAGGCCCAGGCCTATGTGCTGTCTTTCCTCTTTCGGACCTGATGGGGTTATTTTACAAACTAGGCAACTAATTTAGCATGCAGACCCGGCTGTAAACAATATATTAAAAGGCAAGAAAGATTCTACCCTAAAGATAAGATTACATTTTAACACCCAAGAAGTCTAGGAAGTAAGATTTTTAACTTACTCTTTAGCAAACAGATAATACCTCGGCCCGCCTTGGGGGCTGGGCAAGCTGCCTTTAAATATGCTCCTAGACCAGGATGCTGGTGTTCCAGAGAGAAGTCAGAGCAGGAAATTCCTTGTGTTAAGTTAATTCTAGATACTCAGACACCACTTAACAAGTCCACACCCCTGAGCTTTTTTTCATGTTCTCAAAAAATCCTCACCTGCCTATAAAACCCCTAGACAACACACCACACCGGGCTCTCTTGTCCCCTCCTGGCATGAGCCAGAAGCTCTTCCCTCTCACTTTATTTCTAAATAAAAGCCTGTACCTTGCTCTCCTACCTTGAGTATTTGTGAAGCTCATTCTTCGGCTTTGTGAACAAGAACCCCGGCATCACTATCTATATGCTGCAAGAGGCTCACTTTAAACCCCAAGACATACACAGACTAAAAGTGAAGGGATGGAAAAAGACATTTCATGCAACTAATAGGGAGAAAAAAGCAGGAGTTGCACTACTTATATCAGACAAAATACACTTCAAAACAAAGAAAGTCACAAGAGACAAAGAAGGACATTACATAATGATAAAAGGGTCAATCCAACAAGAAGATATAACCATTATAAATTTCTATGCTCCCAACACAGAAGAACCTACATATGTGAAACAAATACTAACAGAATTAAAGGGGATATAGAATGCAACACATTCATTGCAGGAGACTTCAACACTCCACTCACTCTGAAGGACAGATCAACCAGACAGAAAATAAGTAAGGAGACAGAGGCACTGAACAACACATTAGAACAGATGGACCTAACAGACATCTACAGAACTCTACACCCAAAAGCAGCAGGATACACATTCTTCTCAAGTGCACATGGAACATTTTCAAGAATAGATCATATACTATGACACAAAAAGAGCCTCAGTAAATTCAGAAAGATTGAAATTGAACCAACCAGTTTCTCAGATCACAAAGGTATGAAAATAGAAATAAATTATGCAAAGAAAATGAAAAACCCCACAAACACATGGAGCCTTCACAACATGCTCCTAAATAACCAATGGATCAATGACCAAATAAAAACAGAGATCAAGTAATATATGGAGACAAATGACAACAATAATTCAACACTGCAAAATCTGTGGGAGGCAGCAAAAACCATGCTAAGAGGAAAGTATATTGCAATACAGGCCTATCTCAGGAGAGAAGTACAATCCCATACGAGCAGTCTAAACTCACAATTAACAAAACTAGAAAAAGAAGATAAAATGAGGTCCAAAGTCAGTAGAAGGAGGAACATAATAAAGATAAGAGCAGAAATAAATAAAATCGAGAACAAAACAATAGAAAGAATCAATGAAAGCAAGAGCTGGTTCTTCGAGAAAATAAACAAAATAGATAAACCCCTAGCCAGACTTACTAAGAAAAAAACAGAGTCTACTCATACAAACAATCAGAAATGAGAAAGGAAAAATCACTACGGACAACACAGAAATACAAAGAACTATTAGAGAATACTATGAAAAATTATATGCTAACAAACTGGATAACCTAGAAGAAATGGACAACTTTCTAGAAAAATACAACCTTCCAAGGTTGACCCAGGAAGAAACAGAAAATCTGAACAGACCAATTACCAGCAACGAAATTGAACTGGTAATCGAACACCTACCTAAAAACAAAACACCTGGACCAGATGGCTTCACCGCTGAATTTTGTCTAACATTTAGTGAAGACCTAATACCCATCGTCCTTAAAGTTTTTCAAGGAGTAGAAGAAGGAATACTTCCAAACTCATTCCATGAGGCAGGCATCACTCTAATATCAAAACCAAGGAAAGACACCACAGAAAAAGAAAATTACGGGCCAATATACCTGATGAACATAGATGCAAAAATACTCAACAAAATATTAACAAACCAAATTCAAAAATACATCAAAAGGATCATCCATCATGATCAAGGATTTATTCCAGGGATGCAAGGATGGTTCAACATTTGAAAATCCATCAACATCTTCCACCACATCAACAAAAAGAAGGACAAAAACCACATGATCATCTCCATAGAGAATGAAAAAGCAATTGACCAAATTCAACATCCATTCATGATAAAAACTCTCAACAAAATGGGTATAGAGGGAAAGTACCTCAACATAATAAAGGCCATATATGACAAACCCACAGCCAACATTATACTTAACAGCGAGACGCTGAAAGCTTTTCCTTTAAGATCAGAAACAAGACAAGGATGCCCACTCTCCCCACTTCTATTCAACATAGTACTGGAGGTCCTAGCCCCAGCAATCAGACAACACAAAGAAATAAAAGGCATCCAGATTGGCAAGGAAGAAGGTAAACTGTCTCTGTTTGCAGATGACATGATATTGTACATAAAAAACCCTAAAGAATCCATTCCAAAACTACTAGACCTAATATCTGAATTCAGCAAAGTTGCGGGATACAAAATTAATATGCAGAAATCTGTGGCATTCCTATACACTAACAATGACCTAGCAGAGAGAGAAATCAGGAAAACAATTCCATTCAAAGTTGCATCAAAAAGAATTAAATACCTAGGAATAAACCTAACCAAGGAAGTGAAAGACCTATACTCTGAAAACTACAAGACACTCATGAGAGAAATTAAAGAAGATACCAATAAATGGAAACACATCCCATGCTCATGGATAGGAAGAATTAATATTGTTAAAATGGCCATCCTACCTAAAGCAATCTACAGATTCAATGCAATTCCTGTCAAAATACCAACAGCATTTTTCAACAAACTAGAGAAAATCATTCTAAAATTCATATGGAACCACAAAATACTCCGAATAGCCAAAGCAATCCTGAGAAGGAAGAATTAAGCTGGGGGAATTATGCTCCCCAACTTCAAGCTTTACTACAAAGCCACAGTACTCAAGACAATTTAGTACTGGCACAAGAACAGATCCATAGACCAATGGAACAGACTAGAGAGCCCTGATATAAACACAACCATATATGGTCAATTAATATATGATAAGGGAGCCATGGACATACAATGGGGAAATGACAGCCTCTTCAACAGCTGGTGTTGGCAAAACTGGACAGGTACATGCAAGAGAATGAAACTGGATTACTGTGTAATCCCATACACAAAAGTAAACTGGAAATGGATCAAAGACCTGAATGTAAGTCATGAAATCATAAAATTCTTAGAAGACAACATAGGCAAAAATCTCCTGAATATAAACATAAGCAACTTCTTCCTGAATGCATCTCCTCAAGGAAGGGAAACAAAAGCAAAAATGAACACATGGGACTACATCAAACAAAAAAGTTTCTCTACAGCAAAGGACACCATCAACAGAACAAAAAGGCATCCTACAGTGTGGGAGAATATATTTTAAATGACATATCCGACATAGGGTTAACATCCAAAATATATAAAGAACTTACATGCCTCTACACCCAAAAAACAAATAACCTAATTAAAAAATGGGCAGAGGATATGAAGAGACAGTTCTCCAAAGAAGAAATTCAGATGGCCAACAGACACATGAAAAGATGCTCCACATCACTAATCATCAGGGAAATGCAAATTAAAACCACAATGAGATATCACCTCACACCAGTAAGGATGGCCAGCATCCAAAAGACTAAGAACAACAAATGCTGGCAAGGATGTGGAGAAAGGGGAACCCTCCTACACTGCTGGTCGGAATGTAAGCTAGTTCAACCATTGTGGAAAGCAATATGGAGGTTCCTCAAAAAACTAAAAATACAAATACCATTTGACCCGGGAATCCCACTCCTTGGAATTTACCCAAAGAATACACCTTCTCAGATTCAAAAAGACATATGCACCCCTATGTTTATCACAGCACTTTTTACAATAGCCAAGATATGAAAGCAACCTAAGTGTCCATAAGTAGATGAATTGATAAAGAAGAGGTGGTACATATACACAATGGAATACTATTCGGCCATAAGAAGGAAACAAATCCTGCCATTTGCAACAACATGGATGGAGCTGGAGGATATTATGCTCAGTGAAATAAGCCAGGCAGGGAAAGGCAAGTACCAAATGATTTCCCTCTTTTGTGGAGTATAACAACACAGCAAAACTGAAGGAACAAAATAGTAGCAGACTCAGAGGCTCCAAGAAGGAACTAGTGGTTACCAAAGGGGAGGGGTGTTGGAGGGAGGGTGGGGAGGGTGGGAGAAGGGGATTGGGGGTATTATGTTAAATACACATGGTGTGGGGGATCTCGGGGAAAACAGTGTAGCACATAGAAGGCAAACAGTGAATCTGTGGCATCTTACTACACTGACGAACAGTGACTGAATTGGGGTATGAGTGGGGACTTGATAATATAGGTAAATGTAGTAACCACATTGTTTTTTCATGTGAAACCTTCTTAAGAGTGTATATCAATAATACCTTAATGAAAAATAAATAAATAAATACAAGACAACACAACAGCTAAAAAAAAATGAACTACCTTAAGTGTAAATCTAACAAAATATGTATAGGATCTGTATGCTGAAAACTACAGAAATTGATTTTTTAAAAAAGCTCTAAGGGCCTTTCAACACACTCTGCCAACACTGTGAGGAGAGAAAATAAATTTATATTCAAAATCATTGAGGAAATGCTTCAAACTGAAATCTTTGTCTTGGGAAAACCTTTAAAGAGAATGATCAGGAAGTGGCTCTAAGCACTCGAGAATCAAACCTGTGGACCTCAGTCTGCACTCAGTGTAGTAAAGGAAGAGGTAATTGTAAAGAAGAGAGAAAATGCCAAGGATTCTAACTGTAGTCTGAGATAAGGAGACCATTCCTATTGTCAAATGCCTGGAGGCCATGCCAGTTCCCACTGACTGATATTCATCCTGAGTGCTGGAGTGACAACATGGGGTATGGGCTACATTTATCATCTCAGCTGAATACAAGCTTTTGGATTAAGAAATACTTAAGGTTTCTGTTTTTAAGAAGCTTTCCAGAGTGGGATGTATAACCTTCAAATAGTGCTTAACAGTGTATGAATCACTGCAGTAATGCTGTACCTTAGATTTTCATAAGTGCATAAAGTAGACATGAGCATTATTTTACCTGAACTTAAGTTTAGAGAGGTTGAGTGATCTGTCTCAATTCACATTCTGATTTGTGGCCAAGTATGGACTTGAACCTGGCTAGGCTGTGTGCAGAGAATGTGCTCTGACCACGGTGCCAGACTACCAAACCACGTCTACTGTGTTTTTAAATAATTAACCTCTATATGTAGTTCTGTTTTTAACACACCTTGCCAGTTTATTTTACATCTTTGGTAATTCATTTTATAATTTTGTTTGTGGCAAGTTTTCATTTCTATTTAGAGATTTATTGTATAGGTCAATATCAAATACAAATGAAGTTTTAGAGATCCTAGTAAAATACAGATGCACTAATTACAGTTAATTCCTAAAGGAAACTGCCCCATGTTCAAGTTGGATTTAATTAATGGAAGATTGGCTCATTATTACTTTGGTAACAGAAAGACTCATTTGCTGTCATGCCGGAGCAACACTACAGTGGGCATGGATCAAATAAATTATTGACTAATATTACTTTTATCCTAAATTATGATACATGAAATACTAGTATGTGATTAAAACATTGTAGGACAGAAACTAAATTATTATTAATTTCAGGTTATATACTCATCAATTTATGAATGCATGAGTTAAGTGTAACTATCAGCTGTGAAGCTACATTTGTGGGATATATTAAAATACAAGAGACATATATAATGGAATCTGGAGAACATGAAATCTTACTCATCTTCTAAATTGAAATCATAGTGAAATGAGCTGTGGATTTGGGATTGGTGTTAGAATATTATTAAAGCAGAGAAAATAACAACAACAAAAAAAAGCTCTAAGGGATGGATGAGTGGAAAGGTGAGGGGGATAAAAGGGCACAAAAATTTCAACCATAATATAAGTTGGTCACAGAGATGGAAGTGCAGCATGAAGAATATACTCAATGGTTCTGTAACATTTCTATGTTGACAGACAGTGTAACTGCACTAGTTGAGGTGACAATCTCATAATGTGTCTAACTGTTGAACCACTGTGTTGTATACTTGAAAACAATATTGTATATCAACCATACTTCAATAAAAAAATTAGAAATAAATTTTTTTTAAAAACCTCTACTAAGAATACAGCAGCCCAGTTTGAAAAAGATAGATGCACCCCTGTGTTTATCGCAGCACTATTTACAATAGCCAAGAAATAGAAGCAACCTAAGTGTCTATCAGTAGATGAATGGATAAAGAAGATGTGGTACATATACACAATGGAATATTATTCAGCCATAAGAAGAAAACAAATCCTACCATTTGCAACAACATGGATGGAGCTAGAGGGTATTATGCTCAGTGCAATAAGCCAAGCCGAAAAAGACAAGTATCAAATGATTTCACTCATATGTGGAGTATAAGAACAAAGAAAAAATACTGAAGCAACAAAACAGCAGCAGACTCACAGAACCTAAGAACGGACTAATAGTTACCAAAAGGAAAGGGACTGGGGAAAATGGGTGGGAAGGGAGGGATAAGAGGGAAAAAGGGGCATTATGATTAGCAGATGTAATGTTGGGGGGGCACGGGGAGGGCTGTACAACTCAGAGAAGACAAGTAGTGACTCTATTGCATCTCACTACGCTGATGGACAGTGACTGTAATGGGGTTGGTGGGGGGGACTTGATGAAGGGGGTAGTTTAATAATCATAATATTGCACATGTAATTGTAGATTAATGATCCAAAATAAATTATTTTTAAAAAAAACCTCTAAATAAAGGGGAGATGAACTGTGTTCTAAAAATCAAAACAAATATATATATGGCCTCACCCCCTCCACCAGCACCAGCTGGGTACAACCCACAGAGGTCTTGTTGGCTTTTGCTGCTTCTTCTCGGAAGACAGTGATAAGTTCCTCCAAACGCCTTAATTTTACCTCTTCCCGGACATCGTCCTTCAGCCTGTGATATGCCCGTGTCTTCTATTAAAAATAAAAGAGATGGAGGTCACCAAGAACTTGGGTAATTCATTCCTGAGGCACAGAGGGAGACCACATTCATTCCACCTGCAAGTTCCAGACATATTTACAGGAACCCAACCCACACCAGGAGGGTTCTCAAGCTCTGGGAGCCTTCTGAGAGCAAAAAGTAACTTATGCAGTAGAGTCACATTTTGTAAGGGTTAAATTTTAAACTTAGCACAGACTCACAACTATTCTTAATATTTTCATAGGATACAACCTTCATCCTTAGGATAAAGATTACATCTGTACATATACTAAATAACTCATGTACCAGGTTACTCAGCAGCACTATTTATAAAGACACAAGATGCAAAGCAGCCTAAATGTTCACCAGTAGGTAACTAGTAAAACAAATAATGGTTTGTCTACACAATGGACTAGTACACCACCGTTAAAAACAATGAGAAAGCCTATATGTACTGATATGATTGCTCTCCGAAATAGTCTTAACAGAAATAAGAAAGGTACATCAACATGTATAAAACAGTGTGGCAAGAACACATATAAATGTGTTTATAAATACATGAAATATCTCTGGAAAGTTACAGAAGAAATACTTAATAGTGGTTGCCTTCAGGGAAAGACTGAAAAACTAGGCAATTGAGGAAGAAGGAAGAACAACTACTTCCCACTGCATACTAGCACACTCTGACCTTTTGAATTTTATACCATGAACATGTATTACCAGTCCAAAAAAGGGGGCTAGGGAGACTTTTCCTTGAAAAGCCTTTGAAGCATCCAAAACCCCAGTGTATATACCGGTTTATATATATACACATATATATAAAATACATATTTATCCTTACTTTGTGTATATAAGCTCATAACACAATTGGAGAACCACTAAGCTAGACAGAAGTATGGAGTAAGAGGTAAGTCTGGACATTTGAACTAGTCTGCCCTTGAGAGAACTACAAAATCCAGAGGAAAATCAAGTGAGTAGAGCATTCTAACATAGAATGCTATTTTAGAATTCTCTGCAGGGTCTATTCTATTCTCTTATTAACAACTTACCCCTATTGTGTACTTACTATTACAAAGCACTATTCTAAGTGCTTTATACATATTATTTAATCCTCAAAATAACTTGATGAGGTTGGTACTGCTATCCCCATTTCACAGATGAAGAAACCAAGGACCTTTCCTAAGGTCACATAGTTATTAAGTGAAAAATGCACAATTTAAGTGCTTACTCTCATACCCCAGGCTTCTTGATTAAGCCTCTAGAATCTTACTCCTAACCTAGGAATTAGATCCCTAAGTGAACACTCATTTTTAATGCCCACAGGATATGCTTCCACCACACACTGAAAACCCACTTCCCAACTCTATCTAGCATTATAAAGAATTTCTCTTGCATACTTGTGACATCCATGGAAAAGAAGGAAAATGGTACCCAACAGCATCTCTGAAGCTACATCCCTGGAATAATTTAAAAGACATGAATACACACACTGGCCTAGTTACACTGCCTAGAGAACCCTAGGCCCCTCTGCCTCAAACTCAAACATGAGCTGCCCATGAGGTGACTGAGAGGATGAGAAGTGACCCACCCAAATTCATCACCACCACCAGGAAAATGGCAGCAGACGAGGACTATCCCCCACTGCAGGAAACATGTATTGCTCTCCTTTTCCTCCACCTCCTTCTCTTTGTCTTCCTGGGAGTCTATATTATAGGAGAAACACCAAAGTGGGTACTGGTGGATTCATGTGACCTAGAAAATTGGAAACTAAAAATACCAAGGATGGCTGGAAGGGCAACAAGGGGCTTCTGTAACACAAATCACATCTGCAGGCCAAAAAAGTTCTCATGTTGAGAAATGATCCCATGTTTCTTGCAAAGAGAATAGTCCCTCTCACCAATTTCAAATTGTAAACAACCCAAAACATAATTTAAAATATTCTGATGAAGACAGATATTGGCACAATAAATCATTTTTCATCTCAATGCCCAAATTCTGTAAAATAGTAGACAGGTTGATTAGAAAAAATAAAGAAGTGAATGGTAAGATCCTTGTGGTTTCTGAAGGACTGCCCTGCGCCACTTTCTTTTCTTCCCAGTTGTCTACAATCAATCAGAAACTGGTCAGGAATGATGTCAGCCTCAGCACAGAAGTAGCTCCTCCCCAATCCCAAGGATCACCTGTCTCATGCTGTAGGCAAAGAGGAAGCCCGTGTTGTACTGAACTTCCCGAAGCAAAGACACTGTCTGGAGATGATCTTCCTCTGTCTCACCACAAAAGCCAGCAATGAAATCACTGCTGAGGCTCACACCTGCAACACACAACAAAGGAGAGCATGTTGCTGCTGCTTACCTTCAGGAGAGGCCTCTGGCATTTGTGAGTTACAGTGAGAAGGACAGCAACTCTAAGACCTTCCCCAGAGTTATTCAGCCCATGTGCCAGTGAAACAGAACAGTCGTTATAGAGCAAGGGTTGATAGGCCTACTTATCTACAAATGTTCCCATGCCAGAGCCTGGCTTCTCAGTCTGCACTCCCTTCAGCACTACAAAAGATACTTTCACTTCAAATGTTAGGTTTAGGGACATGTTAGAAGTACATATTTTCGAATTGATCCTGCTTTTACTGGTGAAAACCTCGCAATGGCTCATATAAACATATACTTTTGAAGTTAAACACAGTGCTCACGTAAGATAACAATAACTACTAGTTACTGAATACTTCTAAGTGCTACACTTTACTATCTACTTAATCTATTTAATTATCCCAACAATCCAATGAGGCACTATTAACTCCATTTTATAGATGAGGAAACTGCAACCCAGAGAACCTCCACACTATCCTGCCCATCAAAATGAAAGTATGTATGCATAATACAAGTTTACAGTAATTAGAAATTCAGAAACAAATACAGACATTGTCAACCAAAAGACTATGGAGTAATTTTATGAGGAGGAAGAGAAAAGGGAGTAAGAGTTAAGATAACAGGTGAGGAATTACCTCTAAGTACACATTTTTAAAGATACTAATTGTCCCCAAATCAGAACTAATTTAGACCACAACTTCACCAGCTAACAAGAAGGAATAAGCTCTCTCCCATATGTTCACAAACAAAAGAGAAAAGGAATCTCCAGTATTGATGCTACAAGCTGATCCACACCTCTGAGTATTTTTAGCAAAACAAAACACTAAAAAATCAGGAAAAAGTAAAAAAAAGAGAAGAGAGAAATGAAGAGTAAGTGTAAAAGAAATGTGAAAGGTGTCACAAGGTATTGCCAAAAGTGTTGCCTGTATCTGACCAATAAGACTGTGATCACTGGAAGAGTAATGCGCTCGGCAGAATGCACTTCCTAAATGTACCAGGAATAGACTCTCTGATATGATGAATTAATTCCACATAAGCTTCTCTTGAATATCTGCAATAAAGAACAAAAACAAAAGGTTTAGATGAACCATTCTTCTTTAACTGAATGCTCTTAAAAGATAACATTGTGAATTACCACATGTAATTGCTTCTCATCAGCATAGGACAGTACAAGAGTAAGTTAAGTATCCAAAAGAGCCCTTTAATCCAGACCCTACACTATAATCTAATTTAGAGCCCATGAATTTTTAGTTCAAGAACACATTTTAAATAGTCTTTTTTATTTAACTAATAAATGATGACAGATGAAACATTTAAGAGGATGTCTAAAACTCTGCAAATGTGGGAAAACAAGGCAAAGCACTAATTTCATACCCTTGCCATTTGTCACATTCTCCCTTCAGTCTTCTCTCTACAATACTTATTTATTCCCAAAGTAAGTGAACACTTAGAGATACATAAATTCCAAGACCTAAAAAACTTTGTCAAAAGCTAAAGAATTAAAATGCCACATGGCAGGTGCTTAATAAAAAAACATGCTAAGCAAATGAAATGAGTGATCCAGCCCTTAGTCTATACTTACGGAGTAAACAGCAAGTTATACTGTCCATGGTTTATTCATATAATCAATATTTACTGAACAGCTACTATGTGCCACACACTTTGCTAGGTTCTTAGACATTGTTTGGTCCTTAAGGAAATACAGAAAGGGGAGGATACACCATCCCCATGCAAGCCTGACCCCCTCCGCATAGCCTCCAGTACACGGCTGCTTCCACTCTGGGCTGGTAGATGTATCTGTTTACAGATGTTGTCTCTCTCATGAATCAGCTGCAGAACCTGATCAAATAGAACACATTAAAGGTTACCAAAGAATCTTGCAGAAAGGAATACCACCCCACTGTTTCTCTGCCAAGAGTAGTTTTCAAGTAATTAAGAGGCTGATTAAACCAAACACATGAATTACTCAGATCCTTTATTTTTGTTCAAGTCATGTTCTGTCTGCCCCAAACATTCCACCTGATGGCATCTCTGCTTTCAAAGAGTGAAGAAAGCAAGCAGAGGTCAGATTTAAGCCATGAGGCTATATAGGGGTAGTGCTGACACAGACGAGAAAGGAAAATAGCATTTGTTTCATGGAGCTTACAGACGAATTAGCCACATTAAAAAATACCATCAAGAAACTGAACCAGGAGAAATTATTTTTAAAAATATACTGACAAAGGATTTGTATCAAGAATACTTAAAGAGTTTTTACAACTCAGTAAGACAAATAACCCAGAGGGGAAACGGTAGGGGTGAGTCCAAAAGACAAACACTTCAGCAAAACAAAAGACCTTCAAAAAGAAGTTCACATATGGGCTCCATGCAGGCACTTTGCTAATACCTTCCACACGTTGTAACTATTCCCGAAACCAAACAGGAGGTGATTATTAACCCCATTTTACAGAAAGAAGATGATGACAAGTTGAAAAGGGCACACCTACTAGTAAAGCAGTGGAAGAGCTAAGACCGAACTCAAGTCTGTCTGAAGCCAAAGTACGGACTGTTTCCCACTGCATCACACTGCCTGCCTTCCTGGCCTCCCCATCCCACCTCGTAACAAAAGCTCTCTTTGCACAGCCCTCCTGGTGGCCTTAACCTCCCATTAATGTCAGTCCTGTATCTGCCCTCACCTTGGTGGCCTTCAAATCTTTCCAAAGGGCCAGCAGATTCAGAAGGCAATACAGCACTATACCAGAGGTTCCCCTGAGCAGGACTCAGGGACTCTGCTGCATCCTACTGGGCTCAGCCTTTCACATGCTTGGGGATACTGATATCAGTTTGGCACAATTACAGTTGATGCTCACCTCATCAGGAAAGTCCTTGGGGTGGGGAGAGGTGAAACGGATCCTCATTTCAGGATCTACTCTGGAGACCTCATCTAAAAGGTGAGCAAAACGAAGACCCCCTTGCTTGGTTTTATAGTTGGTGGAGAAACCACGGCTGAGGTGGGTAGACGTTATATTGCTGAACTGGATCTCCGAATTGTCCCAAAAACTATTCACATTCTGACCAAGGAGTGTCACTTCTTTCAGCCCCTGAAAATGGAAAAATATATGGAAACAATTTAAAAACTTGTTTGGTAGGTTCATGTCAAATCACTAATTATAATTAACTGAACCTACCCAGAGCCATCCATAAATGTGTTTTATCTCTAATCCAGTAATTTCATGTTTGGGCATCTTGTCTGAAGAACTGAACTTCAGAATATCTTACATAAAAGTTAATCTTCAAAGCACATTTTAGAATAGCAAAAAACTGGATGCAAAGTCAATACTCACTAGTAAAGGTTAATTTATATACCATCAATCAAATCATGACCCCATTCTGTCACTTGAATGTTCTATAATCATTGTCCATGAAGTATTCTTACTAAAAACATTCAGTCTAACTCAAATCAAGCTTTTACTCCTAACTTCCAGTATGCCAGAAATCAGGGAAATATTTTAAATGACAACATGAAGAAGCAATCAGACAAATCCAAATTTGTCTAACCTTCAAAAAATTAATACATCATTTAAAGCAAACAACAACAAAAAAGGACAGGGCTGTTTCAGATTAAGAGACTGAAGAAATATAACAACCAAATGAAACTGGATCTTGGTTTGAAAATAAAATAATAAGATATTTTTGCACAACTAAGAAATTTTTAATATGGAGTGCATTATTAAATATTAGTTGTTAAATTTCCTACATGTGATGGTATGGTTATGAAGGAAAAAATTCTTATTTTGAGATGATGAAATATCCAGAGTTAGGTGGCCTGCCATCTACAACTTACTTTTAAATGTTTCAGAAAAAAATATATTTATACATCTATAGGGACAGGCATATGAAGAGAATATGACAAAATGTTAATAATCATGATTATACTAATCTTTCAACTTTTCCATGTTTGGAAATTTACATTATAAAAATTTCAGAAAGAAAAAGAATGGTTGCTATAAAGATAATTTTAACTTTATTTCAACATAATTTCAAACTTACAGAAAAATTGCAAAGAGAATACAAAGAGCTCCCATATACTCTTTGCCCAGATTCACTGATTATTAACATTATACCCATTTATCATTCACATTCATCCACTCAAATACACATGCTCTCTCCACACAGGCATGCAAGCACACATTTTTCTGAGGCTTCTGAGAATATGTTACAGACATCAAACTTTTACACCTATTTCAGTATAGATTTCCTAAAAATAAGAATGTTCTCTGACATAATCACAATTATCAAAATCAGAAGTATTGATATATTATCTAATACCCATTTATAAATCAGTTTTTTACCAATTAAACAAATAATATCTTTTACAACTTTTTTTAAAAATCTTTATTCAGTCATGGCATATCTAGGAATTTATCTGAAGGATATAACCATCAAGATGGACAAAGATAAATGTCTAGAGATGTACACAACAATGCTTTAACAGGAGAAGAACTGAAAGCAATTGGAAAGCTGATGCATAAATCACAGGGCATAAATCACAGGGCATCCATACCAAGGAAGGCCACACAGCCACAAAATAAAGCTAAAAGCTGTTTATGACACGGGAAAATGCTCACACTATTAAAGATGCGATACAAAAACTGCTTAGATCACAACCACATAAAAACAAATTTTTTATAATTTTTCTATTCCCTGATCGGAGTCCCACTCCAGGACCATGCAATGCATTAAACTCTTATGACTCTAGTCTCCATAAAGACTGTTTTTATAAGTTGTGACATAATTTTAATTAAAAGAGCAGGATATTCTAAATCAATGCAGATACTGGATTGGATCTTAAAAAACAGAAAAGACATTAGTGCAGAAACTGGCAAATCAGAATAAAGTCTGAAGTTAGTTAATAGCAATGTACCAACATTAATCTTTTAGTTTTGACAAATGGACCAAAGTTACATAAGATTTTAACATTAGAGGCAACTTTACCTTTCCAACTATTCCATAAATTCAGTTATTCCAAAACAAAAAGTTTACTAAAAACAAACAAAAAAAACATGCCACATATAAAACTAAGGAAAATACACACACATATAAAAAGACATAATCACCAAATGCAAAAGGAGTTATGGGACAATTTGCAAAATCTGAATATGGATGGACTAGGATGAGATGAATATTTAGTAATTTTTGTTAATCCTGTTAGAAGAATTAATGGTATTGAAAATATCCTTACTGTTGAGATGCATAATTACTTAAGGGTGAAATGTCATGCTATACTTTGTACACTTTATGAACAAAAAAAAAAATCAACTAACAGATAACTTAAAACACAGTGAGAATCTTAATTTTTCACAAGTCAAGGGCTTTGAAATTACTTAAATTTACTTTAACGTTAAGTTCCTTATTTTATATGCAAATACCCAAGATTAGGGAGCTTTTATCACTACCTCAATCTATCCAGAGTATCTCTATCTCGAAGGGGTAAATTTTGGTACTATGTAAGAGTCAGAAGGGGAGAGGAAAGAGACAAGTTTAGACCAGTAACTTGGAGAGGTAGGGTATGGAGAATATCTCTCAGTGCCTGTGAGCAGTCAGGGACCAAATCAGGGAACTGAGAATCTGGGGATGGGAGAAGAGAAGAAAGCATTGCCAGAGCATAAGAACAAAGGCAAACTGCTGACTTAGAATGGGAGCAGGGGCTAGCCTCCCACAGTTCCTGAGCCAAGCAAGAAAGGAACAGGGAGACTAGTGGAAGAAAAGTTCCACACTCCCAAGTACTGTCCTTTTCGGAGGGCTGGAAGATTCAGGCCCAGGATTAGGGAGAGACTTTCTCAAGGGCTGACGGACCAGCTGCCAGTAAGAGGAAGACAGCAGATCTCTCCCCTCCGACCTCCGATCTGAATCACTACCCTCATCTATTCTCTGTCCCTCAACTAGTGAGGTGGCTCAGTGATAAAATGAACAAGATATTTGGGAAATTTCCCTAGAACAGACAGACAAGTCATTCTCTGAAAACTTACTATGTGCTATGTAGCTTAAAAATATTTAAACTACCACATCCTTTCAGTAACAATCCTTCCAATAACCTGACAAGGAAGGTATTATTTTATCCTCTTTTCAAAGGTCAAGAAACTGTATTTCGAAGAAGATAGTTAAATGAGGTGTTCTAGAGCACCAAGCCAGAGAATGGTGGAGCCAGAATTCATACTCAGTCATCTGATTCTAAAATCATGCCCTCTCCATTCTACCATGCTGCCTCCTAAGAAAACTTCACAGTGGATCTACCTGCAGTTATGGGCAACAAACCTAACATGTACACCCAGGGGTTTCTCTCTGGCCAGGTATGGGTCTAAACTTACACAGCTTAGAGACAGCACAGGCTGCAAAACCAGAAAGTTGCCCTCATCCTCCCAAAAACACGCTCACAGGAAGAAAACCTGGAGAACTCTTCACCTGTTCAGAAAGCTTCCTCACTTCCTCTAGAATGGAGGCAACAGGCCGACTCCTCTCCCGGCCACGAGTGAAAGGAACTATGCAGTAGCTGCACATGTTGTCACAGCCTCGCATGATAGACCTGGGGAGAAAAGTACAAAACTTAGTAAGAACAGGATGCCTTGCTCCAACCCAAGAAGCAAGTCACAGCTCCCTTGGCCTCACCCTTTGGCTCTGAATCTCTTCGTAACATATTTGCCTGGGACCAACCTGAGACATATCTTAGGCAGACATTTTTTATCTTTAAAAACTGGAACTTAGGAGGAGGTTTAAAGATGGTGGCGTGAGAGGTGAGACAGAGGCTTCCTCCTAAAATCACATATAATACAAAAATATAATTAATACAACTACTCCTGAAAGAGCAACAAGAAAGAGGACTGCGCCAGACTGCATACAACTGGAGAAAAGAGCAAACATAACGAAACAGCGTAACGTACCAAAGCTGTAGCCCAGCAGGACCAAAGCCCTTCCCCAAACCCAGCTCAGGGGAGGGAGAAAGAGAAACAGATATGGGGAGGGAGTGGAGGCCTGGGACTGCTGAATACCTAACTCCAGAGATCTTCTCTGGGAGCACAAACCTACATTTCATGGTGCTTGCATGGTACTCTCATGACTAGGAGGTTGGAAAGCTAAGACAGGCAGAATTCCTGGAGAAATTGAGATTCCAGCCACTTGTGGAAAGGAGGGATCAATGTCCACTGACTGTGGGACAAAAGAAAGGTGGGCAGTCTGAGAGACTTCCTAATAAGGAGGCCCTGAGCAAGAAGGCTGCTAAACGGGCAGGGATTGCACAGAGCTTACTGCTCAGGAGAAAGGACAGGTAGACAGAATTGTCCGGGTGCACTCTGCCCAGCAGGTAGGGAGCTTTCATGATCTTCAGGTGCTCCAGCTCCCTGGCTGCCTACAGAGCTCCAAAGACCGCCTCTGGGATATACAGCCTACTGTGCCTTTCTCCTAGCCAGCCCCACCTGCCTTGCAAACCGGCAAACCCTACCCTGGCATTAGGCCAGCCAGAGGGAAGACCTGTCTACAGCAACTACAAATGCAAAGCACAGAGGCTTACACCTGTGTGCTCAGCACACTGGTTCAAGCAGTGCAGTAAGGCATAGCAGCCGGGAAGCAGGAAACACCTCTTTACTCCCCCGAGGCACCAATACCACTCCCCTGCCACCCCCGACATTGCTTCAGGGGCTGAGCACCTCCAGAGAGTAGAGCTTCTGGGCACTACAGGGCGCCATATACAAATATGAAATGCCAAAGGAACCTGGTTCAAAGTAAAATTATTAATACCACTACTGAGAAAGATTTAAATGACATCGAACTCATGAATCTTCCTGAAATGAGTTCAAAATAAAAATCATTAACATGCTAATAGAGGTACAGAAAGACCCTCAAGAACTCAGGAATGAATTCCGGTTGGAGATCCAATCACTGAAGAGCAAAATGGAGGGTATTAAAAGCAGATTAGAAATGGTGGAGGAGATGATAAATGAAATAGAAACTAGAGAAGAGGAAAACAAAGAAGTTGAGGCGCAGAGAGGAAAAAAAGGATCTCTAAGAATGAAAGAATATTCAGACAACTGTGTGATCAATCCAAATGGAACAATATTCGCATTGTAGGGGAACCAGAAGAAGAAGAGAGAGAAAAAGGGATAGAAAGTGTCTTTGAGGAGGTAATTGCTGAAAACCTCCCAATCAGGGGAAGGAGATAGTCTCTCAGGCCAAGGGGATGCCCAGATCTCCCAACACAAGGGACCCAAGAAAGACAACACCAAGATATGTAGTAACTAAAATGGCAAAGATCAAGGATAAGGATGGCCAGACTATTAAAAGCAGCCATAGAGTGAAATAAGATCACGTACAATGGAAAGCCCATCAGTTTATCACCAGACTTCTCAGCAGAAACCTTACAGGCCAGAAGGGAATGGCATGGTGTATTTAATGCAATGAAGAAGAAGGGCCGTGAACCAAGAACACTTTATCTGGCAAGATTATCATTTAGATTTAAAGGAGGGATTAAACAATTTCCAGATAAGCAAAAGCTGAGAGAATTTACCGCCCACAAACCATCTCTACACTGTATTTTGGAGGGACTGCTATAGATGGAAGTGTTCCTAAGGTTTAATAGCTGTCACCAGAGTTAATAAAAAAAGAGTAAAGAAAGTAGAACAGCTAATTACTAAGCAAATGCAAAATTAAATTAAGTATTCCCAAAGTCAATCAAGGGATAGACAACAGTACAGAATATGATACTTAATACAAAAAGAATGGAAGAAGAAGAAAAACGAGAAAAAAAAAAGAACACTTAGACTGTGTTTGTAATAGCATATTAAGTGAGTTAAGTTAGACTCTTAGATAGTAAGGAAGTTAACCTTGAACCTTTGATAACCATGAATCTAAAGCCTGCAATGGCAATAAGTATATTCCTATTGATAATCACCCTAAATGTAAATGGACTGAATGCACCAATAAAAAGACATAGAGTCACTGAATGGATAAAAAAGTAAGACCCATCTATATGCTGCCTACAAGAGACTGACTTTAAACCCAAAGACATACACAGACTAAAAGTGAAGGGATGGAAAAAGACATTTCATGCAACTAATAGGGAGAAAAAAGCAGGAGTTGCACTACTTATATCAGACAAAATACACTTCAAAACAAAGAAAGTCACAAGAGACAAAGAAGGACATTACATAATGATAAAAGGGTCAATCCAACAAGAAGATATAACCATTATAAATATCTATGCTCCCAACACAGGAGAACCTACATATGTGAAACAAATACTAACAGAATTAAAGGGGATATAGAATGCAACACATTCATTGCAGGAGACTTCAACACTCCACTCACTCTGAAGGACAGATCAACCAGACAGAAAATAAGTAAGGAGACAGAGGCACTGAACAACACATTAGAACAGATGGACCTAACAGACATCTACAGAACTCTACACCCAAAAGCAGCAGGATACACATTCTTCTCAAGTGCACATGGAACATTTTCAAGAATAGATCATATACTATGACACAAAAAGAGCCTCAGTAAATTCAGAAAGATTGAAATTGAACCAACCAGTTTCTCAGATCACAAAGGTATGAAAATAGAAATAAATTATGCAAAGAAAATGAAAAACCCCACAAACACATGGAGCCTTCACAACATGCTCCTAAATAACCAATGGATCAATAACCAAATAAAAACAGAGATCAAGTAATATATGGAGACAAATGACAACAATAATTCAACACTGCAAAATCTGTGGGAGGCAGCAAAGACCATGCTAAGAGGAGAGTATATTGCAATACAGGCCTATCTCAGGAGAGAAGTACAATCCCATACGAGCAGCCTAAACTCACAATTAACAAAACTAGAAAAAGAAGATAAAATGAGGTCCAAAGTCAGTAGAAGGAGGAACATAATAAAAATAAGAGCAGAAATAAATAAAATCGAGAAGAACAAAACAATAGAAAGAATCAATGAAAGCAAGAGCTGGTTCTTCGAGAAAATAAACAAAATAGATAAACCCCTAGCCAGACTTACTAAGAAAAAAACAGAGTCTACTTACACAAACAGATTCAGAAATGAGAAAGGAAAAATCACTACATATACCACAGAAATACAAAGAATTATTAGAGAATACTATGAAAATTATATGCTAACAAACTGAATAACCTAGAAGAAATGGACAACTTTCTAGAAAAATACAACCTTCCAAGGTTGACCCAGGAAGAAACAGAAAATCTGAACAGACCAATTACCAGCAACGAAATTGAACTGGTAATCAAAAACCTACCTAAGAACAAAACACCTGGACCAGATGACTTCACCGCTGAATTTTATCAAACATTTAGTGAAGACCTAATACCCATCCTCAAACTTTTTCAAGGAGTAGAAGAAGGAATACTTCCAAACTCATTCCATGAGGCCAGCATCACTCTAATATCAAAACCAAGGAAAGACACCACAAAAAAAGGAAATTACAGACCAATATCCCTGATGAACATAGATGCAAAAATACTCAACAAAATATTAGCAAACCAAATTCAAAAATACATCAAAAGGATCACCATCATGATCAAGTAGTATTCATGTCAGGGATGCAAGGATGGTAAAACATTCAATAATCCATCAACATCATCCACTACATCAACAAAAAGAAGGACAAAAACCACATGATCATCTCCATAGAGGCTGAATAAGCATTCGACAAAATTCAACATCCATTCATGATAAAAACTCTCAACAAAAGGGTATAGAGGGAAAGTACCTCAACATAATAAAGGCCATATATGATGAACCCACAGCCAACATTATACTTAACAGCAAGACGCTGAAAGCTTTTCCTTTAAGATCAGAAACAAGACAAGGATGCCCACTCGCCCCACTTCTATTCAACATAGTACTGGAGGTCCTAGCCCCAGCAATCAGACAACACAAAGAAATAAAAGGCATTCAGGTTGGCAAGGAAGAAGTTAAACTGTCCCTGTCTGCAGATGACATGATATTGTACATAAAAAACCCTAAAGAATCCACTCCAAAACTACTAGATCTAATATCTGAATTCAGCAATGTTGCAGGATACAAAATTACTACACAGAAATCTGTCACATTCCTTTACACTAACGATGAACCAGCAGAAAGAGAAATCAGGAAAACAATTCCATTCACAGTTGCACCGAAAAGAATAAAATACTTAGGAGTAAACTTAACCAAGGAAGTGAAAGACCTATACTCTGAAAACTACAAGACACTCATGAGAGAAATTAAAGAAGATACCAATAAATGGAAACACATCCCATGCTCATGGATAGGAAGAATTAATATTGTCAAAATGGTCTTCCTGCCTAAAGCAATCTACAGAATCAATGCAATTCCTATCAAAATACCAACAGCATTCTTCAACGAACTAGAAAAAATCTCTAAAATTCATATGGAAACACAAAAGACCCCGAACAGCCAAAGCAAACCTGAGAAGGAAGAATTAAGCTGGGGGAATTATGCTCCCTGACTTTGAGCTCTACTACAAAGCCACAGTAATCAAGACAATTTGGTACTGGCAGAAGAACAGACCCATAGACCAGTGGAACAGAATATAGAGAGCCCTGATAAAAACACAACCATATATGGTCAATTAATATATGATAAAGGAGCCATGGACATACAATGGGGAAATGACAGCCTCTTCAACAGCTGGTGTTGGCAAAACTAGACTGCTACATGTGAGAATGAAACTGTATTATTGTCTAACCCCATGCACAAAAGGAAACTCAAAATGCATCAAAGACCTGAATGTAAGTCATGAAACTATAAAACTCTTATAAGACAACATAGGCAAAAATCTCCTGAATATAACCATGAGCAACTTCTTCCTGAATGCATCTCCTCAAGGAAGGGAAACAAAAGCAAAAATGAACTCATGGGACTACATCAAACTAAAAAGTTTCTGTATGGCAAAGGACACCATCAACAGAACAAAAAGGCATCCTACACTATGGGAGAATATATTTGTAAATGACATATCCGACAAGGGGTTAACATCCAAAATATATAAAGAACTTACATGCCTCTACACCCAAAAAACAAATAACCCGATCAAAAAATGGGCAGAGGATATGAAAAGACAGTTCTCCAAAGAAGAAATTCAGATGGCCAACAGACACATGAAAAGATGCTCCACATCACTAATCATCAGGGAAATGCAAATTAAAACCACAATGAGGTATCACCTCACACCAGTAAGGACGGCCAGCACCCAAAAGACTAAGAACAACAAATGCTGGCGAGGATGCGGAGAAAGGGGAACCCTCCTACACTGCTGGTCAGAATGTAAGCTAGTTCAACCATTGTGGAAAGCAATATGGAGGTTCCTCAAAAAACTAAAAATACAAATACCATTTGACCCGGGAATCCCACTCCTTGGAATTTACCCAAAGAATACACCTTCTCAGATTCAAAGAGACATAAGCACCCCTATGTTTATCACAGCACTTTTTACAATAGCCAAGATATGAAAGCAACCTAAGTGTCCATCAGTAGATGAATTGATTAAAAAAAGAAGATGTGGTACATATACACAATGGAATACTATTCAGCCATAAGAAGGAAACAAATCCTGCCATTTGCAACAACATGGATGGAGCTGGAGGATATTATGCTCAGTGAAATAAGCCAGGCAGGGAAAGGCAAGTGCCAAATGATTTCCCTCTTTTGTGGAGTATAACAACACAGCAAAACTGAAGGAACAAAATAGTAGCAGACTCAGAGGCTCCAAGAAGGAACTAGTGGTTACCAAAGGGGAGGGGTGTTGAAGGGAGGGTGGGGAGGGAGGTAGAAGGGGATTGGGGGTATTATGTTAAGTACACATGGTGTGGGGGATCCTGGGGAAAACAGTGTAGCACAGAGAAGGCAAACAGTGAATCTGTGGCATCTTACTACACTGATGGACAGTGACTGAATTGGGGTATGGGTGGGGGCTTGATAATATAGGTAAATATAGTAACCACATTGTTTTTTCATGTGAAACCTTCTTAAGAGTGTATATCAATAATACCTTAATGAAAAATAAATAAATAAATACAAGACAACACAACAGCTAAAAAAAAATGAACTACCTTAAGTGTAAATCTAACAAAATATGTATAGGATCTTTATGCTGAAAACTACAGAAATTGATTTTTTAAAAAAGCTCTAAGGGCCATTCAACACACTCTGCCAACACTGTGAGGAGAGAAAATAAATTTATATTCAAAATCATTGAGGAAATGCTTCAAACACAAAGCATACACACAATGCAAAGGACAGGAAAGATATACAACAAAACAGTAACAGGTGGTAAGCGTATAGGTAGTTCGTACTTTTTCTCTATGTTTTTCTATCTTTTCCACATATTCTTCAACAAACACAACTATGTTGTTATCAGATTTTACTTCCTTTTTTTTAACTGAAAAGATCAGGGGAGGAAAAAAAGGATCAGGAAAGATCAAGACATTGTCTTAAATGAAAAAATAAGAGTGTGGATGAGAGAGTAGGAAAGACACCACATTACATATATGAACGCATATGCAGAGTATTTCTCAAAGGATTATACAAGAAACTACTATGGCTGCCTCCGAGAGGTGGACTAGAAGACTGGGGTTGAAAGGTGGGAGGGAATCTTACTTTATCATTCTTTGTGTTTATATTTTTTGCTTTGTGGTTACATTAATTTTTGATGTCTTTTAAGTTTAAACAAAATTAACATGCTATTTTAAAAGAAAGGAGACATTCACTCCCTGTCTCTTGAGCAGCAACTCACACAAAGGCACAAGTAGCACTGGGACTTGTCTGGATTGGCATGACATCTGCATAGGTCTCATCCAGAGAGAGCAGCACATTGGCAGCTTGCTGGCCTGACTCAGCAACCGCCAGCAGCCGAGGCAGGTCTCGATAGGCATCTGGACCAGCCAAAATGTCCACCATTTTCTCCCTGTTGAGGATCTCCTCTTTCAATCTCTCAGCCATGCAGCCTGGGAGGGAAAAGAAATAAGCACTTGATTGATTCATCTGGTCTCATGTACACATTATCTGCATAATCTTCTCAGTACCCACTATTTCTAGCTAGGGTCAGATACCAGGGCACAGAAGTTTCTCTAAGAGTTTAGCATTATCCCTTGAATTTGCCCAAAACTTCTATAGCACTGGAACCTGAACCACACAGGAAGAGGGCTTTAGAGTAATTAAATTAAATGACTAGAAAAAAATTAAATCACCATCCAAAAACCTTTCTAGACATGAATCACCTCTTTTTCTCAGCTGAAAATTGCTTGGTGCTACACATAAAAAACATTTTGTGACAGGAACTTATATTTAAAAAATAAACTTATTTACATACAACTGTCTTAAGCCCTTTATCCCTCTTCTTGCCCGTAATACTTGCTAAAACCTGTAAGAAATGAGTTAACCATCTATACTGGTGTCTTCCATATCCTAAAAGCCATCACATTGTTAGCAAGCCTACAGAATTTAAAAGGCCATTTTATTACCCTTTGAAAACATTTATTTGAGAACTATTCTTGGTTGTCTACCCATGTTCACAGCAGCATCATTCACAAGACAATGGTGGAAGCAACCCAAGCATCCATCAACAGACATGATATATACATAGGACAGAATATTATTCAGCCTAAAAAAGGAAAGAAATTCTGACACGTGCTGCCATATTGAGGAACCTCAAAGACACTACGCTAAGTAAAATAAGCCAATTAGAAAAGGCCACATATTGTATAATTCCATTTACACAACGTACCTAGAATAGTTAAATTCTTAGAGGTAAAAAACAGAATGGTGGTTGCCAGAGGCTGAGGTGAGGGGGGAATACCAAGTTATTATTTAAGGGTAAGGAGCCTCAGTTTGGGAAGATGAAAAAATTCAGGAAATGGACGGTGGTGATGGTTGCACAAGGTGAATGTACTTAATGCCAATGAACTGTACATTTTTAAAAGTTAAAATAGTAAATTTTATGTTACATGTTACCACAAATCTAAAAAACCTATTTTGGGGATTTAAGAAATTCCTAAAAGATATATATCCAAGGGCTTCAATAATGAAGGAATGAACATGGAACAGAACATTTCAGCTAATCCTTCCTCCCTCCTGCACCACTCAGTACATTTCATCTGTGTAACAGGATACGCTCCACCTGTATCTGGACCCATCATCATGAGAAGTTGATTTAACTATCCCACAATGGACACACTCTGTTGTGTTTTTTTTGATTTTTTTTAAATATTTTATTTTGGTATCATTAATCTACAATTACATGTGCAATATTATGGTTATTAAACTACCCCTTCATCAGATCGCCCCCACCAACCCCATTACAGTCACTGTCCATCAGTGTAGTGAGATGTTATAGAGTCACTACTTGTCTTCTCTGAGTTGTTCAGCCCTCCCCATGTCCCCCCAACATTACATCTGCTAATCATAATGCCCCTTTTTCTCCCTTGTCCCTCCCTTCCCACCCATCCTCCCCAGTCCCTTTCCCTTTGGTAACTTTTAGTCCATTCTTGGGTTCTGTGAGTCTGCTACTGTTTTGTTCCTTCAGTTTTTGCTTTGTTCTTATGCTTCACATATGAGTGAAATCATTTGGTACTTATCTTTTTCGGATTGGCTTATTTCACTGAGCATAATACCCTCTAGCTCCATCCATGTTGTTGCAAATGGTAGGATTTGTTTTCTTCTTATGGCTGAATAGTATTCCATTGTGCATATGTACCACCTCTTCTTTATCCATTCATCTACTGATGGAAACTTAGGTTGCTTCCATTTCTTGGCTATTGTAAATAGTCCTGCGATAAACATAGGGGTGCATATGTCTTTTTCAAACTGCGCTGCTGCATTCTTAGGGTAAATTCCTAGGAGTGGAATTCCTGGGTCAAATGGTATTTCTATTTTGAGTTTTTTGAGGAACCTCCATACTGCTTTCCAAAATGGTTGAACCAATTTGCATTCCCACCAGCAGTATAGGAGGGTTCCCTTTTCTCCACATCCTCGCCAACATTTGTTGTTGTCTGTGTTTTGGATGTTGGCCATCCTCACTGGTGTGAGGTGATATCTCATTGTGGTTTTAATCTGCATTTCTCTGATGATAAGCGATGTGGAACATCTTTTCATGTGCCTGTTGGCCATCTGAATTTCTTCTTTAGAGAAGTGTCTATTCATGTCCTCTGCCCATTTCTTAATTGGATTATTTGCTTTCTGTTTGTTAAGGTGCATGAGTTCTTTATATATTTTGGATGTCAACCCTTTATCAGATACGTTTTTTATGAATATATTCTCCCATACTGTAGGATGTCTTTTTGTTCTACTGATGGTGTCCTTTGCTGTACAGAAGCTTTTCAGCTTGACATAGTCCCACTTGTTCATTTTTGCTTTTGTTTCCCTTGCCCAGGGAGGTATGTTCATAAAGAAGTTGCTCATGTTTATGTTCAAGAAATTTTTGCCTATGTTTTTTGACACACTCTGTTTTAAGATTATGTATAGTAACTAAATTATAGGACCAAGAGAGTACAGAATATATTATTTTTAAATAGGCTTCTCAGATCTCTAGATCACAGCTGTCCAACAGAACAATCTAAGATGCTGCAAATGCTCTTTATCTGTGCTCTCCAATCGGGTAGCAACTAGTCAAGTGTAGCTACTGTGCAGTCAATACGTGGCTGGTGAAACTGAAGAAGTGAATTTTTAATACTATTTAATTTTAGTTAAATTTAAGTAACCACAGAGGCTTAAAGATGGCAGTGTGAGAGGTGAGACAGAAACAACCTCCCAAAACCACATATAATATGAAAATGAAGCAAATACATCTAATCCAGAAAGAGCAACAGGAAAGAAGACTGCGGCAGACTGCCTACACCTGGGGAAACCAGCACACCTCAAGGAAAAGGGTAAAGTACAAAAGCCGAGAATCAGAGGGACCAAAGCCCTTCCCCAACCCCAGCTCACTGGAGGGAGGAAGAGAAACGGAGAGGGGCGGTGGTGGAGGCCTAGGACTGCCGAACACCCAGCCCTGGAGATTTGCTCTGGGACCATAAACCTACATTACACGGTGTTCTGGAGATTAGTGGCATTGGAAAACTAAGACAGGCAGAATACTTGGAGAGACTGAGATTCCAGCTGCTTGTGGAAAACACATATCCACAACCAGCTTCTCTGGAACAAAAGAAAGGTGGGCAGTCTGAGAGGCTTCATAACAGCAAGACGGCTGCTAAAGGGGCAAGGGTTGCACAGAGCTTCCAGCTCAGTAAAAAGGACAGGGGAACAAAATTGTCCAGTTCACTGATCCCAGCAGGTTGGGAACTTTCATGAGCTTCAGCTGCTCCATCCCCCTAGCTGGCTATGCAGCTATGAGGCCCCCCACCATGAGACCAAGCCTGCTGCACCTTCCTCCCAGCCAGCACTGCACCAGGCCAGCCAGAGGGCAGCACAGCCTATGGCAGCTACAAGCGCAAAGCATAGAGGCTTCTCCCTGAGAGCTCGGCCCACTGAACCTAGCAGTGCAGGCAGACACTACAGCCAGGAAGCAAGAAAGAACTCTTTCCTCATGACAGGCACAAGCACCCTCACCTGCCACCCCTGCAATCACTCCAGAAGTTGAGCAGCTCCAGAGAATATTCTGGACACGAGAGGGTGCCAACTACAAATATGAAACATCAAAAGAACCTGGCTCAAATCAAAATCCCACAAATACCAGAAAGAGGGGCAAGTGAAACTGAACTCATCAATCTTCCTGAAAGAGATTTCAAAATAAAAATCATCAACATACTCATGAAGGTACAGAAAAATATTCAAAAACTCAGGGAACATTTCAGGAATGAGATACAAAAGTTCAAGAATACAGTACCTGAAATGAAACATACAATGGAGGGATTTAAAAGCAGATTAGATGAAGTAGACGAGACAGTAAATGAAATACAAATTAGAGAACAGGAATACAAAGAAGCTGAGGCACAGAGAGAAAAAAGGACCTCTAAGAATGAATGAATATTGAGAGAATTGTGTGACCTATTTAAACAGAACAATATTCGCATCATAGGTACTAGAAGAAGAAGAGAGAGAAAAGTGGATAGAAAGTGTCTTTGAGGAGGTAATTGCTGAGAACTTCCCCAAAATGGGGGTAGTCTCTCAGGCCATGGAGGTGCACAGATCTCGCAACACAACGGACCCAAGGAAGACCCATCAAGACATATAATAATTGAAATGGCAAAGATGAAGGATAAGGACAGCGTACTAAAAGCAGACACAGAAAGGAAAAAGATCACATACAAAGAAAAACCTATCAGATTTCTCAACAGAAACCTTACAGGCCAGAAGGGAGTGGCTTGATATATTTACTGCAATGACGTAGAAGGGCAGCAAACCAAGAATACTCTACCTGGAAAGATTATTATTTAAATTTGAAGGAAGGATTAAACAATTGCCATATAAGCAAAAGCTGAGAGAATTTACCTCCCACAAAACATCTCTACAGTGTATTTTCGAAGTACTGTTCTAGATGGAGGTGTTCCAAACACTAAACAGATTTCACCCAAGGGATAGACAAAGAGTACAGAATATGATTCATAACATACAATGAATGGAGGAGGAAGAAAAAGTACGAAAAAAAAAAAGAATCTTTACGTTGTGTTTGTAATAGCATACAAAGTGAGTTAAATTAAGACTGTTAGATAGTAAGGGAATTACCCTTGAATCTTTGGTAACCACGAATCTAAAGCCTGCAATGGCAATAACTACACACCTATCAATAATCACCCTAAATGTAAACGGTCTGAATGCACCAATCAAAAGACACAGAGTCACTGAATGGATAAAAAAACAAGACCACCTATATGCTGCCTACAAGAGACTCACTTCAAACCCAAAGATATACACAGACTGAAAGTGAAAGGATGGAAAAAGACTTTCATGAAACTAATACGGAGAAAGAAGCAGGAGTTGCAGTACTTGTATCAGACAAAATAGACTTCAAAACAAAGAAAGTCACAAGAGACAAAGAAGGACATTACATAATGATAAAAGGGTCAATCCAACAAGAGGATATAACTATGATAAATATCTATGCGCCCAACACAGGATCACCTACATATGTGAAACAAATACTAACAGAATTAAAGGGGGAAATAGAATGCAATGCATTCATTTTAGAAGACTTCAACACACCACTCACTCCAAAGGACAGATTAATCAGACAGAAAATAAGTGGAGACAGAGGCACTGAATAACATATTAGAACAGATGGACCTAACGGACATCTACAAAACACTTCATTTAAAAGCAACAGGATAAACGTTCTTCTCAAGTGCACATGGAATATTTTTTTAATATAATTTATTTTATTATCATTAATCTACAATTACATGTGCAATATTACGGTTATTAAACTACCCCTTCATCAGGTCCCCCCGACCAACCCCATTACACTCACTGTCCATCAGCGTAGTGAGATGCTATAGAATCACTACTTGTCTTCTCTGAGTTGTACTGCCCTCCCCGTGACCCCCCAACATTATATCTGCTAATCATAATGCCCCTTTTTCCCTCTTATCCCTCCCTTCCCGCCCATTTTCCCCAGTCCCTTTCCCTTTGGTAACTATTAGTCCGTTACTGGGTTCTGTGAGTCTGCTGCTGTTTTGTTGCTTCAGTATTTTTTCTTTGTTCTTATACTCCACATATGAGTGAAATCATTTGATACTTGTCTTTTTCGCCTTGGCTTATTTCACTGAGCATAATACCCTCTAGCTCCATCCATGTTGTTGCAAATGGTAGGATTTGTTTTCTTCTTATGGCTGAATAATATTCCATTGTGTATATGTACCACATCTTCTTTATCCATTCATCTACTGATGGACACTTAGGTTGCTTCCATTTCTTGGCTATTGTAAATAGTGCTGCAATAAACATAGGGGTGCATCTGTCCTTTTCAAACTGGGCTGCTGCATTCTTAGGGTAAATTCCTAGGAGTGGAATTCCTGGGTCAAATGGTATTTCTATTTTGAGTTTTTTGAGGAACCTCCATACTGCTTTCCACAACGGTTGAACTAATTTGCAGTCCCACCAGCAGTGTAGGAGGGTTCCCTTTTCTCCACATCCTCGCCAACATTTGTTGTTGTTTGTGTTTTGGATGTTGGCCATCCTCACTGCTGTGAGGTGATATCTCATTGTAGTTTTAATCTGCATTTCTCTGATGATTAGCGATGTGGAGCATCTTTTCATGTGCCTGTTGGCCATCTGAATTTCTTCTTTGGAGAAGTGTCTATTCATGTCCTCTGCCCATTTCTTAATTGGATTATTTGCTTTCTGTTTGTTAAGGTGCATGAGTTCTTTATATATTTTGGATGTCAACCCTTTATCAGATACGTTTTTTATGAATATATTCTCCCATACTGTAGGATGTCTTTTTGTTCTACTGATGGTGTCCTTTGCTGTACAGAAGCTTTTCAGCTTGACATCGTCCCACTTGTTCATTTTTGCTTTTGTTTCCCTTGCCCGGGGAGATATGTTCATGAAGAAGTTGCTCATGTTTATGTCCAAGAGATTTTTGCCTATGTTTTTTTCTAAGAGCTTTATGGTTTCATGACTTACATTCAGGTCTTTGATCCACCTGGAGTTTACCTTTGTGTATGGGGCTAGACAGTAGTCCAGTTTCATTCTCTTACATGTAGCTGTCCAGTTTTTCCAACACCAGCTGCTGAAGAGGCTGTCATCTCCCCATTGCATATCCAAGCCTCCTTTATCAAATATTAATTGACTGTATATGTTTGGGTTAATGTTTGGATTTTCTATTCTGTTCCACTGGTCTGTGGGTCTGTTTTTGTGCCAATACCAAATTGTCTTGATTACTGAGGCTTTGTAGTAGAGCTTGAAGTCAGGGAGTGTAATTCCCCCTGTTTTATTCCTCCTTCTCAGGATTGATATGGCTATTCAGGGTCTTTTGTGGTTCCATGTGAATTTCAGAATTATTTGTTCCAGTTCATTGAAGAAAGCTGTTGGTAGTTTGATAGGGATTGCATTGAATCTGTAGATTGCTTTAGGTAGTAGAGCCATTAAGACATTTATTCTTCCTAGCCAAGAGCATGGGATGCATTTCCATTTGTTAGTGTCCTCTTTAATTTCTCTTAGGAGTGTCTTGTAGTTTTCAGAGTACAGGTCTTTCAATTCCTTCGTTAGGTTGATTCCTAGGTATTTTATTCTTTTTGATGCAATTGTGAATGGAATTGTTTTTCTGATTTCTCTTTCTGTTAGTTCATCATTAGTGTATAGGAAAGCAACAGATTTCTGTGTGTTAATTTTGTATCCTGCAACTTTGCTGAATTCAGATATTAGTTCTAGTAGTTTTGGAATGGAGTCTTTAGGGTTTTTTATGTACAGTATCATGTCATCTGCAAATAGTGACAATTTGACTTCTTCTTTACCAATCTGGATGCCTTGTATGTCTTTGTTTTGTCTGATTGCCGTGGCTAGGACCTCCAGTACTATGTTGAATAACAGTGGAGAGAGTGGGCATCCCTGTCTTGTTCCCGATCTTAGATGAAAAGCTTTCAGCGTCTCGCCGTTAAGTATGATGTTAGCTGTGGGTTTGTCATATATAGCCTTTATGATGTTGAGGTACTTGCCGTCTATACCCATTTTGTTGAGAGTTTTAATCAGAATGGATGCTGAATTTTGTCAAATGCTTTTTCAGCATCTATGGAGATGATCATGTGGTTTTTGTTCTTCTTTTTGTTGATGTGGTGGATGTTGTTGATGGATTTTCGAATGTTGTACCATCCTTGCATCCCTGGGATGAATCCCACTTGATCATGGTGTATGATCCTCTTGATGTATTTTTGAATTCGGTTTGCTAATATTTTGTTGAGTATTTTTGCATCTACGTTCATCAGGGATATTGGTCTGTAATTTTCTTTTTTGGTGAGGTCTTTGCCCGGTTTTGGTATTAGAGTGATGCTGGCTTCATAGAATGAGTTTGGAAGTATTCCCTCCTCTTCTATTTTTTGGAAAACTTTAAGGAGAATCGGTGTTATTTCTTCTCTGTATGTCTGATAGAATTCAGAGGTGAATCCATCAGGCCCGGGGGTTTTGTTCTTGGGTAGTTTTTTGATTACCAATTCGATTTCGTCACTGGTGATTGCTCTGTTTAGTTTTTCTGTTTCTTGCTTGGTCAGTCTTGGAAGGTTGTATTTTTCTAAGAAGTTGTCCATTTCTTCTATGTTTCCAGCTTGTTAGCATATAGATTCTCATAATATTCTCTTATGATTCTTTGTATTTCTGTGGGGTCCGTCGTGATTTTTCCTTTCTCATTTCTGATTGTGTTTATGTGTGTAGATTCTCTTTTTCTCTTAATGAGTCTGGCTAGGGGTTTATCTATTTTGTTTATTTTTTCAAAGAACAAGCTCTTGGTTTTATTGATTTTTTCTATTGTTTTATTCTTCTCAATTTTATTTATTTCTTCTCTAATCTTTATTATGTCCCTCCTTCTGGTGACTTTGGGCCTCATTTGTTCTTCTTTTTCCAATTTCAGTAATTGTGTCTTTAGACTATTCATTTGGGAATGTTCTTCCTTCTTTAAATAGGCCTGGATTGCAATATACTTTCCTCTTAGAACTGCCTTTGCTGCGTCCCACAGAAGTTGTGGCTTTGTGTTGTTGTTGTCATTAGTCTCCATATATTCTTTGATTTCTGTTTTGATTTGGTCGTTAACCCATTGATTAATTAGGAGAGTGTTGTTAAGTCTCCATGTATTTGTGAGCCTTTTTGATTTCTTTCTAAAATTTATTTCTAGTTTTATACCTTGGTGGTCTGAGAAGTTGCTTGGTAGGATTTCAATATTTTTGAAATTACTGAGGTTCTTTTTGTGGCCTAGTATGTGGTCTATTCTGGAAAATGTTCCATGTGCACTTGAGAAGAATGTGTATCCTGTTGCTTTTGGGTGTAGAGTTCTGTAGATGTCTGTTAGGTCCATCTGTTCTAGTGTGTTGTTCAGTGCCTCTGTGTCTTTACTTATTTTCTGTCTGGTTGATCTGTCCTCTGCACGCTGTGCGCTTTCCTGTGTATTCTCGTCTCTCTTTTAGTAATAGATGTATTTGCTGTGTTTTCGTAGATAAGTATAGTGTTGGGAGGAGATTTCTGCTGCCCTGCTCACACCGCCATCTTCCCGGAAGTGCCCACATGGAACATTTTCAAGAATACATCATATATTATAGGACACAAAAAGAACCTCAGTAAATTCAAAAAGATTGAAATTGTACCAACCAGCTTCTCAGATCAGAAAGGTATGAAACTAGAAATAAATTATGCAAAGAAAATGAAAAACCCCACAAACACATGGAGGCTTAATAACATGCTCCTAAATAATGAATGGATCAATGACCAAATAAAAACAGAGATCAAGCAATATATGAAGACAAATGACAACAGTAATTCAACACCACAAAATATGTGGGATGAAGCGAAGGCCGTGCTAAAAGGGAAGTGTACTGCAATATGGGCCTACCTCAGGAAAGAGGAACAATCCCATATGAGCAGTCTAAACTCACAATTAATGAAACTAGAAAAGGAAGAACAAACGAGGCCCAATGTCAGTAGAAGGAGGTACATAATAAAGATTAGAGCAGAAATAAATAAAATCAAGAAGAATAAAACAATAGAAAGAATCAATGAAAGCAAGAGCTGGTTCTTCAAGAAAATAAACAAAATAGATAAACCCCTAGCCAGACTTATGAAAAAAAGAGAGTCTACTCACATAAACAGAATCAGAAATGAGAAAGGAAAAATCACGACAGACACCACAGAAATACAAAGAATTATTTATTACATAATACTATGACAAATTATATGGTAACAAACTGGATAACCTAGAAGAAATGGAAAACTTTCTAGAAAAATATAACCTTCCAAGGCTGACCGAGGAAGAAAAGGAAAATCTAAATAGACCAATTACCAGCAAGGAAATTGAATTGATAATCAAAAAACTACCTAAGAACAAAATTCCTGAACCAGATGGCTTCACTGCTGAATTATATCAAACATTTAGTAAAGACCTAATACCCATCCTCCTTAAAGTTATCCAAAAAGTAGAAGAGGTGGATACATCCCCAAACTCATTCTACGAGGCCAACATCAGTCTAATACCAAAACCAGGCAAAGACACCACAAAAAAAGAAAATTACAGACCAATATCCGTGATGAACATAGACGCAAAAATGCTCAACAAAATATTAGCAAACCGAATTCAAAAATACAACAAAAAGATCATCCATCATGATCACGTGGGATTCATCCCAGGGATGCAAGGATGGTACAACATTCGAACATCCATTAACATCATCCAACACATCAACAAAAAGGACAAAAATCACGTTTATCTCCATAGATGCTGAAAAAGCATTCGACAAAATTCAGCATCCATTCCTGATTAAAACTCTCAACAAAATGGGTATAGAGGGCAAGTACCTCAACATCATAAAGGCCATATATGACAAACACACAGCCAAAATTATACTTAACAGCAAGAAGCTGAAAGCTTTTCCTTTAAGATCGGGAACAAGACAAGGATGCCCACTCTCCCCACTTTTATTCAACATAGTACTGGAGGTCCTAGCCACAGCAATCAGACAACAAAAAGAAATAAAAGGCATCCAAATTGGTAAGGAAGAAGTCAAACTGTCCCTGTTTGCAGATGACATGATATTGTACATAAAAAACCCTAAAGAATCACCCCAAAACTACTAGATCTAATATCTGAATTCAGCAAAGTTGCAGGATACAAAATTAATACACAGAAATCTGTTGCATTCCTACACATTAACAATGAACTCGCAGAAAGAGAAATCAGGAAAACAATTCCATTCACAATTGCATCAAAACAAATAAAACACCTAGGAATAAACAGAACCAAGGAAGTGAAAAACCTATACTCCGAAAACTACAAGACACTCATGAGAAAAATTAAAGAAGATACCAATCAATGGAAACACATCCCATGCTCATGGATAGGAAGAATTAATATTGTCAAAATGGCCTTTCTGCGTAAAGCAATTTACAGATTCAATGCAGTCCCTATCAAAATATCAACAGCATTCTTCAATGAACTAGAAGAAATATTTCTTTTATTTATTTATTTTTATTAAGGTATTATTGATTACACTCTTATGAAAGTTTCACATGAAAAAACAATGTGGTTACTACTTTTACCCATATTATCAAGTCCCCACCCATACACCAATGCAGTCACTCTCCTTCAGTGTACTAAGATGCCACAGATTCACTATTTGCCTTCTCTGTACTAAACTGTTTTCCCCGGGATCCCCCACACCATGTGTACTAAACAAAATTCCACTCAATCCCCTTCTCCCACCCTCCCCACCCACCCTCCCACATCCCTCCCCTTTGGTAACCACTAGTTCCTTCTTGCAGTCTCTGACTCTGCCGCTATTTTGTTCCTTCAGTTTTGCTTCATTGTCATACTCCACAAATAAGGGAAATCATTTGGCACTTGTCTTTCTCCACCTGGCTTATATCCTCCAGCTCCATCCATGTTGTTGCAAATGGCAAGATTTGTTTCCTTCTTATGGCAGAATAGTATTCCATTCTGTATATGTACCACCTCTTCTTTATCCATTCATCTACTGATGGACACTTAGGTTGCTTCCATATCTTGGCTACTGTGAAAAGTGCTGCAATAAACATAGGGGTGCATATGTCTTTTTGAATCTGAGTAGTTGTATTCTTTGGGTAAATTCCAAGGAGTGGGATTCCCAGGTCAAATGGTATTTATATTTTTAGTTTTTTGAGGAACCTCCATATTGCTTTCCACAATGCTTGAACTAGTTTACATTCCCACCAGCAGTGTAGGAGGGTTCCCCTTTCTCCGCATCCTCGCCAGCATTTGTTGTTCTTAGTCTTTTGGATGCTGGCCATCCTTACTGGTGTGAGGTGATATCTCATTGTGGCTTTAATTTGCATTTCCCTGATGATTAGTGATGTGGAGCATCTTTTCATGTCTCTGTTAGCCATCTGAATTTCTTCTTTGGAGACCTGTCTCTTCATATCCTCTGCCCATTTTTTAATCAGGTTATTTGCTTTTTGGTTGTTGAGGCGTGTGAGTTCCTTATATATTTTGGATGTTAACCCCTTGTCGAATATGTCATTTACAAATATATTCTCTCATACTGTAGGATGCCTTTTTGTTCTACTCTTGGTGTTCTTTGCTGCACAGAACGTTTTGGTTTGATGTGTCCCATTTGTTCATTTTGCTTTTGTTTCCCTAGCCTGAGGAGTTACATTCAGAAAATTTGCTCATGTTTACATTCAAGAGATTTTTGCCTATGTTTTCTTCTAAGAGTTTTGTGGTTTCATGACTTACATTCAGGTCCTTGATCCATTTCAAGTTTACTTTTGTGTATGGCATTAAACAATAATACAGTTTCATTTTCTTGCATGTAACTGTCCAGTTTTGCCAACACCAGCTGTTGAAGAGGCTGTCATTTCCCCATTGTATGTCCATGGCTCCTTTATCATATATTAACTGACCATATATGGTTTGGTTTATATCAGGGTTCTCTAGTCTGTTCCATTGGTCTATGGATCTGTTCTTGTGCCAGTATCAAATTGTCTTGAGTACTGTGGCTTTGTAGTAAAGCTTGAAGTTGAGGAGCATAATCTCCTCAGCTTTATTCTTCCTTCTCAGAATTGCTTTGGCTATTCGAGGTCATTGTGGTTCCATATGAATTTTAGAATGATTTTCTCTAGTTTGTTGAAAAATGCTGTTGGTATTTTGATAGGAATTGCATTGAATTCGTAGATTGCTTTAGGCAGGATGGCCATTTTGACAGTATTAATTCTTCCTATCCATGAGCACAGGATGTGATTCCATTTATTGGTATCTTCTTTAATTTCTCTCATGAGTGTCTTGTAGTTTTCAGAGTATAGGTCTTTCACTTCCTCGGTTAGGTTTACTCCTAGGTATTTTATTCTTTTTGATGCAACTTTAAATGGAATTGTTTTCCTGATTTCTCTCTCTGCTAGGTCATTGTTGGAGAGAGCAAACAGTTCTAAAATTCATATGCAACCACGAAAGACCTCGAATAGCCAAAGCAATCCTGAGAAGGAAGAATAAAGCAGGGGGAACTATGCTCCCTGACTTCGTGCTCTACTGCAAAGCCACAGTAATCAAGACAATTTGGTACTGGCACAAGAACAGACCCATAGACCAATGAATGGAACAGACTAGAGAGCCCTGATATAAACACAACCATATATGGTCAACTAACATATGATAAAGGAGCCATGGATATACAATGGGGAAATGACAGCCTCTTCAACAGCTGGTGTTGGCAAAACTGAACAGTTACATGCAAGAGAATGAAACTGTATTATTGTTTAACACCATACACAAAAGTAAACTCGAAATGGGTCAAGGACCTGAATGTAAGTCATGAAACCACAAAACTCTTAGAAGAAAACATAGGCAAAAATTTCTTGAATGTAAACATGAGCAAATTTTCTGAACGCAACTCCTCGGGCTAGGGAAACAAAAGCAAAATGAACAAATGGGACTATATCAAACCAGAAAGTTCTGTACAGCAAAGAACACCAAGAGTAGAACAAAATGGCATCCTACAGTATGAGAGAATATATTTGTAAATGACATATTCAACAATGGGTTAACATCCAAAATATATAAAGAACTCACACACCTCAACAACCAAATAGCAAGTAACATGATTAAAAAATGGGCAGAGGATATGAAGAGACAGTTCTCCAAAGAAGAAATTCAGATGGCCAACAGACACATGAAAAGATGCTCCACATCACTAATCATCAGGGAAATGCAAATTAAAACCACAATGAGATATCACCTCCTACCAGTAAGGATGGCCAGCACCCAAAAGACTAAGAACAACAAATGCTGGCGAGGATGTGGAGAAAGGGGAACCCTCCTGCACTGCTGGTGGGAATGTAAGCTACTTCAACTATTGTGGAAAGCAATATGGAGGTTCCTCAAAAAACTAAAAATACAAATACCATTTGACCCAGGAATCCCACTCCTTGGAATTTACCCAAGGAATACACCTTCTCAGATTCAAAAAGGCATATGCACCCCTATGTTTATTGCAGCACTTTTTACAATAGCCAAGATATGGAAGCAACCTAAGTGTCCATCAGTAGATGAATTGATAAAGAATATGTGGTACATATACACAATGGAATACTATTCAGCCATAGAAGGAAACAAATCCTCCCATTTGCAACAACATGCATGGATTGAGCTGAAGGATATTATGCTCAGTGAAATAAGCCAGGCAAAGAAAGACAAGTCCCAAATGATTTCCCTCATTTGTGGAGTATAACAATGAAGCAACACTGAAGGAACAAAACAGCAGCAGAGTCAGAGACTACAAGAAGGAACTAGTGGTTACCAAAGGGGAGGGATGTGGGAGGGCAGGTGGGGAGGGCGGGAGAAGGGGATTGAGTGGTATTTTGTTTAGTACACATGGTGTGGGGGATCATGGGGAAAACAGTGTAGAACAGAGAAAGCAAATAGTGAATCTGTGGCATCTTACTACACTGATGGACAGTGACTTCAGTGGGGTGTGGGGGCGACTTGATGATATGGGTGAATGTAGTAACCACAATGTTTTTCATGTGAAACCTTCATAATAGTGTATATAAATTATACCTTAATAAAAAAAATTTTTAATAACCATACATGGCTAATGGCTACCATACTGGTCAAAGTAGATCTAGAACTTCACTTGGGCACACTTCAAGAGCCACAGTGAAAAATGCCGACACTGTAAATTCTTGCTGCCCTTTCAGACTCCAAACTCTCTCCTATTCATAATTCCAAGCCACCATGAGCCACATTAGACTCGGGGATTGATAAACCACTTTCTGAGTACCTATTACTTCAAGGCATTATGAAAAAGCCCTTCATGAGTTTTATCTGATTTAACCCTACAGCCTCTGACATTAAGCACAGAAGTTGCATGGGATGTATAGGATTTCTTCACACACTGAGAATCTACCATCTAAGGAAAACTCTAGCATAATAGCTACAAGGAGCCCAAGTGTCAAAACACAAAATGTGCAAATTACAGATACCTAAAATCCCAATCTTCAGAGGCACTCGGGAACGGAGATGTTTTGCCTTCAGAGCTTTAAGCTGACGTAAACGATTCCAGATGGTCTGTTCAGCTTTCTCCCTGCAGAGAACAAATGAGGTGGAATTGAACCTGAAAATAAACTACAGAGCAAGCTAAAATAGTAGGACAATGGGAAGAAAATAAAAACAACCTTCAACCCTTTAAATGAATATCTACCTTTATGTTAGTGACAGTGGGCAGGGAGCCAACTGAGCCAGTGCCATTCACTACAGTTCACCATTCTTAGAATGACACCCTTCCTGCACATCTCTAAATCCTGATAAGACTTTATGCCAAACTCGGAAACAATCTACTTCAAAAGCCTCCTACTGGAGTTTCTCCTTCACTGCCCTATCACTTTAACTTTACTTTTCCCTGTATTCAGCATGTTTTCTCTTCTAATGTTTGATTTTTCACCTAGCGCTTTCTGCCAGGTGTTAGAGTTATTTGTGTATGTCTTAGTTCTCATATTAGATTAAGCTCCTTAAAGCGAGGATCCATGGAGAAGGGATTCATATTTGAATCTCCCAAAGCACCTAGTTCAGTGTCTTACAGCAGAAACCCTCCAAACAAAAATGTTGGATTAATTAACTAATGATTTTATAGCCAACTGAGGAAACATTAACATTAACATTCTTTACACACAAAAACAGAGGGAAAAGCAAGGTATGTTCCCCTCTGATGGATGCCACCCATCTCTGTTCAGAAGAACTCTGTCCCCTGGCCACTGACTGCACCCTAGCCCTTAGGCTGTAAGCTACATCATAAACATGTGCCATTACCTGCAAAAAAAACCTTAAGAAAAGTTAGGTGCTCAGGACACTCTTGGTTTCCTCATCTATAAAACAGGTTTGATAACAGCACCTACCTCATGGGGTTGTGTGAAAATTAAATGCATGTAGAATGCCCAGCACAGGACCTGACACATAGTACATGTCCAGCAAATGTCAGTCAGTTCTATCAACTAACTCCACTGCTAGAGAACTGCAAGTCCACAGGCTCATCGCCACAGGCAACTCAGTCTGGCACTGTTAACTCTGGCATTACTACATAAGATACATTCACTCCTTTGGTAACAAACAAATTCCCACCTGATAGAACATGTCACAAGGAGGATCACATCAGCCTGAGTGGAGAACAAGGAAAAAAAGGAAAATCATCATCTTTGAAACCAGCCTTGCAGAATCACTGCCCACAGCCTTTTTTACTGTGGAAAACATTCATAATATAAAATTTACCATTTTAACCGTGTGAAAGTATATAGTTCAATAGCATTAAGTATATATGCAGATTATTGTAAAACCACCACTACCAAGTTTAGTAACTATTTCATATTCCCCAGCTAAACCTCTGTACCCCTTAAACACTAACTCCCCATTCCGCTCTCCTCCTCACAGCCATTTTTAACTTAGTTCCTTGCCTAAAGGTGTGCATCACCATAAAAGTTTCAAAAATAACCAGAACAAAAGTATACCAAAGACTCATGCTCCTCACTTTACCCAAGGGAACTTACTTCACCCGGCCATATCTTGTTCCTATAACTCATCTAAGAACAGGCACAAGGCACAGTCTTGCCCGGGCACAGGAAACAAAGGGAGCAGAAAATGCATGTACCTCTTGGAGGTTACTGGTCCGCAGGTAGCCACTCTTCTGTAAGATGGACCAGGCTATCTCCGTGTCATTCACATTCATCTGGCAGCCATACGTCTCAAGGTAGACTGCAATGAGACAGGGATTCCATGGTAGGCAGACAAAAAGGGACCACATGTCTCAAAAGATCCCCTTCCCAAATGCCCCAGAAAACACCTGAGGCAACTAGTTAGCCACTAAGTCTCTTAACTGCTGCCTTAATTCTAAGACACTTTTAACTGCCAGATGCGCCCCCAAATTAATGATAGCCTTCAGAACAACAAAAAAATACATTACATACACACACATCAAGGATAAGCCATGCGATTTAAAATATGGGGAAAACATGTACCTGAGAACCAAGGAAATGCGATTATAAAAACAATTGTAAAAGGGAGGACGAGCTGATAGTGCTGATTATCAGGCTGGGGGAAAAACTAATTCAAATCCATACATTACACTCCTTCTCAAAATGAGGTTCTCCAGCATCTGGAGGCAGCAGCGGTGACCAGGGGATTCACAAGCCACAAAATAAAAATGAGGCAACTTCCTACAATAACTTCCAACATCTTAAATAAAAGCAAGCATGGCTATATTATGATGTAAAACACACTTGCACAAAGTTTTAAGAACATCAATTTCACACCTGGCAAGCCCTTTCAAACTAAATTCCTGTATCAACCCCTGTCCCCTCCAGCACACTTTAATCCACAGGCCCAAATAAATTCCAAATGGAGCTAAAATTTGAATGACAAAAATATCACATGAAAAGCAACAGAATATAGCAGTAATTTTTTCAAGGTTCACATACACAGTGGAATATTACTCAACCATAAAAAAGAATGAAATCTTGCCGTTTGTGACAACAGGGTCGGACCTAGAGGGTATTACACTAAGTGAAGTAAGATAGAGAAAGACAGACAACATATGATTTCACCTACAAGTGGAATCTAAAAAAACAAAACAAAGGAACAAACCAGAAATAGACTCATAAATACAAAGAATAAACTGGGATTGCCATAGGGAAGGGGGGGGCAAGAGAGCACATGGAACAGGTGAAGAGGATAAAGAAAAACAAAATTCCAGTTATAAAATAAATTAAGCCACAGGGATGAAAAGTACAGCACAGGTAATTTAATCAATGTACTGTAATAACTGTATGGTGACAGATGATAACTACACATACCATGGTGAGCATTTCATGATGTATATATAAAAGAAATTATTAATTAACTTCAAAAAGAAAAAAGAAAACATCAGAGGTTTTTTTTTAAACCTTCCTTGGCTTACTTTCCTTATCTAAAAAAGAAAATACCAATATTTAGGTTAGAAAGGGACTGAGAGAACAACAAATTATAAAGGACTATAAAATATCTAGCAGGAGCCACAAGAAGACACACATAATTCCTTGATTTACTAATTCAAGTCCTAGAGTTTATTCTGGAAAAAAATATATAATAGAATGTGTATTTGTAATAGAGTGTGTGTGTGTGTGTGTGTGTAGACACTTCTTATAGTATTATTTATAATGTAAAAACTTTGAAACGACCTAATATCCAACTATAGGCAACATATTGAAAAGACATTATGGTACAGCACAATTTTTTAAATTTAATTATGATACTGTAGTATTTAGAAAATGTTAAATGAAAATAGCAAGTTACAAATGATTTGCACTATATGACTGCAACCAAATCTTTAAGAATTATAAAAGGAGGTATTTTTTGGAAACAAGGTAAAGGGGGAGAGGTCTGGCTATCCTTTAATGTCTCTTCAAACTTTTTTTTAAAGGTATTTTAACTGATTGCATACTGTTTCTAAGAAAACCTATGCCTAAGCATAGAGCGAATTTCTACAGTACCATCTGTGAAAGCTGCCTTATAACAGACAATCTAAAAATCAGAACAGAGCTTACAGGGTTTCCAAAGGTAACCGAAGAGAGGTCTCCCTCCCTGCGACTTCGACCTCCCACCCAGTCAAATGCACCAACATTGAGTTTCTTTATATTAAGTGGTGATGTTGGGTGGTTCTCTAATTTAGCAACCTTCTCACACTATTACTCCTCCAAAGCTAGGTGAAAAGAACAATTAAGAATCAGGCCATGCATTTTACTACACTGATGGACAGTGACTGCAATGAGGTATGGGGGGGAACTCGATAATAAGGGTGAATGTAATAACCACATTGTTTTTCTTGTGACATCTTCATAAGAGTGTATATCAATGATACCTTAATAAAAAAAAAGATAGGCGGCAGGGCGGAGAGCCCCATGGACCAATCAGAGCACAGCCTGCCATCGCGCCATCCCGTGGCCGGCCAATGGGAGGGTGCCAGCCTCTATAAAAGAGGGCGCATTGGGCTTCTCAAGTGTTTTGCAACAGGCGGCAGAAAAAAAACAATCAGGCCATGAAAGCTGGAAAGGAACAAAGCAGGAAGCCCAAAGAGAGAAGAAACGTACAACCGACCTTTTCTCTGCCTTCCTAAAAGTTCATCCGCTGTGAGATAGGGGGGTGGGTCCTCCACATCCGGAGAAGATGGTTTCTCTTGAGGAGTTGAAGCACTCCTTAAAAAATCCTGAAAAGTTGGCCCTGTGTCCAGCTTGGAGGTGAAATCTTTCCGAACTTCATCTTCCTGCTGCCTTTCTGAACTGAGACATGCGGTGCTGGGGCGATTGCTATGTGCCCTGCAGGTCCTGAGCAGCAGCTGGGACCCAGAGACCAAGGGCCCCAACCTCAGATACCCCTGTGCCCGGAGGACACACCGTAAAGGATGCATGGCACTAAATAAACAGGCCAAGGTCTGCAAAAGAAGAACAGACATAACCAGCATTTATCGAACACTATGTACAGGGCACTGCTCTAAGCACTTTAAGCGTATTAATCATTTAATCTTCACAAAAACCTAACAAGAAGTACTCGTAGAAAAATTATCCCCATTTTACAGGTAAAAACACTGGGGTAACTTGCCCAAGATCACAAAAAAGAGTGCAGAGATGAGATGCAAATCCAGACCTTCTGTTTTCAAAACAAAGGGATGGTAGAGATGAGATAAAAGTCCTAACAAAGTAACAAAGTAGCACCTTGTGCCAGAACAGTTTCAAGAGCTTTAGTGTATGAACTCATAAAATCTTCAGAGCAATCTTGTAGGCAACAGACACTGTTATTGTTCCCATTCAGAGATGAGGAAATAGGCACAGAGGCGGAAGTATTTACCTAAGCTCCCACAGCAGAACAATCGAGGCTGAAATGAAGGTCTGTTTGAGGATAAAGACCGTGTGCCTAGACACCTAGCTACACTGCCTCCCAATATTGTGAAGACCACTTAGTGTCTGAGGGCATCTTCCTTTGTTTCTTCAAAAAGAAAGTATCCAACATGGGGCACCATATGCCTTATCAGTGACCCCTTCCACACTACAAGAATCTCAAATTACTGCTTCAATCTTTCTACCCAGGCCCTCTCACACATGGCTGGAAGGATGGAAAATGGCACAACTTTCATAGAGGGCAATTTGCCATTTGCCGTCAACATTACAAACATATGAATCCCTTAACCAAGCACTTTCATTCCTAGGTTTTGATCCTACAGAGATACAAAATGATCAGTGTATATGCATAGTCAATGCAGCAGGACTTCTAATAGCAAAGCAATGTAAGAGATCTAACTATCATCAATATGGAATTAGTTAAGTAAGCATGGTACACCCATACACAGAGTAAGAAGCAGTTGTTCGAAAGTAAGGCAGAATCTATACATGGCAAAAGCAAGGAAGCAAAGTGTCCAATATTACCTATAGTATACTGTACCTCAATCCGTGGGGTAAAGATGGCAGGAATATTAAGGTACATATTTATAAATGCAAACAATATCTCTAGAATACATAAGAAACAGTGGATGTCTCCCAGGAAGGAATCTAAGTAACTCAAAGTACAAAAGATGGAGACATACTTTCCAGATGGACACCACATCGGCCTGACTGCCCCACTCCAGCCATACCAGCCATCATTGTACTGATCTTCACTAGCTTCTAGGTTTTTACATATGCTGTTCTCTCTGGGTGGTACATCTTCTCTCTGCTGACTTGGCCAACTCCTACACACTACTTACAGGTCTCTGCTTCCTCCTGGAAGCCTGTCCTGGCCACCATCCCCAAAATCTGGGTTAGGGTCCTCCTCTTGAGTTTCCAACCTCCTTCTAACTCTCTATCACAAGACTCATCAACTTTGCTATTAATTACTTACAATTCTGCCATCCTTTATAAGCTGGGAGGTCCCTGAAAGGAACAATCACATTCATTTGTGCACCTTTAGCTCTCCCATTCAGCAACTGGCTCATGGCAGGCGCTGTGCATGTAAAATAAGATGTGCCTTGTTACCTCTCTAACCTGATCACCTTCTGTATTTGCTACCAGCACTTTAGGGAGGGGCAATGCTAACCTACTTTCAAGTATCAGAGTGTGAACTTTTAGTGTGAACTTTCGAGTCACCCATTTCTGCCCCTTACTTATTGCGTGACCTTGGGCAAGTCAAATTCTTATTTCTAAGCTGCCAAATCCACATCTGTAAAATAAAGATAAAAGTAATACCTACCTCCCAGAGGTGGTGTGAGAGTTAAAGAAGATATTAAAAACTCAACTTAGCATACAGTAAGTCTTCAGTAACTGCACATTTGCAGCCCACACTCTCTTTCATGGGGGAGTTTAGAGCGTTGTGGTTAAGGGCATGGACCCTGGAGTCAGCGTCTGACCCAAATATTGACTAGCCAGGTAATTTGGAGTAACTGCGGGCTTCTTAAAACTCTGGGCGCTTCCATTTCTTCAGGTGCAAAATTGGGATGATAGAACCTGTCTCTTTGTTGAGGATCAAATGTGATAATACAAGTAAAATGCTTGCATAGCACAATGTAGGGGTCTCTATATACGGGCTCAGAAATTAACTGATGGCCGCAATAACGATGCGACAACAGCTTTATCTCAACGTAAAAGATAAGACATCCCCAGTATCTTGATGGGTGGTTACAAAGTCTCAGGCATAATGCTTAGCGCTTCCCATGGATTCCCGTATTTAATTCTCACAGCAACACTGTAAAGCTGCTTCTACTAACATCCCCATTTCACTAGTGACGAAGCCAAGTTTTGGGAGTTAGAGGGGTGACGTTTCCAAGTCAGAGGTTAGCAGGCAGTCGGGCTGTGGTGTGAACACTGACAGACTGACTCCAGGACCCGCGCCGTAACCACCACACCATCCTCCCCTTGAGCACCGCACAGTTCCGGGGCTCTGCAGCCCTGCTGGCGCAGTTCACCTCCGCCTGGAACGCAGCTCACCTGCAGGTCGAAGGCTGTGTGCGGCCACGGAAGCTCCCAGCCACCAGCCCGGATCCCCTCTCAGAAGTCCGCCGCTGCGCGCGCAAAGGCGCAGCTTCCGTTCCGCTGAGCCTTCCATCCGGGGTGTCCCAACGGAAGTACCTCCTCTATATGGTCCGGGTGGATCAAGGCTCCTGGCTTTGAAAACCTCCGCTGTTACGTTGAACCATCTGGTAGCCCCTAGCCGGCATGTAGCAAGTGAAAGCTTGAAATGTGTTGAGTGCGAGTTAAATGTGCTCTAAATGTAAATACACGCTGGTGTGGATAAAGAATGCAAATATCTCATCCATAATTATATTGATTATATGTTGAAGTAATCCTTGGGATATATTGGATTAAAAATATATTATTTAAATTAGTATCACCTGTTTCTTTATACTTTTTTAAGGGAGCTATTGGGATATTTTTAATTGGATAGCGCTGCGCTAGAGGTTAAAGACTTCCAAAATTCACGTCTCCACCTGGATTTACAAACCTACAGTTGAGCTATGTGGCACCTACCCTTGGGTGTCCAATGAACATCCCTGACAATACAGAGCTCTTCATTTCCACATACACATCCACTTTTGTTTCCTCTCCCTCAGTCTCCACATTCAGTCTGTCAGCAAGTCCTGTCAACTCTAATTTTACAATGTCTCACATTTGTCAACTTCCCGTTCTCCCATTCTTCCTGTGCTACAGCTCCAGCCCAGGCCACCATCATTTTACTGGAAGTAACTGCAATAGCCGGCTCACTGGCATCTGCTTCTTCCCTTGTCCTTGTCTCCTACAGACTATTTCCAAAGTCCTGTCCTCTCTTCCCTTCTCCCTCACCACCAAGGGACACAACCTGGGAAGTTCATTTGCAACAATCTGTACGAATAAATTTATTTTACATCAGATCACACACTTATCCGTGAGTCACCTCTGGCCTTGATCACACTGTTTAATTAAAAACAAATTTCAAAATCTGGACATTTCTCTGTTCAGTATTATCTTCACAAGCCAAATGCTATAGTGTCCAGATCAGAATGGACACCCTGATTCTCCATGTGTGCGCATGAGTCTTGGGAGCTGATACAGGAGCATGGATATTAATTCGTGACATGTGTCTTGTTTGCTAGTGGGTGTGTGGGTCTAGGATGTGTGTACCTTTGTGTTCATATGGGTATGTGTGTGGCCTGTTTGCTCATGGATGTCTTTGTTGGTGTGTGGACAGGCATCCAAGTGATCTGTGGGCTCCTGGGGGTGTGTACCCAGATGTGCAAATGGGCCAGGGACGTGCCCAGCTGGAAAGGATGAAACACTCACCCACATTGTGAGCTGATCATTTGGGGAAATTATCAGCACCATGAAAGTACAATTCAGAATTCCTGGAGAACTCTTAGACTCTAGGGACAAGTTTCTGGACACAGATCTAAAGACGCCAGTTGGAGAAATATTCAAGTTTACTGTCAAAATTTTACTACAAAGGGAAGATGTCCTGCCCTAATCTGACCATGGGGGTGGGTGCACCTATGCCACCCAGATCCCCACCACGGTGGCACCTGGGTACCAATATGATGTTGAGGGGATAAGCCTTCCACCCATCACACCAAAGGCAGACAATGCCCCTCCTCCTTCCCTGGTGACCCCCAAGCACATACCCTGTCCTACCAAGCACACCAACTCCATTCACTTCCCACTTGTTTCACTACAGCTCTTCTCTCTTTACTCTGTCTTGTCCTCTTAGAATCACAGGAGAAACGAATTCTAGAGCTGGAAGTCACTTTTAGAGCTTCAATGTGGGGGTCAGGGAGGAGTGAGGATTTGAACCCAGGTCCCTCAGCCTCATAAAACTGGCTCTTTCAAACCTGGACCTTCCCCTAGCAGCCCCACAGGGAGGTGTCACCCTACCCCTTTTGTGGCTGAGGCAGGAGATCGCAGGTCAGTTCTGATGGTCTAAGGGACCAAGCTGGAAGCATGAAGGGTGTTCTCCAATACCTGTTATGCTGCCCCCACCTAAACACACATACTCAACAGCCAGTCCAATGTCCCCTACTATCCTGGCACACACATATTCCAGCCCACATGGGAGTCAGGGACCATTTCCCACCACCCTCCCACTCACCTACCACATTCCAAGGGCAAGGGTCCACTTTCAGTTGCCACACTGTGGAGTCTTGGACAGCTGTGTCTTGGGTGATGAAAGTTTTGAAAGCAAACCCCCCCAATTTCAAGAGTTTGGAAGCCCCATGTTCCATCTCACCTCTGATCTCTTGCCTGGAATGCTGTTCTCCCTTCCACCTGACTAATTGCTTCTGGTTGCTGATAGTTCTATTACTGGGGAATATTCCTCCCCTTTCCCTACTCACCTTTTTCAGCTCAACTACATGACTTGTTTTGGCCAATGGAATGAGGACATAATGCAGACAGAGGATGTAAATGTGCTTGTGCAATTCACTTGTCTTTGAACTCCAGTGACTTACCATGAGAAGCACATGCCCTGGGAGCTGATGCCCCTTCATCCTGGGCTCCAGAAAGAACAAACATAGGCCTGAGTCACAGCCCAGAGCAAAGCCACCCAGCCAAGCCCATCTGGTAATAGTCAAACTAGTCAACATGCAGCTTCAGGAGCATGAAAATAAATGCTTGTTGCTGTAGCCACTGAGACTGGGGCTGGTTTTCCCCCCAGTATTACAGCACTAGCTGATTTTTAGCAAGTTCCTTCAGATGAACATCAGCTTCAATGTTTCCGTTTAAGAGAAACCTCCTCTAAACACCTAGAGCAGGTCAGGTCTCCACTGACCTCACCACTATTTTCATATGCCTGACAAAACTGAGTCTCCACATGTGGGAGCTTCTGATGAATTCTTTCCCTGTGCATGGGAACCTGTCAGTCTTGCTCTCAGCAAATCAGCTCCTGGCCCCAAGGACCAGCACAGAGTAGGTGTGCACTAGAAATTTCTCAGATGAACAGTGAATGACAGATGGATTGGCAGGTAGATGGATGGGTAGGCAAGGCTGGAATATCTCTGCTTACCTCCTCTCCCCATATTTCTGGAACCAGCTCCGGCTTGTTGTGTGACTTCATGTGAGCCTCAGCTTCCTCATGTGGAGGATTCATTAGAACTGCTTATTCCAATACCATAACCACTAGCCATGTGTGGCTACTGAGCATTTGATATGCAACTAGTGTGAATGAGGAACTGAACTGTATTTGTTTAATTTTAATTTAAAATTGATACTCGAGTCAGTTATTGCAAAACTTTAGTACATTTGGAGCAACTTGGGTATGAAAATCTTTTTTCAACTGTAAATTTTATGAAATACAAATATAAATCAAGAATTTCCAATGAAAATTTGGCACCTGAATAGAGATGTACTGTGCGTGTAATTACACACAAGATTTCAAGGACTTAGTATGAAAAAAAAATAATGTAAAACATCTCAATTAATTGTTATGTATTGAAGTGAAAGTATTTTGGATATATTGGGTTAAATAAAATATATTATCAAAATTATTTTTCCTATTTTTTAATGTCTTTTAATGTGGCTACCAGAAAATTATTAATTACATATGTGGCTCACATTATATTTCCAATGGATAATGCAGGGCCAGAAAGTATCTAAGATGAGCAAGAGCTCTGAAGTCAGAAAAACCTAGTTTGAATCTAAACTCGGGCTTTTCATAGCTGTATGACTTTAGAGAAGTCACTTTCCCCCTCTGAGCCCCACTTTCTGTACCCATTAAATGGAGATAATCATGTCTACGACACTTATGTATGGTAAGGATCCACTGAGAAAATGTATGCATGATACTTGCCAGAGAGCCAGTGCTCTCCAAATGTAATCATTATGGTTGTCACTGTGATTTTCTGGACAATGCAAGAAGTAAGGAGTTGTAAACATGGCAAATGCACATCCACGTAGCACATTACAGCTTCCAAAAGAATGTTCCACAAAGCATGCTCCAAGTGCTCTCCTTCCTGCAGGACAGAAGCCAGGGCTCATTATGATGATTTTAAAATAGGTCCACAGATTTTTTGACATTCCTTTCTCCAAGAGATGGAGCCTAATTACCCTCTCCTTGAGTGTACTCTCATTTCTAATGAACAAAGCAGAAGGGACAGTATATGACATCCAAGACCAGGTCATTAAAGACACTGTGGATTCCTCTTGGCTCTCTTCTGTGCCACTCACTCTGGGGGAAGCCAGATGCCTTGTCATGAGCAACCTCAAGCAGTCCTCTGGTTAGGCCCATGTGGCAAGGAACTGGGGCCTCCTGCCAACAGTCATATGTGTGAGCAGTATTGGAAAAGGATCCTCCAGCCCCAGTCAAGCCTTCAGATGAGTGCAGCTCTAGCTGACATCTTGACTGTGACCTCAGGAAAGACCCTGAGACAAGAACAACCCAGCTTAGCCCCACTCAAATTCCTAATCCACAGAACCTGAAAAATAATAAACATGCATTGTTTTAAGCTGTTAAATTTTAGAGTGATTTGTTACAAACAGGTAACTGAAACACTCTTTTCAGCCCTGTGGTTAAAGGCCTGCTCTTCTCCAGAAAAAAAAAGGGCTCCAGTCCTGGGTCTGATCCATCTTGAGACTACGGGACCACTGCAGTATCCAAAAGCTAAGGCATGAACCACAGAGACTGGGCCAGGCCGCCAATGTGCCCACAGGCTGTTTATTCATTCAAAAGACAAAGAGAAAAACCAGATGCCCCAAAGTGGTGGAGCTGAGGGGAGAAATGAACAGAAAGGCTCCTCCTCTTTCTCTTGCCATGGGTCCCAGGAACTCCAGCTTCAGATGGGCCCTCTGAGGGTGGTTTAGGGGCCTCTAGGAGGCTTGGCAGTTGTTGGCTAGGGTCAGAATCCCCACAGGGACAGGTCCTAGGATTGGAATGACTTCTGTGTACACAAAATATCTCTGCAAAGGCACTGGTGGGGGGATATGGGACAGCAGGGAGGCTACCCCATCCTAGGCAGGATCCACTGTGTCCTGAGTCTGGGTCCTGGTCCCCAAGACTATCCCAGCCTCCCTCAAGGGCTGGGTCTCTGCACCCTTTTTCCTTTCCTCTTCCTTCCCAGCCCAGCGGTGAGCAGGCAGTCTGCGGAGGGCCAGGTCAGGCCATGTGGTGGACACCGCCTCTTCAGGGCTAGTGCATCTGGTGACCCCTACGCCAAAAGCCCCAGGCGGGTGACTTTGGCTGAGAGGAAGGAGTGGATGATGAAGACCATGGTTTTGGGGCACGAATGCAGGTCCAGCTGCTGCAGGGTGGATGGAGAGAAGGGTCAGGAGCCCCATCCAGCCTGGCCTCCAGAAGAGTGAAGCCCCACCCCCTCCACTCACAATCTCTCCTTCAGCGCCCCCGAAGTCCAGGAAAAGGAGACTGGCACCATCATCCGAGGACATCTGCAGCTTCTCAAAGGGCTGGCGGAGCAGTACAGCTCGGGCCACACCTGACTCAGCTGCCCACAGTGTGAAGCCCTTGTCAATGTGCACAGAGAGGCTGCAGGGACGGCCGTTCCATGTGCAGGCTGTGGGACAGGCATGTGGACACAGGTACAACTGGCACCTCTGAGACCACAAGCCCCACCTCCAGCCCCACCAGCAACTCCACAAGTGGAGCTTGAATGCCTCCAGGGATGGGAGGCTCACTGTCTGTCATGCCATCTATACATCTACCCTGCATAGCCACCTCCACCTTAAAATACATAGAGATGGCCCCTCACGGAAACAACACCCATTTCTAGTGCCACGTACAGCAACACCAAAAGAGGGAACTTCAACTCTGACATGGACAGGAGGTCCACTTCCTAAAGATATCAGCAGACTTACCAGTGGCTCTTGGAGACCTTGAAGAGCTGTACAATTACCCAGTTAAATATGAATTTCAGATAAACAATGGATAATTTTGACTTACTTGTACTAAAGAAGTATCTGTTGTTTATCTGAAATTCAAATTTAAACGGTATCCTATATTTTATCTGGCAACCCTACTCAGCATGCCACCTCCCACATCCTCACCAGTGGAATCACAAAGCTAGGGCAAGAAAACCCAGGGGGAAAAGTCTCACCACCTACCAGGACACCTGCCCATCCAGAACACAGGGCCCAAACCCCACTTTCTAGCCCCCCCAGAAGCTCCCTAAAGAAGGAAGCTCGAGTGCCCCTGAGGATGAGCAGCTCATTACCAGAGAAGCATTACCAAAGAAGCACCACTAGGTCCACCCAGCCCACCTGTGGACACCTCCTGTACACCCTCAGCAGCTCGGTGACAGCCATCCACGAGTTGGCGGGTCCAGGTAGCCAACTCCTGCGGTGACTCCACGCTGAACAAGTGAGTGTCCACACCGTGACGTGTGCCCGTGCGCAGGGCAAAAGAGAGCTCTACATCGTAGGGCACCGAGCCCTTGGAGGGGCCTGAGTGCACTAGCCTGGGGATGGGCAGAAGGTTAAGCATGAGGACTCAGGCAATGGGGAAATAGTTCTAGACCAAGGGGGCGGTGACCTGGGAGGGCCCCTGTGACTCCTTTACCACCTAATGAGGGGACAGGACTTGCAGATGGGCAATAATTGACTCACAGCAGACCGTCTCCTCCACCTCCCCCTTGCTCCCGCAGCTCCAGCCTTAGGTGTCTTCAAACACAACATGCACAATCCTGCCTCAGCATCTTTGCACATGCTGTACCCTCTGCCAAGTACACTCTTCCCTGATTATCTACATTGCTCACTCCCTCACTTCCTTCAGATCTTTGCTCAAATGTCATCTCTTTTGAGAAGCCTTCCCTAACCTCCCTATCTAAAATAGGAGCCATCACTCACTGGCTTTACTTGTCATCATAGCATTATAAAAATTATAATACCAGAAATTATACCTGTTCATTATTTCAGTTGGTTTCTGATTATCTTTTTCACTAAATTTTTGTCTAATTTGTTCACTACTGTATTCTCAGCAACTAAAACAATGGCTAGCATATAGAAGTGCTTAATAAACATTTATGGCCTGAAATAATGACTCACTTGATTAGGTAGGCAATCCATGACCTGCTTATCCTTGGCAGCTAGCAGGCTCCTGACACATGGGCCAGAGCCCAGCTCCTAAGTGAAGAGACATGGGGCTACCTCGGCTTGCTTGACTCCCGTTTGCTGTGTAAGCTCACTGCCCACCTCTGGGCAGCAGACTCAGGCTTCTGGTCCTTAGCCCTCTTGTCCCTCACTCCATACACTCGCAGCCTCAGGTTCCCCTTGGAACTGAGGCTGACACCCAGTCTTCCATCTCCAGCCGTGAGCTACAAACCCACGAGTCCTCAGATTCCTACCCAAACTCCCTATCTGTCCCCCACACAACTTGACACAGCATCTTGCTCCAGCCTCCTCCCTTTGCACTCCCACTGCCCTGGCAGAAGCTCCAAACCTTGCATTCATCTATTCATCCTGGACACCTCCCTCACCCTTCCCATCTGGCAAGCATTAAGCCTGGTTAAATTTACCACCCGGGTGTTTTCCAATGCAAATGCAGCCTTTCTTCTCCATCTGCTGCCTTCACCCGCCCCCACCCTCTGAATGTGTGACTACAGCAGCCTCCCAGCTTCCATCCTGCCCCTCCAGTGCATTTTCCACATGGCAGCCACAGGGATTATTTTAAAAAACAAGCTGAGTCACCTTACTGCCAGGCTAAAACCCTTCAACTCGGCCACAACTCAGGATACAGCTAGCACTTCTTAACCAGGCAATAGAGGCTCTCCAAGATCAAGCCCTGCCAACTCTCTGTCGTCTTTCTCTCCATTTCCTGCAGAGAGTCTACATACTAGTCGTAGCACACTCCTAGTTCCATGAACATGCCATGGTCCTCACACCTCTGTACCTTTGACCATGTTGTTCTCTCCATATGAGAAGCTCTTCCAATCTTTCTTAAATAGCAAACTTCTACTCGTCCGTCAAGGTCCAGCTCAGTTTCACCTCCTGCCTGAGCCTTCCCCCACCGGGCCAGGCAGAGTGAAGTTGTCCATACAACTCTGCACTGGAAGCTGTCCCTGGGCCAGTCTCCCCCACTAGACTGGATGCTCCCTGAGGACAGACCACTGGGATCAGCTCCCTGTCCCCCAAACCAGGCAGCACAGGTTCGCCACAGTAGGTGTGTCAATGTATGTATGAGTGACTGGTGGGACCTCATGTCCTTTTCCAAATCCCCATTTTACAGATGAGGAAACCAGCAGACAGGGTAGAGACTTGCTTCAGGTCAACTAGGGAATAACTCAGGGCAGAATGGGGCTGGAGTTCTCCACTTCTGAGGCCCATCCAGAGCATCATCCCCCAAGCTCTGAGCAAGACACACACCCCTGCCTGTCAGTACCTGGTGGCAATGAGCGGGGCAGTACGGGCTGGCTGGCTCAGGGCCTCACGGGTCTGGGGGAGACAGCAGTAGAGGAGCAGTTCCTTTTCGGTCAGCAGGGCCAGGGTGGGTACCATGCCTCCACTGGGCAGCTGCAGGGGGCAAGGCAGCAGTGAGGAGGAGCAAGGAGAGGAGAAGTCAGAGGGCCAAGGTGAGGTGTGATGGGAATGGGGTCAGCTCCAAGGAAGGGGAAAAGAGGAAAGGGGAGATCCCAGCCCAGCAGGCACCTGCTCAGTCAGCCAGCCGATTTGCTTGATGTCCTGGCTCCCAGCTGTGCTGGTGGCTGCCAGCAGTGCCTGCAGCTCGTCCTTGACCCAGGGCACCAGAGTGTTGATCTGGGCTTGGATGGCAGCTGCCCACAACTTTGCACTAGCCTCATCCTTGGCCCTCAGGAAGAAGGTATCTTGGCCATCTGCTGAACAGATCTCCAAATACCTGCAGGCACAAATCGGGAGAGAGGAGGGCCTTTCCACCAGGCTGCAGCTGCCCAGCCCTGAAACTGGCCCAAGAAACCCCACCTACCACAAAACCAGGAGAAACCACTAGGGAATGTCCATGAGAAATCAGGAGTGGCACCCACTGCTGGGGCTCCAGCCACAGCTACTAGAGGCTCATGGGGTCTAGGGAAGAGATTATGACACACACACACACACACACAACACAGGCATACACATACAAATAAGTAAACACTCAAACATGTGTGACAGGGGCACAAATTATCACTATGTGAGGATTCATGGTCTTGCTCATTTCTCCTGGTTTCTAAGGAGAAGGATTGTCTTACTGGGCTGGCTCCCAGCTTCTCTTTTCTGGTGCAGCACTGAAGTAATACACTAATTAGAAGGAAAAACACAAAAACTGAAGAGGCTTGACTAGCCCAAGTTAGTCTATGGAAGAAGAGCTTAGATGAATGGAGTAGGGAAAAGGAAGAGGGACAAAAAGCCATGTGGGCAAGTGTGGGGAAAGGGTTTCAGGGAGGTGACAGGGACAGGATTTTTAAATGTTTTATGGGGCACTAAAGATTCACTCTCCTTTGGCTTTTCTGTAACAAATGAAGTGGGGCAGAAACTGGAGGATGGCTCATACAACACCCATTCCAACCCCCTTTACCTCTGCCTTTTTCTACTGCAGAGCTAGAAAGCAAAACACTTGAACCCCCACCCTCCCCTGAGGCTAGGGCTGGCCATATGACCCAGCTCTGACCAGAGAGACACACATAAAGTCTGTATGGAGGATGGCCCTTCCCAAAGGAAAGGTAAAGCTTTCCTAGATGTGGTAGTTAATCTCCAAATATGGCCTCCACCACCAAATCAATCCTTCCCTGAACATACATTTCACTTCTCTCATCAAGAGATGAAAATTTATTTCTCTTCCCCTGGACCTTGTGACTTTGTTTGACAAACAAAATGTGGCGGAAGAGATTCTGGCATTCCCAAGACATCATGAAAACCAGCTACCCTAAAAGGAAGATTAAGCTAGCCACATAGAAAGGCCACACAGAAAAAGGCATCCTTAGGCAGCCCCTAGCTGTTCCACCTACACCAGCTAAGGTAGCAGACTGGGAGGGGAAGCAGCCATTCTGGACTTACAGCCCAGCAGATACCACATAGAGCAGGAATGGCTGGCTAAGCCAGCCCAGATTATAGAATTGTGAGAAATAATAAACTCTTTTCTTCTAAGCTACTAAATTTTAGGATGGTTTGTTATGCAGCAGAACAGAATACCAGGGAAAAAGTTCCTTTGCCTTCTGCCTGCTTCCTGTTTGGAATGTGGACACATGCTTGGAGGTGCAGCTGCCATTCTGCCACCAAGAAGAAGAAAATCTACAATAAAGATGCAGATGATGAATTTGGAAGCCTGATTCCTTAAGGGCATTCTTGAACAGCTACTGCTGCCTCAATAGCTGACCTTGGACTTCTTTATAAACATGTGGAAAAATACACCCATCCTTTATTTAAGCCATTGCTTATTGGAATTTCTTGCAGCCTAATGTAATCCTAACACTAAGTAAAAGTTTGAAATATTTTTCATTATATTTTGGTTATCAGATTATGTTTCATTAACCAGGAGATGGCACTTATATGGAACCCCCATTATATTCAACTTACACATCTAGTTACATATGTACATATGGTCAAGCACATGTACAAACAGTCATATATGCATGAATATTAACAAAAAACACACAAACACATATGCACAAATCTACACCCATACCCAGGCAAATGTTTACATATACACAAAAACACTTGTATTTACATGCCATCTACACATGCAAACACATAGAAATACCTGGACACACATGCTCTGGGTGGTATCTGGGAACAGGCTGGAAATCATGATTAACCTAAGGCTCTAGGAGTCTCAAGGAGGATTAATACCACTTCACCCTCACCCAACACAAAGACCCCTTCAGTGGAGCACCTACAAGTGATCTGTCAATCACCAGTTCATGCCTCATGGGAGCAGGCTGGGCTACAACATCAAGTAAGGTCAGGAGACCTGGATGCTGAACATTAATCAGCCCTTCAGGCCACTGTTGAGCATTTGCCTGGCATTGAACCTTGGCTGTAACTAGGACCGACAGCACAAACCTTTTGCTCCCACACCCAATATGTACACTACCTCCAATCCTGCATATCCTATTTGATCAACATATGCTTCATTCAACCACCACCATCACTCAGGCACCTGCAGCTCCTAAAGCAAAGAGGGCTGCCTGGAATGAAGTAAGTTCCATCCCTTCTTGGCTGTGTGATCTTGGGCAGGTTACTTCCTCTCTCTGTCCTCATCTATAAAATGGGGGTGAAATAATAGGACTTTGCTTCTAGGATTGCTGTGAGAGTTAAAGGAAATTGTGCAATGTTGGCTGGTATCAATCTTATCATCAGTGAACTGTTAAGGGCTGCTCAGATGTGTAGGATGGTAACCTTCTATGGCCCTGACACAACCATTACCAGACGTCTCAGAATCTCAGCAGAGTAGGAAGAGACTTAAAGTTAAAGGGATCACTGCGTCCAACAATCTTATTTCACAAGGAGGGAATCTAAAGGACAGTGAGAAAGGGACTAGTTTAAGGAGAACCAAGACTACAATCCAGGGCTCCTCCGCAGACCAAGAGCCTCGTCAGATGTGAACTGCCCAGAGGACGAAGAGAAAAGCAAAGCATACCATCATCTCCATAACTTCACTCTTGCATCAATTCAACAAACATTTCTGAAGCCCCACTCTGTTCGGGCACTGCACGCATCATTTGCAACACAGGTGCTTCTCTCCTTTGGCCACCACCTAACACCAGAACATGTCTCTCTGAGTTGCCCCCACCCTAGGCTTACCTGGGCTCCGGATCAGTAGGGGTGCACCTCCTTGAGACATATGCCATCTTCAAGGACACATGTTTGGCATTGCTGATGTCACAGAGTGGGGGGCCAGGTGAGGAAGGCTGCCGCTGCTGAAGGGGTGAGGCAGGAGGCGAGTCCCAGCCAACTGAGGTCCCACTGGCAGAGTTCTTGAAATATGGTGAGACCTCCTTCATGTACTTGACTGGTCAGGGGACAGGTCAGCAGTTACCACTGTGACATGGACTCCCATGTAGCACACATTAAAAGTGTCACTAATTCATTAAGAGTTTAATTTATGTCCAATATCATTATGCTTCTCTAGACTAAAGTCTGACAGGGTGGTGTGGTAGAAAATACTGGATGCACGCCAACATCCATTCTCTCACTTTCCTCTGGTTTACAGACACATGGCCAACCCAGAAGAAAGACTACATTTCCCAGCCTCCTTTGCAGCCTAGTATGGCCATGTGACTAAGTTCTAACCAAGTAAGTAGAAGTGTTTGGACCTTCAGGATGGCTGCTTAAGGGAATGGAACAACAGCTGCAGCAAGGCAGTGAAAGAGCACGAGACAGGAGTCAGGAGATGTGACTGCTCTGCCCCTGTCACATTGTTTTCCTCTATCTCTTCAGTCTTATCTGCAAAGAGGAGGGGTTGAATGAGATAGTCCTATGGTACAGGCTACTAATTGTCCTCCAATACAGTGATAGCCTTCCAGGTTAAAACTTCATTTTCCAGGCTCCTGAACCCATGTGACCAAGCCTGACCAATAGGATGAGAGCAGAAGGGATGTATACAGCTATCAAGTTTTGCCCATTAACCAAGAGAGCACACCCTTTCCTTCCTCTTCTTTACCCCTGATAGGGTTAAGCTGCCTGGAACACAAACTGGTGGGGCACCATCCTGTCCATGAAGACATGAGCCACATTCTAAATAGGGGTGACCAACAAAACAGAAATAAACAGATGCTGCCACTTCGGAGATGCCGTTTCAGACTTGGACTGTTACCTAAGAAAGGAAGGAGCTTCTGTTATATTTAAGCCACAGTATTTTATGGAACACTTGTTCTAGCAGCATAGCTTGTACCCTAACCAATATAGGTGCCCAGGGGCCCTCTTAGCTCTCACCAACTATCAGTCAGTGAGTGATATTATTATTCTTTTATTTTATACATCTTCTAAATAGCATTGCCCAACAAAGTTTTCTGTGATTATTAAATGTTATATATATATATATATATATATATATATATATACACACACACACACACACACACACACACACACATATATATATATACAGTGTTCAGTATAGTAGTCACTAGCCAAATGAGGCTACTGGGCCCTTGAAATGTGACTAGTGCAAATGAGGAACTGAATTTTTTATTTTTATTTAATTTTAATTAATTTAAAAGTCTCTTGGAGGGAAACAAAAGCAAAAATGAACAAGTGGGACTATATCAAGCTGAAAAGCTTCTGTACAGCAAAGGACACCATCAGTAGGACAAAAAGACATCCTACAGTATGGGAGAATATATTCATAAAAAACGTATCTGATAAAGGGTTGACATCCAAAATATATAAAGAACTCATGCACCTTAACAAACAGAAAGCAAATAATCCAATTAAGAAATGGGCAGAGGACATGAATAGACACTTCTCTAAAGAAGAAATTCAGATGGCCAACAGGCACATGAAAAGATGCTCCACATCGCTAATCATCAGAGAAATGCAGATTAAAACCACAATGAGATATCACCTCACACCAGTGAGGATGGCCAACATCCAAAACACAAACAACAACAAATGTTGGCGAGGATGTGGAGAAAAGGGAACCCTCCTACACTGCTGGTGGGACTGCAAATTAGTTCAACCATTGTGGAAAGCAGTATGGAGGTTCCTCAAAAAACTCAAAATAGAAATACCATTTGACCCAGGAATTCCACTCCTAGGAATTTACCCTAAGAATGCAGCAGCCCAATTTGAAAAGGACAGATGCACCCCTATGTTTATTGCAGCACTATTTACAATAGCCAAGAAATGGAAGCAACCTAAGTGTCCATCAGTAGATGAATGGATAAAGAAGATGTGGTACATATACACAATGGAATATTATTCAGCCATAAGAAGAAAACAAATCCTACCATTTGCAACAACATGGATGGAGCTAGAGGGTATTATGCTCAGTGAAATAAGCCAAGCCGAAAAGACAAGTATCAAATGATTTCACTCATATGTGGAGTATAAGAACAAAGAAAAAAACTGAAGGAACAAAACAGCAGCAGACTCACAGAACCCAAGAACGGACTAATAGTTACCAAAGGGAAAGGGACTGGGGAAAATGGGCGGGAAGGGAGGGATAAGAGGGAAAAAGGGGCATTACGATTAGCAGATGTAATGTTGGGGGGGCACGGGGAGGGCAGTACAGCTCAGAGAAGACAAGTAGTGATTCTATAGCATCTCACTAACGCTGATGGACAGTGACTGTAATGGGGTTGGTGGTGGGGACCTGATGAAGGGGTAGTTTAATAATCGTAATATTGCACATGTAATTGTAAATTAATGATAATAAAATAAATTATATTAAAAAAAAAAAAGAAATGGGCAGAGGACATGAATAGACACTTCTCCAAAGAAGAAATTCAGATGGCCAACAGGCACATGAAAAGATGCTCCACATCGCTAATCATCAGAGAGATGCAGATTAAAACCACAATGAGA